>CM053586.1:175383140-175413917 GCA_028646515.1 Pseudochirops corinnae
TGCATCATTCTCATTTCTCTTCCCAATTTTTCCTCCACTTCTCTTACTTGATTTTCAAAATCCTTTTTGAGCTCCTCCATGGCCTATAACCAATTCATATTTTTCTTGGAAGCTTTTAGTGCAGGAGTTCTGCTTCATTGTCCTCTTCCTGTTCCATGTTTTGATTTTTTTTTTTTGTCCCCAAAAAAGGACTCTAAAGTTGGATTGCTGTGCTTGCTTTGCCTCCTTTGCTTGCTCATGTTGCCACTCAATTACTTGAGTTTTGAGCTCTATGCCACAGTAGAACTCTGCTTCCAGAGGGGAGAGCTTTGTCCCAAATTATTGGGGGTTTTGCAGCTGCTGAAGCTATTAGGAAGGTGCCATCTCGTCTCTGCAGCCCCCACAAACTCTGGCTTGCTGGTCACACACCTCAGGACCACCATCCAAGACTATGATCCAGATCCAGGCAGGTTAAGGCAAGAATGCTTACCTCTGAATGGTCACTTGGCCCCCTTACAATCTGCAGGCCAGATGCTCTGAAGCAGCCATGTGGAGGGGGCTGCAGGGCCACCATCCCTCTACCACTTCTAGCTCTGGGGGCAGGGGCTAGACCCGTTCCTCCATCCCCCCCACTTCCAATAGAGTTCTACACTGACCTCTCACTTTTTCTTTGGCATTTATGGGTAGATAATTCTGAAAACCACCACTGCTGCTTGTGATCAACTCTCCCGAAGTCCACTGCAGCCACTGGTCAGGGCCACCCTGGGCCTAAAACTGCAGACTCATGTGGGGCTGGGCTCTGCTCCCAGTGCACTGTGATGGACCCTTCCTATCCACCTGCCAGGCTGCCTTCAGTGGGAGATTTGTTTCTTTGTCACTTTGTGGATTCTGTGGCTCTAAAATTTGTTTAGAGTCATATTTTATAGATATTTGAGGTGGTTATGAGGGAAGCCACAGAGGTTTCCTGCTTCTATGTTGCTATCTTGGCTTTGCCTCCTCTTCTTTTCTTTTTTTGGTGAATAGGTCCAATAGTGGTTGGTTGGGTTGTTGTCCTTTGTTCTCAAAGAGGACCAAAATGACACCACTATGCTGAATTAAAGTTTCAATTAGACCAATTGTGACTGATCTAATAGTGGTATTACTGGGTCAAAGGGTATCTACATATTAGTGACTTTGGGGCATAATTCCAAATTGTTGGAATGGCTGGACCAATTCACAGCTCTATAAATAGTGCATCAGTGCGTCCATTTCTCCATAGCACCTTCAACAATTGTCATTTGTCTTTTGGTATCTTTACCAAGCTGATAGTATGAGATGGAACTTCAGAGCTGCTTTAATTTGCATTTCTCTAAATATCGGTGATTTGGAGCATTTTTCATATGATTGTTAATAATTTGGATTTCTTCCTTTGAAAACTGCTTGTCTGCATTCTTCTACTGGGGAATGGCACCTGTTCATACAAATTTAAGTCAGTTCCTTGTATATTTTGGATATAAGTCTTTTATTGGAGACACTTGCTACAAAGATTCCTGCCCCCCTGTGAGCCCAATTACCTGCTTCCATTCTAATTTTTAACTACATGGATCTCTTTCCTTGCTCCTCTAATTTGTCACCCTTTATTTCCATTGTAATATCCATTTGGAACTTATCTTGGTATACAATGTGAGATGCTGTTATATAAATGCTCTCTGTTGGACTGTTTTCCATTTTTCCCCGCAGTTTTTGAAAAGTTCTTACTCCAATAGACAGAATCTTTGGGTTTACCAAACACTATATTACTGTTTGTTTGCTTCTGTGTATTGTGTACCTAAATTGTTCTACTGATTGATCTCTCTGTTTTTTAACTGATACCAAATCACTTTGATACTTCTTTACAGTATAATTTAAGGTTTGGTACTGCTAGACTCACTTCTTTCTCCTTTCATTTTTTCCTCTCAAGATTATTGACCTTTTGTTCTTCTAGATGAATTTTATTATTTTGCTAGCTCTATAAAACAATCATTTGTTAGTTCGAATGGTACAGCACTGAACAATAAATAAACTTAGTATTGTTTTTTTATATTATTAGCAACATGGCTTACTCATGAACAATTGTTTCCACAATTATTTAAGCCCATTCATTTCCACAGAGTGTTTTGTAGCTGCATTCATATAGATCCTTTGTGTCTTGGTAAATAAGACTCCCAAGTATTTTATATATTCTGTAGTTATTTTGAATGGAATTTCTCTATCTCTTCCTGCTGGATTTGGTAGGTAAAATGTAGAAACACTCCCCCATTTCAATATCTTTGTCTTTTACTCCTTCCAAATTTCAATTTTTCTAAAGTTCAATGGGGGCACCTTCTTTACATCTACATCTCTAGCCAAGACCTAGAGTATAATACTCCTGGAATCACTGCTAAACATTCCTACATGGATATCCCGCCAGCAGTTCAAAATCAAGTTGTGTCACCATCTTTCTCCCCAAACCTTCCCCTACTCTACTTCTTTCTGTTCATGCCAATACCATTCAGTCATTCAAGCTTAAAACCTTGGAGTCAAATGCTCCATATCTTTCACATTCATTCTCACATTTGAGAGGCAGTGTGGCATTTTGTAGAAGAGACTTGATTCAGGTCAGTCTCCTGGTACTTTAGCTTTAAGACTGTAACAAAATCAGACACTTATAGTCTATCTAATATTTAACAAAAGGAGGTCTACTTCACTGCAAGGGAAGGATATGCAACATGAATTCCAGCATGGTTAACAAGTTGATTCAGCTTGAGTATTCCTCCCCTGCTTCTCAAAATATCAGAAGAAATCTGAAAATGTTCTACATATCTGTAGACCATATGTTTCTGCAAATGGAGTAGGGGGAACATGTCACTGTACTGATTAGTTTTGCTGATTGTTTTTTCTCCTATTTTCTCATTGCTGTTTTTTTCCTTTAAAAAAATTTATTTGTTATATGGGATAAAGATGAGTCATCTGAACTCAGTGAGTCTAGGAATCTAGGAGTTTAGTTCAGGCTGGTTTTGCTGCTAGCTAGCATTGATCCAAGGAGCAAAGATCAACCTTTGGGACCCAGCCTAGTGGAAGCTGAGACTAGAACTCCTATGATACCAATGCTGAATTTGGATGTAAAATTATTGGGATCATTGCTATGTAGAAACTGCTGTTTAAATTCCCTTTCCTCAGAGACAGAGGTAACATATGAGAGAGTGCTGGGGGGTAAATGTTGTATTTCTGTGTATGTTTTTGAAGTAAATATCTTTTTGTAAAAACCAATGGATGTTAATTGGTTAAATGGAATTTGGGTGCTAGTCACTGGTGGCTAACAGAAAGAGGAAGATACAGCAAATGAGGTCTTCAGCTAATGACATTAAAGAAAAGATACCCCATCCCATCAGGGTATCACTGGGAGAGGGAAGCTAGAGAATACTTGCTACAGAAAGAAAGCTAAGATTTTGACATATGTCCCTTGATTTATATACTGAAATATTATGCATATGTCTAGTTATTTTCAACCATTAGAATGTGAACTCCTTGAGAACAGGGGCTGTTTTTGCCTTTCTTTGAATCCTCAGTTATTATTAGCATAGTACCTGCACACTGTAGTCACTTATAAATGCTTGCTGACTTTTTTTTAGGCAATGGGGTTAAGTGACTTGCCCAGGGTCACATAGCTAGTGTCTGAGGTTGGATTAGAACTCAGGTCCCTCCACATTCCAGGGCCAGTGCTCTATCCACTGCACCACCTACCTGTTCCTGACTTTTGAGACTGAGGAGAATTATTGTCATTGCCTTAGTGTCCAACAAAAAGCACTAGGCTGGATGATCTGAAGGTCTGACCCAGAAAACTATTCTATTTTCAGCAATATAACATTATCCTCACCCTCCCCCATCCAGAGCAGGTTCTATTTCCATATTATTATTTTCCTTTTTAAGTTGTCTTTCTTCTACGTGTTATGTGTGAAAATGGAGGCTTATGTCTTATTTGCTCTGTTGTACAGAGCATCTGGACGTGGTAGGGATGAATCGGGCACTCTTGTTCATCTTCATAAATATAAATGAATAAAATCTCTCTCTCCAAGATCCCTGCCTTTGACTGGCTTGCAGACAAAGATGGGTTAGCCCTTCTCCTTTTTCCACTCTTGCCATAACCAACGTCTTTCTACTTGCCTAAAATAACACCTTATCCCCTCCAAAAACCTTCCCCCTTAGTCTTGACTGACACCCCACCGTCTTGTGGCTCCTCTTTCTCATATTTTCTTTTATCTTTATGCCTCCAGTCTTCTCTTTCTGCCTTTTTCCTTGTCTCTCTTCCTTTTCACTCCAATCCTCTCGACACTCTTCCTCTTCTCTCCTTACCTTCTTCTCTGTTTTCCTCTCCCCATCTTCCCTCTCCTCACCCCTTTATCTCTTCCTGTCTCTTTTGATTTTTCCTCTTTTCCTTCTCTTCCCCGTGCTCATCTTTGTTTCTTTCTCTCCCATCATCTTACTTCTCTTCTCTCTCCCCCTTGATTCCTCCGGTCCTTCCCCTTGTTCCTCCTCCTTTTTCCCTTCCCTTTCTCTTTTTCTTTCCTCTGGCTTTTATTCAGTTCAGCTAAATAAACATTTATCGAGCATTTACTATGTCCTAGGCGTTGTGCTAGGCGCTGGGGATATGAAAATTTAAAACAGCACGGGAGCTGCCTTGGAGACGCTCACAGAATGAAAGTAAAAGCAGAACAGAAAGCAGGGAAGGAAAATGGCAGATAAAGACTGGACCCCCGAACCCCTCCCGCCCCCACCAGCATTTCTTTGTCAGCCTGCCTCCCTCGGTAGTGGGGAAGGAGCGGGGATTAGGGAGGAAAAGTTGTGAGGGAGAGGAGAAACGAGAGCTGTTGAGTCATTGGACAGAACGACTGACTGATGAAGAAAAGTAACTAATAGACGCACATATTTCCTGCAAGGTTCCACCTCCCACGCCCACTTGAACCAATGAGAGCACTAAAAGAGTTGGGTAGCTTTCCGGGACCTTGGTAACAAGTGTAATTTACACAGGACTCCGCCTCTTCCTCTCCCGAACCCAGAGCTCTTGGTGGGGAAACCGGAAGTGTGTTCTTTGGTCGGAAATGTGCTATTTGGTGGCGAGTCTCCCGTAGATCCTGTGCCGGAAGTTGAGGCTAAGCGGGCCTTACCATGGCTGCAGTGCCGCCAGATTCCTGGCAGCCCCCCAACGTCTTTTTGGAGACCAGGTGAGGTTGTGTGTGTGTGTGTGTGTGTGTGTGTGTGTGTGTGTGTGTGTATGTGTGTGTGTAGGGGGGGAGGTTCAGCTATCAGGTAAGGGATGTATGGACCGGCGGAATGGGCCACGAGAGCAGGACGAGGCTCAGGGAGGCCGGGTCGGCCTCTTCCTGGCCCTCTGGCTTTTGCTCTCCCAGTAGCCTCTACCCACGTCCCAGGACGCACCAGGGGCACTGAGGGCCGTGAAAATCACGTCATTCCCTTGCTTAAAAACCGTCAGTGACTCTCTACTGTCCTCAAATTAAAAGTATAATCTCCAGAGGTGGCAATCTCCAGACCTGCATAGTCTGACCCCATCTTAAAGGAGGCAGTGGAAGGAGGGACCGCTCTGCCTTTATTGTCAGCTCAGGAGTGAGGGGCTTGTTGGAATAGGATTTTTCAGCCTCAGGATAACGACAGTCATTCAAAGGAAATCACAACACCTTGTATATAGAAGGCTCTTAATAAATGTGGAAAAATCAAGACAAGCTCGAGAAACTAGTCTTCTAACTTCTTGCTTTGTCACTAGCTGAATTCCACTAGATGGATTGGGCGTGTAACTTTTTGATCACAAAAGGGTAGATTCCTTTGTAAAATGAGAGGATTGAACCAGCTAGTTTCTAATGTCCTTACTGACTGTGCTAGTTTATGATGATCTGAGGGTGGAAGCCACATTAACAACGTAAATAAGCTGCATATTCAATAAATGTATCTACTGTCATCTTTGTGGGTACTTCCTGGGAAGTGGGGCAGGAATTGCAATCCATTTGCAGTCCACATTTCATCCTGTATGATTCTTGTTTGTGTCCTGTAAATCTTAGGAAGAGGACTATTTCTTGCATAGTGTGGACTTCCACGTAGGTCTTTTGACATTTTGTGGGTACCAGTGGAGCACATGGACTGTCCATCTGTTACCCTGCTTTCCCAGTGTTACTTGCCCAGCTCTGTTACCAGTTATAGGGTTCCTGTTTGATGTCTTTTACGTCTCTTCTTTATTGGTAATATGCTGCAGCCTGTTTCTGTTTGTCATATGTCTTTACAACATCCTTTAGGTCCCTGCAGTTTTGATTCTTTGAAGATTGTGGTGTTCTCTCATCAGCAGGTGTATTGCATCACCAGAAGAATATTACTATTAAACAGATGGGTTTTTGCCTCAGGGAGCAGATGCTATCCTTGGAAACACTACACATTTTCCCTAAATGCAATCTAGCTCATTTTCTTCTTCCTGCTTGATTCTGGACCTGTTTGATTCTTAGTGACCATTTGCAATGCCTGTCTGAGATAAATGTACTGATGGTGCACTAACTCTGTAGACTGCATATCCAAAGGTTGCCAAATGCAAATTGAGTTCTGGCTGCATATTGACTTAGAAAACAAAAAAAATAACATTAGGAGTTTGACAACTGGTTTAGACAATAGGCAGTCTTCATTTATTTTTTCTTTTGTGGATTGTTAGGCATATTGCTTTGAAATGTTTATTCTGTTTGAGGAATCTTTCTAGTATGGAACTATGAATGCATTGTCACTCTTAAACTGGAGCTTCTGGAAGACCTTGCCATCTATAAGGAATCTCTTTCATTTGGATTGCTTAGGACATCCCTCATAGACCAGTGGCAAACCCCTTTGGCAAATGTTTCACTATTTTATACAGAGTTGTTGTATTGCTAGTCAGTGGTTATATCTATAGGAATTCTATCATATGATCATAGAAATTTGGAGTTGGAAAAAATGTTAGAAGTCATCTAGTTTAACTCTCTTATTTTATAGATGAGATGCCCAGAGTAGTTAAGTGAGTTGCCCAAGGTAACACAGGTAGGGCATGTCAGGGCTGTGGTTTGTACTCAGGTTCTCTGTCTCCGGATTCACCACTTTTTCTATTGCACGCCACCTCTTCATCATCTCACTTAACATATAAGAAACCTCTTGTTGGAGGACAGTCTTAAAAGCAGCATTTTGCTTTACTGTATCAAACTTGTAAAAACAATAATCTACGGTTAAATACTGTGGACACTTGTCTTTACTCTACTTGTGTAACTGAAGTTATGGTCTGATGTAATTCCGGTTATTGAGAAGTCTAAGTGGTAGATCACTTGAGTTCAGGAGTTATAAGCTGCAGTGGACTAAGCCAGTTGGGTGTCCAAACTAAGTTCAGCATTAATATAGTGAGCTTCTCTGAATCAGATTACCTATAATAGGATAAACCTAACTCAGATTGGAACTGGAGCAGATCAAAATTCCCATGCTGAACAGAATGAGACCATTAGTTGCTCCTGCACTTCCAACCTGGGTGAATTAGGTAGATCCAGTGTCTTTAAAAGAAAAGAAAATAGTTTGTTGAAGTCTAGTAGTTTCCAGCTCATATTTTAATTAAGAATACTTTTTTAGCCTTGTGTGTGTCATTTGGAGAGATGAGGAAGTAGGCATATGGGTTTATAGTTGATGATACCCTTTCCAATGTATTTTTTTTCAATTTCCATCAATCAGTATATTTACTCCTTTTAAAAATACATGGATATCTAATCTCAGCTAAGTATCTTACATTTATCCTTCAGTGCTTTCAAAATTGTGTTGTTTCTGGCCCAGATTCCTTTTTGTGTACTTGGTCTAGTCCAGCTGCTCATCCTCGTCTTCCTCTTTAGTGAAATGTCCAATTCAGTGTACCATACACATTTATCGTGTCTTATTTGCAGAGGACACTGCGAGGTTCTATCTTTCAAGGAGCGTTCTACTGGGAGATACAACATGTACACAAAAAAGTACAAGGAAAATTGAGGAAGGGGGAGCTCTGCTGCCAGGAAGATAAGGGAATATTTCATGTAAGATTTGGCACCAGAGCTCAGTCCTGAATGGAGAGACAAGGATGCTGAGAGGTGACAATGAATAGGGAGTGTGTTCCAGGCATAGAGGATAGTTTGTATGGAAATGGGAGATACAGCATTAAGTTTGGGAGACAGTTGGTTTTGTTGGCACTTAGAATGTGTGAGAGAGAGTAATTTGAAATAAATTCAGGAAAGTAGGTTGGAAACCATGGTATGAAGGACATTAAATACCAAGTGAAAGAGTTTACATTTTTTTTTTTTACTTTTTTTGGAGGGGGGAAGGCAGACAATTGGGGTTAAGTGACTTGCCCAAGGTCACATGGCTAGTAAGTGATAAGTGTCTGAGACCGGATTTGAGCTCAAGTCCTCCTGACTCCAGGGCCAGTGTTCTATTCGCCACCTAGCTGCCCCAAGAGTTTACATTTTGTCCTTGAAACAGTAGGGAACCCCAGGAACTTTTTGAGGAGGGAACTGACATGGTCAGACTTACATGTTAGGAAGATACTTTTAGGAGCCTTGTATAGGATAGATTGAAGAAGGGAGAGACTTGAAATAGACCTTACTATTAGGAATGCTAGGTGATAAGGGAGAGCCTGAAGGTTGTGAGAGAGATAAGAGATAGATGTGAAAGGTGGTGTGGAGGCAGAATCAACAGGACTTAGAAACTGGATATGAGGAGTAAGGGAAGGGATCATAGGACTATAGAGTTAGAGCTAGAAGATAACTCAGTGGTCATCTAGTCTAATCTCCTTTTACAGGTGAGGAAACTGAGGCACAGAGAGATTAAGTGATACAAGCACTTGATATAGACTTGAACCCAGGTGCTCGGATTCCATTGTCTATGTCAAAAATAGCTGACTCCAAGATTTGCCAATTAGTGATTGGGATAGTAGTGGTAACCCCAATAAAAACAGAAAAGTTTAAAAGAGGAGCAGGTTTTAATGAGAAAATGATGAGTTTCATTTGGAGTAGGTTGAGTTTTAGATGCCTGCTGGACATCCTGGGAAGCTAGGTGAATAGATAAAGCACTGACCTAAAAGTCAGGAAGACTCATCTTTCTGCGTTTAAGTCCATCCTTAGATACTTACCAGCTGTGTGACCCTAGGCAAGTCATTTAACCCTGTTTGCCTCAGTGTCCTCATCTGTAAAATGAACTGGAGAAGGAAATGGCAAACCCCTCCAGTATCTCTGCCAAGAAAACCCCAAACAGAGGTTGGACAAAGAGTTAGACACCACTGAAATATGACTGAATAACAATAACAACTGGACGTCCTGGTAGAGACTTGTAGTAATTGGTTCCAAGTGAGTGAGATTAGAGGCTGGTGTGTAGATTTAGATATTATCAGTATAGAGATGATGATCGACTTCCTGGAAACTGATCATTTATGATGTGTGTTGAGATCAGAAGACCCCAAACTGAACCTGCTGAATACCTACACTAAAAACCCAGGAAATGAACCCCTTCCCGTCTGCCTTCCAGGCTGCCCTCAGCAGGAGCTCTGCTACTCTGTCATTTTGTGAATCCTGGAGCTCCAAAACCTGTTCAGAGTCATATTTTACAGGTAGATGAGGTGGTTATGGGGAGAGCTGCAGAGTTTTGCTGCTTCTACGCTGCCATCTTGACCAAAAGCCCAGGAAATGAATGGCGATTATTATTTTTTAAACATATTTCTGCATTAGTCATGTTGTAAAGAAGAATCAGAACCAAAGAGAAAAACCACAAGAAAGAAAAAAACAGACAAAAAGAGAGAGAAAATAATTTGCTTCACTCCACATTCAGATTCCATAGTTCTTTTTTCTGAGTGGGGATGGTATTTTAAGGCTTTAGTCTTTTGGAATTGTGTTAGATCATTGTATTGCTAAGAATTGCTAAGTTTATCAAAGTTGGTCATCTCACAGTGTTGCTGTTACTGTGGACAGTGTTCTTTTTGGTTCTGCTCACTTCATTCAGCATCAGTTCATGTAAGTTCAAGTTTTTCTGAAATCTACCTGCTCATTATTTCTTTTTTTTCTTATTAAACATATTTTCCCACATTAGTCATGTTGTAAAGAAGAATGAGAACCATGGGAGAAACCACAAGAAACTAAAAAAAGAGAGAGAGAGAGCAAATAGTCTGCATTGATCTCCATTCAGACCCCATAGTTCTTTTTCTAGATGTGGATGCCGTTTTCCATCATGAGTCTTTTGGAGGTATCTGAGCTCCCTGAATTGCTGAGAAGAACTATTAAAGTTAGTCCTTCCACAATGTTGCTGTTACTGTGTATAGTGTTTTCCTGGTTCTGCTTACTTCACTCAGCTGGAGTTCCTATAAGTCTTTCCAGGTTTTTCTGAAATCTTCCTTCTCATCATTTCTTCTGGAACAATAGTATTCCGTCACATTCATATACCACAACTTGTTCAGCCATTCCCCAGTTGATGGGCATCCCATCAATTTCCTACTCTTTCCTACTACAAAAAGAACTACTATAAATATTTTTGTACATGTGAGTCCTTTTCCCATTTTTATGATCTCTGCAATACAGTTCTAGAAGTGGTATTGCTGGACCAAAGGATATGCACAGTCTTATAGCCCTTTGGGCATAGTTCCAAATTGTTCTCCATAAGGTGGGATCAGTTCACACCTCCACCAACAATGCATTAGTGTTCCAGTTTTCCGATATCTTTAACATTTATCATTTTCCAGTTTTGTTCATGTTAGCCAATCTGATAGGTGCGATGTGGTACCTCAGTTCTAGTTTGCATTTCTCTAATTAATACTGATTCAGAGCATTTTTTCATATGACTATAAATAAATTTCTTCATCTGAAAACTGCCTGTTCATATCCTTTGACCGTTTATCTATTGGGGAATGACTTGTATTCTTATAAATTTGACTCAGTTCTCTGTATATTTTAAAAATGAGGCCTTAATTAGAGACACTGGTTGTAAAAATTGTTTCCCAGCTTTCTGTTTCCCTTCTAATCTTGGTTACATTGGCTCTCTATTTGTGCAAAAACTTTGTAATTTAATTATTCATTTTTCATTTTATAATGTTCTCCATCTCTTTTTTGGACACAAATTTTTCCATTCTCCATAGGTCTGACAGGTAAACTATTCCTTGCTCTCCTAATTTGCTTGTAGAATCATCCTTTATGTTTAAATCATACACCCATTTTGACGTATATGGTGTAAGATGTTGGTCTGTGCCTAGTTTGTGTGATACTATGTTCCAGTTTTCCCAGTAGTTTTTGTCACATAGTGTACTCTGATCCCAGAAGCTGGAATCTTTGGGTTTATCAAATAGTAGATTACTATAGTCATTGACTACCATATCTTGTGTACCTCACCTATTCCATTGATCCACTGCTCTGTTTCTTATCCACTATCAAGTAGTTTTAATGATTGTTGCTTTATAATACAGTTTTAGATCTGATACAACTAGGCCTCCTTCCCTTGCATTTCTTTTCGTTAATTCCCTTGACATTCTGGACCTTTTGTTCTTCCAGATGAATTTTGTTATTTTCTTTTCTAGTTCTATAAAATAATTTTTGGTATTTTGATTGGTATGGCACATGAATGATGATTATTAACGAAGGAGACTGAGAAAGAGTAGTCTTACAGGTGGAAGCATCATCTCCCTGATGTCTTGGTTCTCTTTGAGAATGAAAGACAAACAACAACTTCTCTGAGTAGAAAAGGTGCTACCCATTGGGGACCAAACTAGAACTGGCCAGTTGGGCAACAAGACATTTCTTCCTTCCTCTCTCCCTCCCTCTCTTCCTTTATTCCTTCCTTCCTTCTTTCCTTCCTTCTTTCTTTCCTTCCTTCCTTCTTTCCTTCCTTCCTTTTTTCCTTCTTTCCTTCCTTCTTTTTTCCTTCTTTCCTTCCTTCTTTTTTCTCTTTGTCTTTCTCTTCTCTTCTCCCTTTCTTCCTTTTCTTCTTCCCCCCTCCCCCTCTCCTCTTCTTTTCCTTTCCCTCTGTTCACATTGGGTATCACACCTTTACTTGTGAGTGCTCTGCCCATAGGGAATGTAAATTTTAATCTCTGAAACATTTTTTTAAGACCAGCCTTAACTCCAAATCACTCTGGCTATCATTGACTGGCCAACAGTAGATCTCTGGCCAAAATCTACTTGGTCACTCTTGGGTTCTAATTGACTCAGAAGTAATGTAAATAGCAATTGTTTCTGTTTTGTTCAGAAACTCTAAGGATCTTCCCCTCCCAGAATGATTAAAAAATTTTTTTTCGTTTATTTATTTATCTATTTATTTTTTTAGATTATTGACGAGGTAAAGAGGCCATTTTCTGCCTTTTTATTAAGCCTTAATCACTGAATGGGCACTGCCTCAGTCAAACTGAGACCTGTTAAAGACCTTAGCTTGAAAAGGCCAAGGTCCTTCACTACATCTTGAGCTGTCTCCAGTTGTCCTGATTGATATATGGCTACTGAACCCAGATGACTCCGGAGGAGAAAGTGAGGCTCATGACTTTGCACAGCCCTTCCTCACATAAATCCAACTCACTCCCTTGTCATGGCACCATTGCCCTGATGTCGTGGTCCTCTTCAAGAACGATGGACAAACAACAACAGTTCTTACAGGAATGGAGAAGAACCAGAAGAGAGCAGTATTATGAAATGCAAGGGCTACAAAAATGTTCAAGAGCAAGGGATGGCCAGAGAGGTCAAAGACCATGAGGACTTTGAAAATACTATTGAATTTAGTAGTAAAGAGACTATTGGTAACTTTGTGGAGAACCATTTCTGTCATAGAGTCAAAAGCCAGATTGTAAAGGATTAAGGCATTGTTGGGAGAGGAGGAAGTGGGGGGAGGGAGCATCAAGTGTAGTTTTTTTTTTAAAGAGTTGGGCAGGGGTGGCTAAGTGGTGCAGTGAATAGAGCATCAGCCCTGGAGTCAGGAGGACCTGAGTTCAAATTCGGCCTCAGGCACTTAACACAATTACTAGTCATGTGACTTTGGGCAAGTCACTTAATCCCAATTGCCCTGCAAAAAATAAAAATAAAATAAATAAAGAGTTGGACAGTGAGAGAGAGAATCTTTATATGTAAATCAAATATAGATCTCAGCAGGAATTTGTGGGGGGGGGAGCCTAGAAGGTAGAGATTGAAAATAAGACAAAGATTTGTCTTTTGGGCCCCCTGGGCATGATGACATAGGTAGAAGGGTTGGTATTGGTAGGGAAAAGGGCCACATCTTCCTCAGAAATATGTCTAATGGAGGGAAAATATGGGTAAAGATATAGAGGGATTTTGAGGTATGGAGTAAAGGAGAAGTGGAATCTCTCTGTGGATCACTTATTTTCTGTCTATAAAATGGGAGGCAAAGACAAGAGGATTGCGAATGGCATTGGGGGCTTGAGAGGGGAAGGGGAAGGAGAGGAGGGGAGGGGTGGAGTGAGCTGACCTAGATACTGAACTCATTTAGAAAGAAGGGAGAATGAACTGGAGGTCAGTAGATCACAATAGTGATGATTTAGACTAAATGATAGAGATGAATGGAATGAATCTCAAAGGATGAAAAGATCCTGTCACTGGAGAGTTTGGCCAGGTATTAATGTCTTCTGGAAAGAGCTGGATCCTGTAAGCACAAGGAAGTGGAGTTTGTTAAAAATCAAGCAGTGGATGTGAGATCCAGGAGACATTGAAGGGATGGGGATGAGCAGTGGGGAGAGATATCAAGAAAAGGGGAGGTTTTTGCCTCAGGAGATGGTGGCTGAAGCCCTGGGATTAGGGGATCTGGAAGTGAAATTGTGCTACCATAAATATTGTTTGGGACCTCTAACTTCTAGGGACTTCTGAGGATGGAGAGAAGCATTGGTGTGAATGTCTATTTCCTCACATAGCACATTTGGAACTAAAGTTACAAGAGTCCAAATGTGATGATTCTATCATTAATGATCATTTAACTAATTTGTTATAGAAACATTTTTGTCTGTTGTCTCCACTTTCATCTTGAAATGTGTTTGGGGTGACATAACCTAGTTGGGTCTCACATCAAGTTTTCTGTAGACTTATTTTCCCTTCTACCATTCTTCACTTTTTGTGAGGTGATACTGCTTGTAATTTGCCATCGTACCCCTCTGTCAAGTTTTGCAAATGGATTTATAGTCCAACTTGGTGTTGCCCTTGGTTATTGTTCTTTATTTCCTTGGCAAAAAGACCGAGTACTTGCTGATTGAAATGGTTTCTGAGCTCTTTTTTCCTCATCACTGTGCTGATTACTTTACATTATTTAAACTTTTGTAGGAAATATTAATAGAGCAGTTGATTTCTTTTCCTCTTTGGGCTCTAGTCCAGTTCAACAAAATGACTTCAGGAAGTCCCTTTTAGCTCTAAATCTATAATCCTATGAAATAGCCACTTCCATTTCTTTGTCATTGGTACCTTGTCTGAATCAGTCAGTTTCCAGGATTGCACAGAGTGTCTTCTTATTTTGGAAATTTCTTAAAATTCGATATTGATTTTGACTTTTGCCATAATGATTTCTTATTAAGATATTACCAATTTTTGGTGGGGGTGGTGGTGGTGGTGGTTGTGAGGTGGGTGCAAGATTAAGGATTCCAGTTTGCTTTTCTTGACAAAAGCATTCATGCCACATAGGCTTGAGACATTTGAGTAGTCTGTTAGCTTTTGACTTCTCTAATTTCTTAATCACAAATCTTTGTTTTCCAACATATTTTTAGCTGTCATCCCTATGGCTATCTTTACATTCCAATCTCTGAGTATTAAAATATATGTTGCCTTGTGTTGGAAGCTCTTGTTTGGCTCTTGATCATTTTTCTCTGTCTCTTCATCTTGCACAGCAGATGTCATTGCATAAGTTTCAGTCACCTTTGTGGTGGTATCTGTCTCTTTTCTTTTTTTGCATGTGTTCATCATAAGCACTGCAAAGTGAGGTGAAGATACTTGGAGCCTTTGGAGGTATGATGGAACCAGCGCTGTCCTTTTGTTTGGCCTCTCTTAAGGAGCCTTAAACTATCCTTTCATTTATCTGCATTTTCCTTCTGCTTTCATATCTAGCACAGCTTTGGTGTTTCTATTGTTCAGTTGCTACAGTAATGTGTACATTTGATTACTGGACAAACATTTTACATTTAGGGTATCAGCAGTTAAATTAATGTTTATAGACAGTCTAGAAAATGTGATTCTTAATAAGTTTGACCCCTTTTCTCCCACTCTGCTCTCATCCCTATAGAAGTGGTATAAGCAGTAAAGGACTGAAGGCTATTCAGTATTCTTCTCTTTTTAATGGGCTGCCACGACCAAAGAATTCATTTATCTCATGGCCAACCTACCTATGATGTATTCTGTGTAATGGAGTTGGGTCTTCAGTTGGCTCTGGAACCATACTTGAAAAACCTTTGGTTTGGTTGAACCTACTGGAACTTGGACTCTACTGATGTGGCATTTAAGAATTCATAACCCTCTCTTCTAAGCCACCCTCCTTCCTGACTCCTGCTCATCTTTCAAAATCCAGTACAAATCCAACTCTCTCTGTGAAGCCTTTACTGATCACTCTTATGACTTGAGTACAGGAAGAAAATGCAGCTAATTGAGTAGTTTAACTACTTGGATTATAGTTATGTGTGTATAGTTACGTGCACATAAATGTGTGTGTGTATATACATGCATAAAGTAAGCATGCATACACAAGCTTCTGAATCTTTGGAAAGGGAACCATATGTTTGTATGTGTGTATATATATATATATCAGAGTTGTGAATCTCATCTTATTTGATATGTTACCTGTTTGTTTTACCAAAGTGATGTATGCTTTTTTTGTGTTAGTGGGAATTGAAACCACTCTTTTGCCAAGCATGAGATCCAATAGTAATTTTGTTCTCATGCTTTGTCAGCATGCTAGATATAAATCTGAACTGCATAGAATTGTTGGTCATATAGTCTTGACTCTTGCTATCCTTCCATCTTGTAGCATGGGGACTGTTGTGCTGGAGCTGTATTGGAAACATGCCCCCAAGACCTGTAAGAACTTTGCAGAGTTGGCTCGACGTGGTTACTACAATGGCACCAAGTTTCATAGGATCATCAAAGACTTCATGGTCCAAGGTGGTGATCCCACAGGAACAGGTATGGTTGAAACTAATCATGTTACATAGAGACAATAGTTTATTATTCCAGCTTCTTAGAGGTTTTGTTGTTTCTGGGGCTGATCTCCCCCTACTACATATGCCTTAGAAGTACTCTAGAACTAGAGCTGACTCATCTGACTTGAGAAGCGTATACACTTTCTTGGTATCGTCCTCAGAACAAATGGGAAGAAGAAAGAAGAATCACCAACTATGATTAAAAGTAATATTATGTCCTCTAAAGACTTAAAATATTACAATAGACTCAATATTCCAAAGAAATAGATGCCATGGTTCCTGCCTTTAAGAAGTTTAAAATATGACTGAGGAGCTGAGAGAAATGCCTAATATTATGGCATAGACTCTGTTTAGAGGAGAGCTGAAGGAGTTTATGGTAAGGGAAAGGTTGTGGTAGGGGTATATCTTGTGAAGGCTTCATAGAGTAGATGAATTGTGAACTGAAGAAATGATAAAACTTGGATTAACAGGAGGCCAGGATAAGAACAGAAGCAAAGACCCAGAGACGGAAGGGCCCATGGTATACATAGAGAACATTAAGATCAGCTCGCCTGGAGCAAATGGGTGTGTGTCTGTGTCTGTGTCTGTGTAAGATAAGGTTGAAGCAGTTAATGGAGGCCTTTGAATTCCAGACTAAGGATTTTGGATTCAGGCTATTTGAGGTTCTGGATCAGGGGAGTGGTGTGATAAAAGAGGTGTTTTAGAAGATTAATTTGGTGGTGGTGTGCACAGTGAAATGGGGATGGGGAGTAATGGGGAGAAACTAGAGGCAGGGAAGCTAGGAGAACCTTGTGGGAATCTCTAAGTGGTCTAGTCTAGAGTGGCAGCAGTGAGAAGGGAGGTGAAGAGACAAGTTGCTTGTGAAGAAAGAATAGAAAGGGATAGTGATTGGGGAGTTGTGTATGGGGAGCATAGGAGAGAAAACACTTCAAAGCTAAATGAAGTTTGAACCTGAGGGATTGAGAAAATGCCAGAATGATCTAGGAAAATAGGGGGGTGAGGTTGTGGGGAGAAGAGAAAGATAGAGAAGGTTATTTTAATATGTGTTGCTGTTCGCCCAACTTAGCATTTAAGGGGAGCTGTGCTGTGGGAAGCTGATGCCTTCAAACTAGCCTGAAGATAGATTTCAGACTTGTCAACATAGAGATAGTAGCTGAAACTTTGGTAGTGAATGAGCTGTGTAAAGAATGGAGGTGACTGTTTTGAACTCTGAGGGTGACCTATCTGAAATACCTGTTTGTATTTCTTTATCCCTTGGTGTCATGGTCAAGGGTAGCCAGTCATCTGAATTGGTATCGTAGTACTATGGATGGAGTGTCCAAAGCTTGCCATCTAAGCCCATTAGGAGGCTTCCTGATGGTCCTGAAAGAATGGATTAGAAAATCCAAAATGCCAGGCTCTCTGAACTAGGTTTAGGCACATTAGGACTAGGAAAGAAGATGCCAGGTTTTCATCTAGGAACAGGAGGGGAGTCAGTGCAGTGGTACCATATGTTCCTAGTTCAGAGGGAAATCATGAGGGCCAGGCTGAGTGAGCTTTGGCGAGAGACACCTACTCTGGACCTGGGTGGAGTGAATTTTATGTAAACCTTTTAACTTGATGCATTATTTCTGAATTTGTATGCGTACTTCTTTTCCTCTATAAACAGACCCTAGAAACAGGCTGTTGTGGTCTTGAGTATGTGGGGAAATGGAGGAAAGGAAAGAGAAATGAGCACAAAGAAAGGGCCTCAGGAGATGGTGGCTGTGGTAGAGAGAGGATGGGCTGTCCTTGGGAAGAGAAGATGGGATTCTGGGTTCCCTCCCACTGAGGTGAGACTGGGGAGAGGGTCAGTCAGTTAACTGCCAGAAGAGTGGAAGGGTCATTGACAGGAGAGTGAAGAGAGAAGAGCACTCTGGGATACTTGTTTCCCCAGAAGGCTCTTTGAAGCCTTAATGCATTGTGGATGGTCTGAGGCCAGGGAAAAAGAAGGTCCTTTCCCCTTCCACTTCTATGTTTCATAAACTTTTTTAGGGAAAGCATAGTACCAATAGATTGTGTCTCCCTAAAGGACCTTGTATGAATCTACATGGACTGCTAGGTGGTACAGTGAATTGAATGCCAGGCCTGGAGTCAGGAAGACTCTCTTCATGAATTCAAATCTGGCCTAGATACTGTGTGACCCTGAGCAAGTCACTTAACCCTGTTGCCTCAATTTCTTCATCTGTAAAGTGAGCTGGAGAAGGAAGAAAACCCCAGACAGGGTCACCAAGAGTCAGACATGACTGAAACGACTGAATAACAACCGTGAGGCTCCATAACACAATAAGCACCTAACAAATGTTTTTGATTGATTGACTTGATAGGGTATTTATTTCTATTTTAGCCATGTTAAGCTGGAGTTATAAAAGGCTAGATCTTGCCATTGGCTTTTTGTTAATTGACTTTTGTACAAACATTTGTTGCAGTGAACTTTCAGAATTTCCTTTCCTTTTCCTTTCAGCCTTGCCTCTTAGATTTGATTTTCCTTACCTTTAAATGGGAATAGTAGGGATATTGTTGGGATCATCTGTCTTTCTGATGTTCAGCTGCAAATCCTGCTTGTTTTAGTGTTTTGCACTTTCTTTTAAAAATTAAAGTAATTATGAATGGCTCATTCATTACACCAAATCCATTCTCTCTGTCAGGACATGAGTAGCATGTTTCATCATAAGTTTTCTGGAATCCTGATTGGTCCTCATGTTGTTCAGAAAGTCTTTCAAAGTTGTCTTTGCAGTTGTCAATCCTTTTTGCTTTAAAAAGGAACAGCTTTTAAATTGGAGTGGAATAGAATGGTGGCTTTAAATTTCAGAGCTGGACATAGTAAGAGTCAAACCATACCAAGTATATATCAATTGGTACATACAAAAGCCTTGTGGCTCCTATATGTCCTATACTTTTTTATGCCTATGGTATCATTCTGATGAAAAATAGCCAGCTGCGTGCTCTTGTGTAACTCATGGTCCTCTGGGACCTTTAGATACCTTTTTATTATTTTATATCCATTGAGGTTTCTATAAATTACTATAAGCTCTTGGAGGGTTAAGGACCATGTAAATCTGTATATTGCTTTGTACAGTGATATTCAGGCAACCATTGGGCAAAGGTTTTTCACTGGTCATGTTAGCTGTTTTGTGTTAACCTGTTTCTTTCCCAAAATGTACTGCCTTCTGAACCTCCTTTTATTTGATTTTACCATTTCAAGGATCACACTAATTCTTGTCCTCTGTGTTGCAACTTACTTCTGTGCCTATTCCTCATTTAGCTTGAATCCTCTGTGATGAGGCTCCCTTTTATTCCGCCATCTAGGCTATTAATGGTATTCAGTAATAAGAAATGGTAGTCACTAAATCCACCGTGGCTCCTCTGATTTGTATGTGTTATGATGATATCTGGTTCTTTCCCTGCTGGGCTGTATAATTTTAAATAAGTCTAGGGGAGTTACGAGGAGAAGCTTGGACTGCTCATTCACCTTTCCTTTCCTTTCAAGTGAAGGTCCTTTGACCTTAGATTGTCCCTTTCCTGTTTTGAGGTTGTGCAATTAATTCATTTGTTCTCTTCCTGGGCAGGCAGAGGTGGTGCATCTATCTATGGCAAACAGTTTGAAGATGAGCTTCACCCCGAGTTGAAATTCACAGGTGTGTATTAATCTGACCAGAGAGCATGAGCAGGGAAGTGGGTTTCAAAATTTATAAAAGCTCTTCCTTTAGCTGTCACCCCAGGTGACTGGGAGATTGGCAGGGTGCCTAGCAGCTGCCCTGCCCTGGTGCCACAAAAGGAAAATGACAGACCTGAGAACAGGCCTCTCCTCATGGCTTGCTGAGTAATGCTGAAGAGCTGGTCTGAGGTGTTGTGGTCTCTGACTACTTGTTGAATATTGATATTGGTAGGAATTTAGAAACCACTCAAAGAGAGGATTTGCTGAAGTAGGGCGGTGGGAAGGGGAGAGAGACTGGGTAATATGTCAGTCATTCTGAGAGAAGGCAGAAGGTCTGATGAAAGCAAATTTGAATGTATTTGCTAGAGAAGTATTTACTTGTTTAAGAATGGGAATGGGTTGGGGATTCAGAAGAGAAAGAGAGGAGGTAGTCTAAGTCCAATAAAACTGGGGATTTTGCAGGGAGAAGAAGGTTGAAGAGAGTGTAAGCCAGCTGTAATGAAGACCAGAATTAAAGCTAGGACTTCTGGAATCTTTAATAGTTCCATTGTGAAGCTCTGAGGTTCATTGCTGCTTTTCCTTTTTCTTTTTCTCTCTTTTAGGGGCTGGAATTCTTGCAATGGCCAATGCAGGACCAGATACCAATGGCAGCCAGTTCTTTGTCACCTTGGCCCCTACACAGTGGCTTGATGGGAAGCATACCATTTTTGGCCGTGTGTGTCAGGGCATAGGAATGGTGAATCGAGTGGGTATGGTAGAGACAAATGCCCAGGACCGTCCTGTTGATGATGTGAAGATTATCAAGGCTTACCCCTCTGGATAAAAGTGGAGTCTTAGGCAGATACATCCATGGCCAATCCCAGCGAGTTTCATGGAGATTTCTCAGCTGGCCAGTCCTTAGGTAGCCTGTGGACATCAGAGCAAAATGGCCTCTACATTCTCATCCGTTTCTCTTGAGCCATCGCTAGATTTGGCCATGTAGTTTGTTTTGTCCTGTAGAATAAGCCGTGTCTCAGACGGACTAGAGATGAGGGTGTATTTTAATTAACAAGATACTACTTTCCTTCTCCTAGGACAATAAATGTCAAAACATTGTACATATACTTGTTATTGCAATTGATCAAAAGTGTTCTCCTGTATTTTTTTCTTTTGATCCTGCTGGGAACAAAATTAAATAGCATCAGGAGATGTTGGCACATACAGACTTATTCATTCTAAACCTAATCTTTTTCCAAGGAGTCCTACTCCTTGACTTTGGTGACTAACGGCAACAGAATTTGTAATCTTATTTCTGTTTGTGTGCATGCGTGTGTTTAGGAATGTATGTTTATTATGTATCTATCAACATATATGCATATTTGTGTTCAAACCCTTTCTATATACACATATATTTTTTTGAAATCCAGGGCATAAAAACAATATTGTTTCTAGTATTCAGACTTCAGACACACCAAATGAAATCATACTGAATTTTTGCCAAATGGATAATGCTTCCAATAAAGGAAAGTCAAATTTCTTTCTTTTTTTTTTTTTTTTGGCTTTTTGGAGGGGGGAAGGTAGGGCAGTTGGGGTTAAGTGACTTGCCTAAGGTCACACGACTAGTTTTTTTGTGCTAAGTATCTGAGGGCGGATTTGGACTCAGGTTCTCCTGACTCCGGGGCTGGTACTCTATTCCACTGCACCACCTACCCACTCCCAACAGTCAAATTTCTACAAGACAACATGTTAGGTTGGGAAGGTTTACATGTGATTAATTTTGAAATGAATTTCATTCAATTCTGGAAAAAAAATTGTTTAACTCCACATTTTCCAGTAAGGCAATGTGATGGTCCGTGGACATAGTGATACACTATGGATTCTCTTCTCTTGTTTGTTTTTATGTCACCTTTTTCCCTTCATCCCTGAGAGCAATCCTGTGAAACCAAGAGTAAAAAAGCAGTAAGAAAAGAAAGAGTTTACCAAAACTAACCAACCCATCAATCATCTGACAGGACATTTGGTGTTTCACACTATTGAGTGCCTCCATCTCTGTGAAGGGAAGAGAGCTGCATTTCTCATCTCTTTGAGGCCAGATTAGGTTATGATAATTATACAGCACTCAGGTGACCTGTATTCTTCCCGTTTACATTATTATAGTCATTGCATATGTTGTTTTCCTGGTTCTGTTGACTTCACAATTCAAATAAGTCTTCCCACATTTCTCCGAATTATACCTTCTCTTCTAAAAGCAGTTGTATAGAGGTGAAAGACATCTTCACCTTGACCACTTTAAACCAGAACCTTTGTATGCATAGCTTTTAGAACGTGCTTTTTGTTTTATGGGGTAGGGAGTAGGAGGTGAAATTAATAGTATTATTACGTGGAAAACATCACAAAAAATAGAGGTGGTTGTTCTGTGCATTCTCATAATGCAGTCATCATCAGTAATCATGTCAAATCACTAAAAGTTCCTGTCTTCGAGATTTTGCATTGTTTTTAGGTATATGAATCTCTAGTGAGTCATAGCGGAAATACAGAGCTTCCTTAATAACAATAACAATGGAAGTATTCCAGAGCTGTTCCCTTCAAGAGTGGCTCATATGTAGAACTGGAGGCAGACCTGATATCTGCTGGTATTTGTCAGTGAGGGGGAATTAAATTTAGATTGGGCGAGATAGACAGCTGAGGGACCTGAGCTATTCATTTAGCTTGCAGGCAATCTGCTGCTGCACATTTTCACCTTGTGTTTGATGAGATTGGTGGTGTGCTTGTAGAGTTTTCCCCTCCCCCTGTTAAGCTCCTGAAAGGCGAGACTGCATCTTTTAATCTTCTTTTGTTACTCCCAGTAGATGCTTTGCTTTCCAAATAACATAATTAAAAAAAAATCCTTGAAGTGCTGAACTGTGAATGGGCTAAATTAGAGGCTTAAATGTGGGAGCAGGATGCCATGGAGAGCTTTGAGTAGGTGTGTTGGAGATGAGTAAGGATCAGGCTGAAATGGAATTTCTATAGCACTTTAAGATTTAGAGAGCACTTTGCCACCCCCTCTCCCCAACTGCCCAAAGAGCCTTTGGAGAGAGGTGTTGTGTTCCTCTTCCCATTTTGCACACGAGGAGACAGGCTAAGAGAAGAGAAGTTATTTGATCTTGGTCATACAGGTAACATTGGTAGCTGGAACTGACACAACTGGGCCCTCCCCCATTCCTGAGTTCTCCCCACTATTCTGTGCTCCCTCCCTTCCAAGAGTGTTAAGAGCTAAAAAAGGAAGCCAAACTCTGAGTAATTAAAAAAAAAAGCCAAACCAAAATTAATCATTATGGAGAATAGATAACAGAGCATAATGAAGTCCTCCCCTCTCTTTGCTGAGAGTTGGGAGCCCACACCGTAGATTCAGTCATTCCATGGGTGTTTTGCACTTAAACTGCTTTTCTTTGTTACAGGGTTGGGGGGTGGGGGTAGGGAAGCATATATCCTGAAATGACTGATATGAAAAGCAGAATATGTCAGTACATTAAAAAAAGTGATCTTAGAGATACAGTCATACCCTTTTCCTTCTCCCTCTTACCTACCCCTCTTCCTTCTTTTATAGGTGATAAAATAGACCTAGAGCACAGAAATAACTTTGTTAAGGAAGTCTGTGGTAGAGCCAGGGCCATACCTCGGTCTCCTGACTCCTAGTCCACGCTTCTTTCTGCCGTCTTGTTAAATGAGACACAGGAATTCGTCGTGTCGGGGCCACAGGGTTAGAATTTTAGGCTGAGGGATATCCTCTCTCATTTTAAAGTACCCCGTTGTCACTGTGATGTTGGCTCATCCCAGCTCTGATCTTACATTTGTGTTGTGTTATTGGGTATACAGGGCCCTTGCAGTGGATAGCACACCCTTCCTAGAGTCAAGAGGACCTGAGTTCCAATCCAGCCTCAGATACTGTGCAACCTTGGGCAAGTTACTTAACCCTAATTATCTCCCCTCACCCCCTAAAAAAGAAAGATCATGGGAACTGTCATCAGTTGTGTCATATAGGCAAGCAGGGTTGAGAACTCACTTGCACTTCCTCATTACAGTTTTGCTTTGTGCCCACACTCCTACAGGGGTCCCCCAAACAGTGGGTTATGAACTACCAGTGGATCTCTTAGCCTTTTGGGTTTTTTTAAGCCAATTGTTGCCATGTAAGGGGAGGGCTTCACATCCCCAAACTTTATTCTATCTGTGCTCTACTCATGTCCCTCTCTTCTACAGCAGCTTAGAATCCTAGAATATCAAAGCTGGAATTGACTTTAGAGATTGCCTAGTTTTACCTCCTCATTTTAGCAATGAGTATTGAGACCTGGAGAGAGGAAGTGACTTGACACCATGGCTAGCTGGTAAGTGTCTTGAAACCTGTGAAGCCTTGGGCAAATCACAACTTCCCTGTGCCTCAGTTTTTTCCATCCATGAAATGAGAGAGCTTGGACTAGTTGGTCTCTGAGGTCTAATGCTATAAAGCCAGGTTTTCTGACTTCAAGTCAAAAGCAGAACTTGTCCACCGAACTCTGTGCTTTTTACATCTAGCCCCCAGTGAAGGTCATAAAACCATGCAGAAATTAAAGAGATTCTTCATCCAGAAAACACTAAGGATCCCTGTTCCCTGTCAAACCATTTTTAGCCACAGTTGGGCCCTAAGCTCCAGTCTTGAATTTAGATTAACAAACAGTCCTTGGTCATCTAAACTCTGAAGGGCTTAGCATGTTTTATTTTTATATTATGACCTTGGCATCAATAGACTTTTTAGCATAAGAAGTGAATTTAAAGGTTAACCAGTTCAACCTCATTTTGCAGTTGAGGAAATGGAGGCCTCCGGAGAATTGCCTTACTCATGGGCAAACAGGGAGTTAGGAGCAGAGCTGTAACTTGAGCCCAGGTGCCTGTAGTTAAAGAGTTCTCATACCAGCCCTGATCCAAGCTGTATGACTGGTCAAGTCGCTTCCCTCTCCTGAGTGTTTCCTTGTCTGTAAGGGGGTGGAAGCATACCACTGCCCTCCCAGGTTTATAAGCAAAATGCTTTGCAAGCTCGAAAGCCAAAATGTGTTTTCACAAGTAAAATGATCATTTCATCCAAACTTTTTGAGCCCATCCAAGCCACCAAGATGGTCATTCTCTTAGCTTCACTTTAGAAAGCTTTTCATTTATATTTTTTGTTTTAACATTACCTTTCTTTTCACACATAACTCTGTCCTCTCCCATACCCAGGGCACCATGTCCTATAACAGAAAAGTAGGAGGGAGGAAGAAGCAATTTAGCAAAACCCATTCTCTATCCATAGTCCTTCATCTCTACAAAGAAGGGAGGGAGGACTATTCTATCATTTCTTTAGGAAAAAACTTGACTATTATAATTCATGTTAAATAGTATGACTATTAATAATACTATCTAACATGTGCATTTTGTTATGTGCTAGGCACTGTGCTAAGAGCTTTTCGTGATTAGTATCTCATCTGATGTTCACCAGAACCCTTGGAGATGGGTGCCATCATTTTCATTCCCATGTTACAAATGAGGAAACTGATGCAGACAGGTTAAATGACTTTTCCCAGGTCACACAGCTGTTAAGTGTGAGGCTGGCTTTGGACTCGGGTCTTCCTGACTCCAGGCACAGAACTCTATTCAGCAGAGTTCAGTTTGGGCGTTTTGTGGTTGTTTTTGTTGTTCTTTCTCATTTCATTGTGGTAGTCGTTGTATATATTGTTTCCTTAGGACTGCTTCATTTTTTCATCACTTTATGTCTCCACACTTCTGTATTCTTATTTATTATTACTTAGGATGCAGCAATTCATGCACCACAGGTGGTCTAGCTTCCCTCCCCAGCGTGGTCTGGGTCTCACTTTCACTGGCATCTGGAGAAAGGAAATAAATGAAAAGACAACATCTCCTGCTCCCAAAGCACTTGTAAATACAGAGCGCCCTCCAGATGGGGTAGGTTTTTTCCTTAAGAACACATCTAAGATGATAGGTTCGTCAATTTCTGCTTTTTTTTATTATGAATATCACAAGCAAAAGAAGATGGTATATGAAACTGAACTATTATGTTCAGTTTTTAAAAAGTGCATGTTAAATCTGACGTGATAGTACCCAACCTGCCCTGCTCGTTGTCTGTGTCTCTTTCTGAATTTCCTTCTGTTCTCCCTTCTGTATTTTTTTTTAAGTTAGGTTTGACTTTCCATTTTTTTCTTGGCATCCCTATTACTGCATTCCTCATCACCTTCCACCCCCAGCTCTTCTAATCTAAAATAGAAATCCTCCCTTGTAACAAATAAATAGCATCAAGCAAAACAAATTAACAGATTAGCTGTTTCTGAAAATGTCTCATTCTGCACCTCTGCCACATCCCTTCCCTGCCAAGTGTTGGAAGGCATGCTTCATCAGTCAGTCTTCTGTTGGCAGTCATGACTGGATATTGCACTAAGTAGAGTTATCGAGTCTTTCAAAATTGTTTTTCTTTTCATTTTCATAGTTATTGTATAAATTGTTTTCTTGGTTCTGCTCAAATTTCTTCCGCATTATTAGTTCATACGAGGCTCCCCAGTGTCTATGAATCTGTACAGAGCACAGAAATATTCCATTATATCCAGATAGCCAGAGGCAGGGTGGTAATGGATAGAGAGCCCACCTCCAAGTCAATAAGACTCACCTGTGACACTGGCTCTGTGACCCTGAGCAATCCCCTCAATCTCCAGGCAGCACTGAGATTACAAATTGCAGAAAAGATGCATTGGTAGAGAGAACTTCCTCCCTGGAGAAATGAAATCACAGATCCAGGCCCTAACCTATCTACATTCACATACCAGAATTTGTTCATCCATTTTCTAATCGATGGTCATCCACTCTTTGGTTGTTTGCTACAACAAAAAGGCTGCTACAAATATTTTTGTTAATATGGTCCCTTCCCTCATTCTTTGATCTGTTTAGGGATATCTGCTAGTAATGCCAGCACAGTTTAGTGACTTTTTGGTTTTAGTGCCAAATTCCCTTCCAGATTCGTTGGACCAATCACAGCTCCACCTATAGTATGTTAGTGTTCCTGTCCTCTCCAAACCCCTCCAACAAGTCATTGCTAGAGATTTAAGAGCTGGAATGACCTTCATTTTTACACAAGAGAGAAGAGAAGTGCAAGAAAGGAAAATAATTGGTATGGTCTTGGCAGAGTCTGAATTAGCCTCTAAGCCCCAGATTGTACTGTATCCTCTCCTGCTTGAGTTCATGGCTCAGCACTGATGCATGTATATGATTTCATAGATTTGTAGTTGTGGGTGAAGTTGTGTTTGCTACAAGGAGTATGGATTCATAGGACTCAGATAATTTTAGAGCTGGAAAGTACCTCAGAGATCATCTGGTCTAAATGTCCCATTTTATAGGTCAGAAAACAGATCTAGAGAGGGAAGTTACTTACCTAAGTCACACAGAGTAGAGGAGAGGAGTCTAGAATTCAGGTCCTCTGTGTCTGATTCGATTGTTAGGTGGTATAGTGGATAGAACTCTGGGACTGAAGGAAAGCCTAGAACTCAGGAAGACCTGAGTTCAGAACCTCCGACACTTATTAGCTGTCTGACCCTGTATACGTCACTTAACCGCTATTTACCTCAGTCTCCTCAACTGCAAAATGGGGATTATATATGTATGTGTGTATATATGTATGTATGTGTGTGTGTGTATGTGTGTATATATGTATATATAATTTTTTTTTACAGCACCTCCCTTGAAAGGTTGTGAGGATGAAATGAGAAGATTTGTAAATTGTCATGCTTTGGCCAGCCTCATGAGACTGGGCAAAAATAGCTAGATACTGTAGCATCTTGATTCCAGAATATGGGACATCCTTCAAGATGGTCAAATCTTCGTGGTGACCTACTAGTTGTGTTACTATGGGCGACTCAATTCCTTCCCTGAGCCTCAGTTTCTTTAACTTTAAGAGAAGGCAAATATTTAAGAGTCACTATTTTATAAAGGTTTTGAGAGCTTCATATGGTATGTAGAATGCTTCAGAGTGCTATGGGTCACATTGGGGAATGGCTAAACAAATATTACATTTATACAGTAGAATACATATGTACAATAAAACTACTATAAGAAATGAATACAGAGAAGCATGGGAAGACTTGCATGAACAGATGTAAAGTGGAAGTAAGTAGAACTAAGAAAATCAGATACACAAGGACTGCAACAATGTAAATGGAAAACCACCACCATGAAACAGTTGAAAATTAATGTTGCAAAATGATAAAGAACAAGCTTGACCTCAAAGAAGAGAGATCTCCTTCCCCTCCCCCCCACTCCTTCATAGAGATAGAGGATCCTCAGGTATGGAACATTTCACATCATTTGTGATCTTTTCAATTTATTGATCCATTTTGCAGAATTTACTTTCCTTTTTCTTTAAATTCTTTGCTATGTAAGGCAGGGATTCTTAACATTCTTTGTGTCATGGACCACTTTGGTTATCTGATTAAACCTATAGAGTCTTCAGAATAATTTTGTAAAAATTCATAATTGAAGTAAATTCTAAGTTGCATTTAGAGGTTAGTAAAAATAAACATGGTATTCCCGCCCCCCCGAGTTTTTGGATCTTCCTGAATTCTAAGTTAAGAACTTTTGCTATAGAAGACTGGTTTCTGGGAAGGGGAAATGGAAAGGATATGGGGGAAATTTAGGCAATATAGAAACGAAAGATGTCAATAAAGACTTTTTAAAAACTGCTCTGAGTCAGTTATCCTTATTTAACGGCCTCTTTAGACTTTCAAGGAGTGCTTGAACCCGATCTTGTGAAAGCTTGGGAATCTCAGATGTGGTGGAACTGGGGCCCAGGTGGGTTTGGGGAACTTCTAGGACTAGAAACCCAAACAGCTGGTGAGGGAGGCACCCCCTTCTCTCAGTGGTCTGTCTCATGCTTCCCACGCCTGTGTGGGCGTCCCTTTTGCAGGGAATGCCTTTAGGGCTTTGATTCTCTAGCACAGGAACACCCAGTCTGCACCAGATTATGAGTTCAACCCTGGTGAGAATCTCAACCTGAGAACTGGGCCTGCTTCTCTGTTTTCCTGGAATAAAGGGATCGCGTGTTCTTACTGGTTTTTAAGAAGGGTGAGACTTGATTTTTCTAGCTTCATTTCCCTGGACAGCTAGAGCCTAAGTGGTATCTCTTCCTCTCCCCCCACCCCAAGCCTGAAAAGGCTCAACAGAGTATCCTCTTACCCTTTTCAGGATACTAGGCTTTACCACTGGGGTTGGTGTTCAAGTCTTGACTGCTATCTGCAAAGAAGTGGAGACAGCATCTGTATGACCGTGAGCTTCTCAAGTTGTACCAATTTCCTTGTAAGAATCTTAAAAGCTAGGAGGGACTGACCTTCATATGACCATGTCCCTCGAGGATAACTTAAGTAGGTCCATGATTTCCTCTCATATGGAGACTCCATCCACTGGTTGAGGCGCGTTCCTCAACAACAGCTTTTGGTATCCATATCTTTCCATAAATTCTCTATAGTGGAGTCATTTAAAACTGTAAACCCCAATCGCCTTGCTTTCCCTCCTCAAAACAAAACTCTAGATACTGCCTTCTGATTCTCTTAATGTAATCTTGAGATACCATATAACACACGATAAGTCACCCACCTTCTTTTCTGCTCATTTTTGGCCTTGATGATGTATTTTAAAGCATTTTTGATCCTGTACACTGTTAACACTGTGTATTACAATTATAATACCGTGTAATAGGTAATACTGTACACTGCAGCCTACTTGTCCTCGCAATAAAACTTTGAGGTCACCAAGTGATTTTCCTGAAATCATGTTCCATGACTTGTGATCATATTGGATTATTGGGAAAATACTAGTATTACCAAGATATGCTTTTTTAAAAAAATCTTTTGCAGAGCAGGCAGCTAAGGTTCGAAGAAGTTACTTTCCTAAGGCACAGCCCTGGGCCTGGAGTCAGGAAGATGTGATTTTAAATTCAACTTCAATTGCTTACTAGCAGTATAACCCTGGGCAAGTCACTTAACCTCTATCTGCCTCAGTTTCCTCAACTGTAAAATGGGAATAGTAGTAGCTTCTACATCCCAGAGATGGTTGTGAGGATCAAATGAGATACTTGCAAAGCACCTGGCACATAGTAGGGCACTTAATAAATGCTTATCTCCTTGCTTCCTAATGTCACATGGCTTATCAGTTATGTTTGGTCCTGGAGAAGAGGGGACGACTTTAACTCAGATCTGCTTCCTTCTACAGGGCTCCAAATTTAATTTTCCCCATTAGCTTATTGGGCCAATATATTCTTGTGGCCAATGTGAAGGGAGTATAGGATTGTGTAAGATGTGTATGAGAAGGACTCCCCCCAAACAGAGCACACAGCAGGACATATCTCCATGACTCATTGCCTCCCAAAGGATCCCTTTCTCTTCTCTTGAAGAGGACAGGTCAAATACAGAATGCTGAGGCAGATGAGAGCAGACTGATGGGTGTCTTAGCGCTAAACTAGTACCCACATCTGGGAGGTAGAAATGAATACTAGTGTCAGGGCCCTTTGCGTCCAATTGAATCAGCTGTGGTTTTCCTCGGAGCGTTGGAATTGGTGTTAGGTTCCTCTTGGAATGGGAATTGGATTGAAAGGGAAGGGGTTGCCTGGGGAACCAAGCAAAATTGAGAATTAACCTTTGTAGATACTTAATTGGTGCAAACATAGACTTCTCTCCTAAGAAAGAGAATAAAGAGATATTCACATAAAAATAATACACTGCCTTTGGGTTTTATGAAAACTGGATTTTGGTAGGGATGAGTGTGGGGGTCAGAGAGAAATCTAGATCCAAACAATTCAGTCTGTTATTCATTCTTTTTTTTTTTGTCTCTTTTTAAACTTTTATTTATTTTAGTTTACATCATTCATTTCCATGAGATTTTGAGTTACAAATTTTCTCCCCATCTTTCCCCTACCCACCACCCCAAAACA
>CM053586.1:175414417-175466050 GCA_028646515.1 Pseudochirops corinnae
AAGGCATTCTTCTCCTCATTGTCTTTTTGGGCCTCTTTTGTCATTTGAGTTAATCTATTTTTTAAGGTGTTAATTTCTTCAGTCAGGTTGTTGACTCTCTTCATGATTTTCTTGCATCATTCTTATTTCTCTTCCCAATTTTTCTTCCATTTTCTCTCATTTGGTTTTCAAAATCCTTCTTCAGCTGTTCTCTAGCTTTTAGGCAATCTTTATGTTTCTTGGAAGCTTTTGGTGCAGGAGTTCCGACTGTATTGTCTTCCTCCTGTTCCCTGCTTTGATCCTGCTTTTCCCCAAAGAAGAAGTCTAGGGTTTGGTTGCTGTTCTTACTTTGCTTCTTATGCTTATTCACGGCTGGCCCATCAGAGATTTTTTAGCTCTGTGGAACTCTGCTTCCAGAGGGGAAAGCTCTGTCCCAAATTGCTGGGGTTTTCCCAGCTGCTGGAGCTTTTAGGAGGCTGCTGGGGCCCTCCCCCGCTCTGGCTCACTGAAAAGAGACCTCGGGACCACCAACCAAGACCACGATCCGGATCCAGGCTGCTCAATGCGAGAGCACTTGGCCTCTGAGTGATTGCTTGGCCCCCCTGCAGTCTGCAGGCCAGGAGTTCCGAAGCAGCAATGTGGAGGCGGGTGCAGGACCTCGGCTTCTGCTGCTTCCTTGCCCTGGAGGTGGTTTGGCTGGACTCGCTTTTTTCCCCTGAGTTTTAGCTGAGTTCCACTAACCTTTCACTTAGTCCTTTTTTTTTTTCTTTATGGCTTGATAATTCTGGAAACTGCCCTAGCTGCCATAGATCCACTCTTCTGTTGCTCCAGCTGCAGCTCAGCTCATCCGGCTGCCCCAGGGCCAAGCTGCCATTTCAGGGTGGTCTGATTTTGGCTTCCAGCCCTGAGATGGTAACTCCTGGCTGAGCTGCCTTTAGCAGAAAGTATATTTGTGTGCATTTTAGAGTTCTAGAATTTGTTTAGAGTCATATTTCATGGGTATTTTGAAGTGGCTATGTGGGAGCTGCGATACTTTGCTGCTCCTACGCCACCATCTTGGCTCTGCCCCCCCATTATTCATTCTTTTAACATACTTATTAAGTGCCTGGGCACTGGGTAAAGTAAAGGACAACTTTATTCCACCTTCTTAGAGGGACGTAGAGACTACTGTGATTTGGATACTGATCATACTTGGCAATCAAAGCCCTTCATTGTTGCTGTTTTGGTTTGTCCTCCATTTTTGAAGAGGACCAATAACATCTCAGGTGATGTCTTGACTTGTGTGTGCATTAGATTTAAGTGAGGCAGAGTTGCACAAAGTCATTGGCCTCACTCTCTCTTTTGAAGTCATCAAAGTCCAGTGGCAAGACAAAAGTCAGGACAACTAGTGATGGCCTGGGATGCAGTGGATGACCTTGACACTTTTGATGTCTGACCAAGCTCTAAGTGCTCCCCAGCGCCTGTTTCAGCCACCTTCAAGGCAGAACAAATTGATCTCATCTGCCCCTTCCTCTGGGGGAAGTCTTCACATGGTTGGGGTAGACTCCATCATTCTCACCCACCCCCTAATTCACTGACGGGTTTTAGGCCCATCAGTTACCCTCAACCTGGTTTATTCCATCTGCCAGGATAGTTTAACTGGGATGTGGCTGCTGCCGCTGCACATGGTACAGCTTCTTGGAGCCACAGGTGAGAGTTGAGTGCCAGGTAGATACACCAAAGGTGGATGAGCAGCCCTGAAAAGGGCTCAGCAAGCCCTCACCAGAAATGCTCATCCTCCCTGAACACTCCTGCACCCCATTCAAAAACCTTCATAACCTCCTCGTCTACACATACTTTTCCAGTCTTATTATACCTTACTCAGGGGGCATTGTGAGGCTAAAATAAGATAATGGATGTAAAATACTTTGCAAACCTTAAAGAGCTATATAGATACCAGTTATTCTTATTAGTAGTAGCATTAACTTACAGCCACCAAGTGTTCAGTCTGGTGATAACTTCATTTCATTCCCTGTGCCTTCTATTGCACTCCTACTGATCTTAAGCATGTTTATAGAGGGGGCCATCCCCAGTTGTCCTGATCTATATCTGGCCACTGGACCCAGATGGCTCCAGAGGAGAAAGTGAGGCTGGTGACTTTGCATGGCCTCTCTCACTTAAATCCAATTCGCATGCAAGTCATGGCATCACTTTCTGGTATCACAGCCTTCTTCAAAAAGGAAGGACAAACAACAATAACAAGTGTTTATAGAGCAAAATGTGTACAGAGGTGTGCTGGTATATATTTAACAAGGGGGTTAGGGGGGATGAGGGGAAGGAAATGTCTGCACACACCTTTAAGTTTAATCTATATTAGACTTTTTAAAGTCTAGACAACAACAACAACAACAACAACAACAAATCTAGCCCTGATTTGTAGCAGTCGCTGATATATGGGGTGCAAATGCTCATACTGAAAATTAGAGTTGGTTCCAGCACAGTCCTGACCTTACTCCACTCCTCAATGTTCCTAGCACAAGACACTCCATGTTTTGACTCCATTGTTTAGAACTCTATTGTTCCTCATCTCCACCTCCTTGACTTCTCTGCTAAATCACAGCTAAAATCCTACCTTCTACAAGATGCCTTTCCTGATTCCCCTGTATGCTAGAACCTTCCCTCTACTGGTTATCTACAACTTATATACATCTTGTCTCAACCTAGTTTGTCTCCCCCATTAGATTGTGAGCTCCCCAAAGACAAGAACTGTCTTTTGCCTCTTTTTGTATCCTTGGGGTTTAGCACAGTGCCTGGCCCATAGCCGGCACTTAATAAATGTCTGTTAACTGATTGGTGGATAGATTTGAGCTCTCAAAAAATGAACCGGGCAGCCTTACAAGGAAGAGAGATTCCCCATCTCTCAAGCCCTTTGAGTAGAGGTTTTATTTAAACTTTCTTGGAAGTGTTGTAGGAAGCAGAAAGTCCTGCTTAGGTATAAATTGGAGCAAATGATCTATAAGGTCCCTTCCAGCTTCTATGAATCTGGGCAATTTCAGAGAAGGTTTCTTTATTTTCTGGTTCAACTCCAGTTGGTGTGCTATGTGGAATCTTCCCACTAGAGGCCACTACAAGGACACACCTGAACTTCTGTTCTTCAGAAAGATTTGTGCACTAAGCTCTAGAAGTCTTCCATTGTCCAACAGGATCTTACTAAATGGTGCCTACCAACCCTTATGGATGTAGAAAGACAACAGCTGGTCAGTAGCTAGGAACCAGGAATCCAGCTTAGTGGGTAGATAGGTGGTGTAGTTAATAGAGGACTAGGCCTGGAGTCAGGAAGATCTGAGCTCAAATCTGGTACTTGCTAGCTGTATGACATGATTCTAGGCAAGTCACTTCACCCAGTTTGCCTCAGTTTCCTCATCTGTAAAACGAGCTGGAGAAGGAAATGGCAAACCACTTCGGTATCTTTGCCAAGAAAACATGGACAAATGTAGAAAACATTCTTTTTGACTTTGCATTGAGTTCTCCTCATTCTGAAGCCCAGAGTTTGGCTAGTCCCAGAGGGCAAGACCTTTGTTTACATGTTGTACGTCAACATAAAGACCCAAACTCACAGGGCTGAGAGGCTCTGCATTGTGGGGTGACAGAAAGAGGGTAGAATTCAGATTCTGGAGTTCTGGGTTGGTTCAAATCCTGGTCTGTGACACTCTCCAATGTGACTGTGTCAGTTTGTCTCAGTCTCAATTTCCTCATCTTTCAAATGGGGTTAATGAATTTTACACCCTCTGCCTCACAAGAGGGACCTCCGTCTGGAAAAGAGCTCTGGCTGCACGTGATGAGATACAGTCCACAAACGTTTTTAGAGTCTTTGTACTCTGCAAAACAGTGTACTAGGCCCTCCCGGAGCACTAGGATCAATAAGGTAGGATCCCCCGCTCAGAGCTGTAACCAAGTAGGCCAGGATGAATGGAGCTTCACCCCAGGGCCTGCACGGGATGAGTACACACTTAGTCTGGATCATCTGTAGCCCTGTTCTTCACATCATGGTCTTTTGCCAGCCTATACCTCCATGGGGCACACCCCCAAGAAAGCTTAAAACCTCTACTCAAAGGACTTGAAAGACAGGGAATCTCTCTTCCGTGTAAGGCTGCCCGCTCCATTTTTGGAGAGCTCAAATTGATCCAATAGACATATAGAGGGTAGAGCACATTCATCCCCACAATGGTCCCATTGCTGCCCCTCTACAAAATCTGCCTTTTCCCCCAGTCCCTGAGAGAGCAGGGGTCAGATTGCTGCCTCTCTCATGGTGAATTGTGCCCATTGTTTTGATGTTCTTTGAGATGCTGCCTGCTGCTGGCTTACCCATCCAACTGTTTTTTGCCCCAGGGGACAATTTTCCTGGTTATGGGTATGTTTCTTATAGGAGGATAAACATTTACACAGCACCTGCTGTTTTTCAGGAGCTGTGCTAAGTGCTTTTCTTTCTTTTTTTTTTAAACAAATATTACCTCATTTGATATAAGAATTTACAATCTAGTAGGATTAACTCATTTAATAAATATTCACTGAAAACCTATTAGGTGCATAGCACTTTCAGCCTCTGTTCAGTCATGTCTGATGCTTCGTGACCCCATTTGGGGTTTTCTTGGCAAAGATATTGGAGTGGTTCGAATTTCTTTCTCCCGCTCATTTTACAAATGAGGAAACTGAGGCAAACTGGATTAAGTGACTTGCCAAGGGCCACATAACTAGTAAATTTCTAGGTCCTCCTGACTCCAGGCCTGGCACTTTATCCACTGAACCACCTAGCTGCCCCTATTCTGTGCACAGCATTAGCTCAAAGATTAGTGACTGTACAATAACCATCTAGAAATCATAGGACCATGCAGTGTCAGAGCTGGACCTTTGTCATAATTTTATAGACTGCGGAAACTGAGGCCTGGAAAAGTAGAGGGATTTATTTATTTAAAGTCAAAGAATCTGTGTCAGGGTTAGGACCACAGCACATCTTTTGATATAAAATCAATCAATTGATAAACATTTATTAAGCTCTTATAGGCACTATGCTAAGTGCTGGGGATACAAGAAGAGGCAAAAGACAGTTCCTGTCCTTAAAGAGCTTACCATCCAATGGCAGGCACTTACTGTCTAACTTACCCTTCAGTTCTTTATCTACATTCCCTTGATGCTTATGAAATCATGTTAAGAAGACATTTTCTCTTAAGAAAGGAAACAGGTTGCAAAGCGAGGGGTAGCTTAAGCCAGAGGTGGGGAACCTGTGGCCTCAAGGTCACATGTGGCCCTCTAGGTCCTCAAGGATGGCCCTTTGACTGAATTCAAACTTCACAGAACAAATCCCCTTAATTAAATAATTTGTTTTGTAAAACTTGGACTCTGTCAAAAGGCCACACCCAAGGACCTAGAGGGCCACATGTGGCCTTGAGGCCACAGATTCCCCACTTGGCTAAAGGGAGCCAAACACCCCAGAAATAGCACAAGTAAGGAAGCTGCTTTCTTTTCCTTTACCCTGGAAAGATCTTGCTTCTCTCACCTGGACTCTCCACCCATGTTATCTCTGAGTTGTGTAGGGGCTCATAGCTATCAAAATATCAATGCATCCAGGGTCTCTTGATACTTGGATTGATCGTTCCTACCTAGCCTTGAGAGGCATCCTAGTACTGAATTTAGAGTTGAGACCTCATTTGAGTAGTGCCTTCCTACTTACTACACTTGTATGGACAAGTCACTTTTACTTTCTGGGCTCTAGTTTCCTTCTCTGTAACAAAAAAAAAAAGGGTGGAGGCAGGGAGATTGGCAGCTTTGTGGTGCAGTGGAATGAGTGGCAGGCATGGAGTCAGGAAGACTTGAGTTCAAATGTGACCTCAGATACTTACTAGCTGTGCGACCCTGAGTAAGTCACTTTACCCTGTTTGCCTCAGTTTCCTCATATGTCAAATGAGTTCAAGAAGGAAATGGCAAATCACTCCTGTATCTCTGCCAAGAAAACCTCAAATGGGGTCGCCAAGAGGTGGATGTGCCTGAAAAACGACTGAACAACAACAAAAAAAGGGGAAACATTAGATTAGAAGACTGGGATTTAGAATCAAAGCATGAGGGTTTGGGAGACAATGGGAAGAATGCTGAACTTGGTGTTTGAATCCTGGTTCTGACACTTATTAGTTTCAAGACTTTCAACAAGGCCCTCTTTGGGACTTAGTTGGGCTGTAAATAGCTGTAAAATGTAAAATGAGGGAGTTGAGCTTTAGGTTTCATTCCAACTCCAGCTCTATGATCTCCGATCCTGTGAATCTCTTACTACCTGTATGCCCTTTGTTAAATCACAGGCTCTCTGGACCTTGGTTTCCTCATTTATAAAATGGTGGGATTGGTTTGTTGCTGCTATTCATTCATTTCAGTTCTATCTGATTCTTCGTGGCCCCATCTGGGGTTTTCTTGGCAGAGATATGGTTGTGGTTTGCCATTTCCTTCTCCAGCTCATTTGACAGATGAGGAAACTGAGGCAAACGAGGAAAGTCCCAGGCCTGGTGCTCTATCAGCTGAGCCACCTAGCAATGTGGTAAGTACCTCATAGATGAATGAATGAATGCTTCTTGACTCATTGATTAAAGCTGAAGATGAGGATGCCCTCCCTTGAGCTCAGCCTTCTGACTCAGAACCATGCATTGCCCAGAAGAGGACCAAGGCAGCTTCCTGCTCATCCTGCCAGCCCTCTGTCCCTCTCAGACTTGCTGAATCCCTGCAGGGAGAGAGCCCAAGCAAGCTTCACCAGCTTGTTTATCCGGTCAGAGATGTTTTCACTTCATCACTCAGTAGATCTCAGAGACAAGAGCTTGCTTTTCTAGGAAGATCTTGCCAGGGCTCCATTAGAAGCTACTGTTTGACATGCCTGTGAAAATGTTCTCCTAGGAAAAGTCTGTGGGGGAGAAGGGAGAAGGAATCATTCTTCTTCCTTATTATTAAACTGAGGAGGGGGGAGGAAAGAGAAGAGGAGGACGACCATTCTGTGTTCACCAGATCGGGAGAGCTCCCAAAGGAGAGAAAACACAGGGTTTTACATTTGGTTCTCTGCCAATGCTTATAAAAGAAAAGCCTGCCTTTGAGATTTCACCTTTGGAAAAATTGGTGCTGCTGTTTAAAAGAAAATGAAAGAAAAATACTCTGAACCCAAAACTGCCTGAGGAAAGATTTGACTAAATTTCTGCTTTCCTCCCTCCCTCCCTTTGTTCCTTCCTTCCTTCCTCTCTTCCTTCCTCCCTCTCTCCTTCCTTCCTTCCTTCCTCCCTCCCTCCCCCCTTCCCTCCTTGCCTCCCTCCCTCTCTCTCTCCTTCCTTTCTTCTTTCCTTCCTTCCCTCCTTTTCCTCCCTTCCTTTTTCCCTCCTTCCCTTTCCTTTCCATCCCTTCCTTCCTTTCTTCCTCCTCTCCCTTCTCCTCTCCCCTCCAGTCCTCTCCTCTCTTGTCCCTCTCCTCCCAGAGTATCATAGTAGAAAGAGTCCTAAATCTGAAGTTCAGGGTTTTAGCCTGGGTTTGAGCCCAGCCTTTACCACTTATTAATCGTGTGACTCTGGGCAAATAATTTTCTTTAGTTATCAGTTTCCCCACCTGTAAAGTGAGGGGGCTAGAGGGTCACCGTTCTAAATTGGAAAGGTACATTCCAGGCGGTCCAATTCCACCTCCTCATTTTATAGATGGGGGAACTGAGGCCCAGAGACATTAAATACATTTCCCTGGGTCACATGGGTAGTAAGTGAGAGAGGCAGGATTTGAACCAGGCCACCTGACACTTTCCACTGTATTTTGCTGCTTCTTGTCAGAGACCATCTCTAAGGCCCCTTCCTACCCACCTCTGATTTCCTATGATTCAGGGCTGGAGATGCACTGAAACAGTTCTGCCTCTTGCCTCCCAAGCCCTGGGCATCGGGGAGACTTGTTGATTACTGCTCCAAGAGCCCCTGCCTGCCTTTCTCTTCTTTCCCCAGCTCCAAACCTGTCCCCCTGCTCCACGAGCAGCCCAGAGAGCATCCCTTAATGGAAAGAATGAGCAGATTACCAGGGAATAAATGTTAAGCCGTGACCAACTTTCCCAAGCCAGAGTGTAGAAGACAGCATGGGAAGTGTTTCTAATGAGTTGTTCACTGCATAACAGTCCCAGAGTTAATAAAAGCCCGGAGTAATCATGGCAGCAGGGAGAAATAGAGATGTGAGGAGAATAAATACCACCAAGGGCAATGAGCTGGGGAGCTCGGTTTTCATTTAGGAACCGAGTCTGCTGGCATTTCACTCACATTTGAGTTGTGGGGTTGGGATGGGGGGGAGGTTTGGGAAGGGGAGGCTTGGGGGGGGCAGAGGGGAGTTGGCAAATGCAGCTTGGCATGAAAACGAATTTTTAAAAAATCATCCTTGCTTCATTCTTAGTGGAGTTGCAGGCCTCCCACAACATTGAATGCAGGGAATGGGAGATGTCGAGTAGCAGGAGTGACAAGAGAATCTGGGGGCTGCCGTGGGGTAGGTGTAAGAGGGAGTGACAAGACAGTTCAGAAAGATCCACAGTCCTCTAAGGGAGCACAAGTCACTGACTGAGGGAAGAAGTGGGGTGAGGAAGAAAAAGAGAGATCTAGGTACTGGGTAGTCCCTCCAAGGAATGAGAGGTAGAAGGGAAGGAATTAGTGAAATAGCCTCACTGAGGAAAGACTATCCCACTTGCCCATTCTCCAGGCTTCTCACCTGCCAACTGCCTTCTTGTCTGCCAAGCCCGGTGGCGCCAATGGCATCAAAGCTTGTGGAACTTCAGGCCAAGCTGAGAGTTTGCAGGGGGAGGAGGGAATGATGGAGGGACTGAGATGGCCTACAAATCCATGGGAATCATGGAGTCTGAGGACCTGGGATCAAATTCTCACCTCGGACACATTCTTTCTCTTTATGAATGTTTCCTCATCTAAAAATGAGGGGGCTGGAGTAGATGGCCTCTGAGGCTTATTCCAGCTCTGATTCTATGATTTCCCCTGTCAATTTTCAAAATATACTATAAAGTGGTAAATATAAAAATATCTGGTAGTGTGTGTGTGCGTGCATGTGCGTGTGTGTGCGTGTTGGAACGTTAGGGGGATGACACTGGCAATATAGCATGGTTGAAAAAAGGTTGGGTCTGGAGCTGTAAATGCTCTGCCTTCAGAAGAATTGCTTTTGTAGGATGGGATCATAAAGTTGGAAGGGTCTCAGAGATCATCTAAAGGAGGGGGGAACCTGCAGCCTCAAGGCTACACGTGGCCCTCGGATTCGATCAAAGGGCTGCACTTGAGGACCTAGAGGGTTACCTGTGGCTTTGAGGTGGGAGGTTCCCTACCCCAATCTAAACCATAGAAGGCAGTGACTTGTCCAAGGTCCTGCAGAGCATTAAGTGACAGAGCTAGATTTTTGAACCAAGTTTCTCTGACTCCAAACTTAGAACTTGTGAGATTGCACCAGCAAACAAAACAAGAAAGAATGGTCTTAAGTTGAAATGGATGGTTCCCTCATAACCGAGGGCAAATTTCCTGATCCAAAGTAACTGAACACAAGAACTATTAACAAAAAGAGGTTGAATCTTACATTTCCTTCATGTCAGAGGGGAGCTGAGAACATTGGACGGGTCTCCAAAGAAAGATTTATGAGAGGACCTGGACAAGAGTCACACAGGATAAAGATACGAACAATAACCATCATTTATATAGCACTTTGTGGACATGCAAAAGGTAGAGAGAGCACTGGGTGTGGAGTTAGGAAGACCTGAGTTCAAATGTGACCTCAAATACATACCAACTGTGTGACCTTGGGAAAGTCATTCAACCTGTTTGCCTCCGTTTTCTCAACTGTAAATGGGGATAATAATAGCACCTGATTGTGATAATCATATGAGATAACATACATAAAGTGCTTAGCACACAGTTGATGCTATACAAATGCTAGCTTCATCTCATTTCATCTTCTCAACAACCCACTGAGGTAGGGCCTGTTTTTAATTTCCATTTTACTGATGAAAAAATTGAGTCCCAGAGAGATTAAGTGATCTGCCCAGGATGAAAGTTTCCAGGCCAGGTCCTCCTGATTCCAATCTCACAACCCTATTGGTCATGCCACAAGACCTCTCAGTGTGATGAGGACTTGTGTGTAGGCAAATTGTGATCTGCAGCAGCGAAGGGACTATCCACGTCCATGGAAGTATAGAAGTATCCCTACTATGTGCTCAGCATTCGGGGAGAGAGAACAAGGTCCCTGGCTCTTAAGAAGTTCATGTGCAAGGCAGTTTGGTATAGCGAAAGGAGTGTTCAGGAGATCTGGATCCTAGTCCTGGCTCTCCCACCAGCTAGCAAGACCTTGTGCCTTTAAGCAAGTCACTGGACCTTGGTTTCCACATCTGCAAACTGTGAATGTTGGACTAAACAATCTCTCTCCCCCTTTCCCTCCAGCTCTGGTGCTCTGTGATTCCAATCTCGTTGGGGAGACAAGACTAACACAAGTGAAAACAGCAGCAGACAATACAAGATGGGATATAATTAAGTGCTAAATTGTGTGGTACAGACTATAATTTGCATCCCTGAGGATCTTTGAAAATAGATGGACAACCATCTGTCTTGAGTGACAGAGGGCAGGCGCCTGACCTGCCTAGAGCTGAACACTTCCTCCCACATCCAGCATTCTGGGGCTCTGAGATGGGCTATTCTAGATGATGCTGCATGGACATTGTGTTCGGGACCCTACAGAGGGTGGGCGGGGATGGGATCAGGAGAGTGCAGGTTTCATGGGTTTGTAGAATAAATTAAACTCATCAGACACTTGTTACCCAGCTACTGTATGCAAATCACCATGGATAGGGAACTGCCCTCCAAGTCAGGAAGACCTGAGTTCAAGTCTAGACTCTGACCTGTACTGGCTATTCGATCCTGCACAAGTCACTTAACCTCTCAGGCACTTCTCTAAGACTATATATGTAACAGAATAGGTGTTGCTCTACTAAGATAAAGGGAATTCTTCCCTAGAGCTCCCTACATTTACAAAATTATAGAGCATGTTTATATTTATGTAGGAATGTGATATACGTATATACAGGGCATGATGCTGGAAACTGGGGATACAAATGGGAAAAGATGACACAGTCCTTGGCCTCAGAAAGCTTGCAGTGGACTGGGCGTGGGATAATGCAAGGTAACACAAGTAAATAGAATACACATTAATCAATCAATCAATAGACATTTACTACACACCTACGATGTGCTCTTGTTCAGGTGCTTCAGTCATGTTGGACTCTTCATGACTCCATTTTTTGGGGGGGTGGGTTTCTTGGCAAAGATATTGGAGTGATTTACCATTTCCTTTTCCAGCTCATTTTACAGATGAGGAAACTGAGGCAAAGAGTGGCATCACTTGCCAAGGGTCACACATTTAATAAGTGTCTGAGGCCAGATTTGAACTCAGGAAGAGGAGTCTTCCTGACTTCAGGCTCAACATTCTCTCTGCTGAGCTCCCAACTGTCCCGTCTGCCCAGAACTGTGCTAAGTGCTGGGGATATGAAAAGAGGCAAAAGATAGATCCTGCCCTGAAGGACACTGCAGTCTAAAAGGGGAGAAAACAAGAAAACAAATACATAAAAAGCAAGCTATTTACAGGATAGAAAAGAAATAATTAGAGGGAGAAGCAACTAGAATTAGGAAGATTTGGGAAAGGGGTCTTGGAAGGTGGGATTTTTACTTTTTTTTGGAGGGGTTTGCAGGGCAGTTGGGGTTAAGTGACTTGACCAAGGTCACATGGCTAGTTTTTTTTTAGTTTTTTTTGTGTCAAGTGTCTGAGGCTGGATTTGAACTCAGGTCCTCCTGACTCCAGGGCGGTTGCTCTATTCACTGTGCCACCTAGCTGCCCTTGGAAGATGGGATTTTTAGATGGGATGTAAAGGGAGCCAGGAAAGCCTGTAGGGTGGGAGAACATTCCAGGCACGGGAGACAGCCTGAGAAAATGCCCAGGCAGAGAGATGTGTCTTGTTTGTGGAACAGCCAGAATGTCAGTGAATATAATCAGAGTCAGAAGATGGTAGCAGAAGAGGTCACCAACTTTGGGTCCCATTTCTATGGCACGGAAGAGGTCAGAGGGATGAGAAATTCAAGGAAGAAGGAATTACTTATAGCTGGAAGAATCAGGGAAGGCCTCATGGAGGAGAATCTTAGGAACATGAATCTGTAAAGACCTAGAGGAGATCTGAGAGACCACCTAGTCCTACTTCTTCATTTTATAGATGAGGATATGGAGGTTAAATCACCTGCCTAAAGGCACATAGGGAATAAATGAAAGAGTCCAGGTTCTCTAGACTTAAAAATCCAGCATACTTTCCAGAGTACCCCACTGGAGGTGGCATGTAAGCTGGTCCTTGAAGGACAGGAATGATTTCAGCAATCAGAAAAGAGTAGGAGTCCATTCTAGGCATGGGAGACATACCAGGTACAGATGCACAGGGGAGGGAGAGGGTAAGCAGGTGCGGTGACAGTCTTCCACTCCAGATGACAGAGTAATACATCTAAACAAAGTCAGTTTCCAAAAACCAAACAGAAACACTAAAAAAAGAAATAATCTGCATGAGAAAGTTAAAACCAACCAAAATAAAAACGAGTAAAGAGAAGCGAAGTGCCAATGTAATAAAAGCAACAGCAACAACCAAACAGCCTACTACACATTCTGGGAAATGGTTATGGTTCCATTCTGATGGAAGCATGGAGTGAGGATGAAGTAGAGGAGAATGAAATAAAACTGGAAAAGAAAGTTGGGGTTAGATTTTGGAAGACCTCAAATATCCAGCCGATGGGTTTGTGTTCTATTCAGTAGGCAAAGGGTAGCTTCTGAAGGTTTTAGGGGTGGGGGAGTGCCATGGTCGCAGCCAAAGGCATCAGATGTAGGATGGATTTGAGATACTGGAGATGGGCTGACTAGGTAGAAAGTCATTACAGTAAGACAGGTAATGGAGGCCTGAACTGTTGTTGGTCCTTCATTTTCAAAGAGCACCCATGACATCACAATGTGATGGACGATGTCTTAAATTGCACGTGCATTGAATTTAAGTGAGGCAGAGTTGCACAAAGTCATCAATCTCTCTTCGAAATCCAGGGACAGGACAAAAGTCAAGATAACTGATGATGGCCTGGGATGTGGTGGATGATCTTGGCATCTTTGATGTCTGACCAAGCTCTAAGTTCTCTGAAGCACCTGTTCCATCAGCCTTCATGGCCACTGGAAGAAATTGTTCTCATGTGACCATTCCACTGGGGGGAGTCTTCACATGCTTGGGGTAGATACCTCCTTGAGGTATCAAACCCTGACAGGTTTGAGGCCCATCAGTCATTTGTTTACCTGCTGAGACCGTTTTACTGTGGTGTGACTGCTGAGCATGCTACAACTTCTCAGAGCCATAGGTGAGAGTTGGGTGAGAGGTAGACACCAAAGGTGGATGAGCAGCCCTCATGCCAGAGGTACAGGTCCTCTCTGCACACCTTATACACACCTGAAGTAGGGTGATGGCAGTGGGAGTAGTGAGGAGGAGGGGGAGGGGTGGAATACAAGAGATGTTGTAGATTTGAAGGGACAGGACCTGACAGCTGAGGTTACTTCTATTGACCATCCTGCTGGTGCTGGCTGAGGAGACACACAGCTTATCTAGATATACAGTACTGGAATTGGAGTCAAGATATTGGGGTCATAGATTCGGAGCTAAAAGGGACCTTCAAGGCCACATGGTCTAACTCTCCCATTTTACAGATGAGAAAACTAAGATTCAGGAAAGGTGAAGTTTCTTGCTCAGGGTCACAGAGCTAAGAAGCATCAGAGGCTGAATTTGAGCCCAGGTCTTCCTGACTCCAAGGGCAGCTCTCTATCCACTGTACCACAATGCTTCTCTCAAGTCTAGAACCTAGTCTTGACTCAGTCTTTAACAAGCTGGATGAAGGACAAATCACTTTTGGGAAATCACTCGGGCAAATCACTTTTCTTCCTCTGGGCCTCAGTTTCCTCATCGACAAAATAAGGGGCATGAATTACGTATTTTTGGGGGACATTTTCCATCATTATATTCCTAATGCCCAATGTATTCTATGCCTCAATGGTTCTCTCTAGCCACACCAACTAGGTCTTACCAGAATCTAGCATGGCACATCTGTCTTTTCCATTGAGTAAATTAGTGCTCAATTTTCCCCTGCTTACTGTCCCTTTGGTTCAACTCCTGCTTTCCATCCCCAAGCACTTAACACAGTGTCTGGTACATAGTTGGTGCTTATTAAATGTTAATTTATTGGTAGAAAAGAGAAGGACTAGATCCCTCCCACTAACCACTAACATACCAGTATGGGACATAGAGCTTAGTGTTCATTACAACTTGAGTTCCTTGAGAATGAGAGGTGATTCATGTGTTTATTAGTCTTTCTCTTCTTCTCTACTCCTCAACCCAGTGCCTCAGACTTTTTGATAGACCAGTGATTTCATTGGTATATGGAAATCCCCAATGAGGAAACTCCCTCTACTTATTCAGGTTGGCACCTGCTCCATTCTTCAGTCTTAGAAAATTGCTTATGTTTCTGAGAGATGAAATGCCTTACTCAGAGACCCCCAGTCAGTATATGTCAGAGTTCAGACTTGAGCCCAGGTCTTTCTCACTTCCAGACCAAGCTATCTATCCATTATTCCTCACTGACTCTCGACTGAGTCATACATATTAAGTACTTAATAAGTTAATTGATTGGTATTAGTTGAATTCATACCATTAGACGCTGAGCTAGCCGTGGGGCTCTTCCTCTGCCCCAGGATCCCCAAATATACAATCTCCTGCCCCACCTTCCATCCCTGGCTTCACTCAGTCCAGTCCTAATTGAGGGCTTATCATGGACATTTAATGAATGTCTCCAGAGGAGGGCTATCAGACTATTCTTCACTGTGACCCACAACACCCAAGGAGGCTGCCTTCTTGTGCCCATTATTCTTTATTCTCTTCTTGTTGTCAAGGCTGGAGGTCGTCTTCTAAAATTGCGATTCAGTTATTAGTACTGAGCACGAGGTCAGGCCAGAGCATGTGTGAAGTCTTTGATAACGTAAGAGAAGTGCCGATGCCAATTATTCAAGATCTTTTTGTGCAACAATGATTGCATGCTCATGGCTTGTAATCAGAAGGACACACGCACCCTGACTGCTAGCTGGGGCCTGGCCAGAGCTGCACTTCAGTGGGGTCTGACTGTCACCATCAGGGAGAGGGAGAGCTAACCCGATAGATAGCCAGTCTGGCAAGCACCGGCTGTCCAGCTTCAGTGGCTCACTCCTGAAAGTCTCTGATAACCCTGGCTATTTTGGGGACCACCATGCTATACTCCATGAAGAAACAACCTTTTGGCGGAAGAAAACCTAATGGCACTTCATGAAATCATTGACATGCTCGTGGTAGGAACACGGCATTAAGATCAGGATGAAAATAACCAAGCTCCAGTGCTCATTTCCTTCCTAAACCCAGGCATGGTCTGTATCCCACCTTTGCCTGGGAAGCTTGCTCCTTCTTTTCATAGATAACATACACGAAGCAACAAGATAAGGTTTGAAATGTCTTATCAGTGGAATGTTGTCAGCCCAGCTTGATGGGGCACAAGGCTGGGGACGCTTTTTTCCAAATGGAGGTTAGACTCCCCCCAAATAATTTCTGTGGCCAATTCCCTTGACTGTGCAGTGATACCAGGTTTCCTAAAAAGCCAGTATGAGAGTGTATAACATCTATTGCCTGCCCCATTTTCTAATTGTTCCATGTATATAGATCCTGGTTTTCCAATTAGACTATTAGACTGCTCTTTGAAGATAGGCCTTAAGTCATGTGCTGCTCGTATAATTACCATATCATGCCTAGCACAATGTTAGGCACATGTAGAACACAGAATAGTGAAAAGTAGCCCTGGGACTTGGATTCCAATCCTGACTCTTCTGCTTGCTACCTGCATGATTGCTGGGCAAGTCCCCTCTGTGGGCTTCAGTTTCTTGACCTGTAAAATGAAGATATCAGACTAGATTGCCTCAAAGCTTTATCTATATAATCCCATGATCCAGCATCATTTAGATTCTGTTAACACTTTTGGATGAATGTATGGAAGACACAGTTCATATTCTTGGGCAGAGTCTTGTCCTTCTAGCAGAGGAAAGTCATAGAAGCACAAAACTAGATGCATTCTAAGGACTCTACTTGCACAGCTAAGTGTGTGTAATGCAATTCGACCTAACATATGAAATAGCTAAAGGTGGCTTTAGAGATCTGGTCTAATGCTTTACCAAGGTCCCCCATCCCATAGGAGTATTTAGGCTAATTAGAGAGACATGAAATAACCAAACAGTTGTTCTGTGTCATTCCCCTGCTCAACACCCTTCAGTGGCTCCCTACTGTCTCCCAAATAATGGACAGACTCTTTAGTCTGGTGTTGAAGACCTTCTGCCATCAGGTTCCAGGTTATTTTTCCAGGGTTTCTTCACACAACTCTCCCTTCACATACTTGGTGAACCTTCTAAGCCAGACTACTTTCGGTTCCCCTGACAACCTCCCCTTGCCCACCTCTGTGGATTCGCTTGTGCTGTTCCTTATTCTTAGAACACTTCCCAGCCACCCACCCACCCAGGCTCTGATTGGTGAAAGCCTAGATATCCTCTAGTGCCCCAGGCCAATGCTGCCTTCTCCATAAAGCTTACTGGGATCTTTGCCTCTTCAGCTCACCCCTGTCCTTTATTTGTGTGTCTTCTATTCATATTTCGGTTATTTCTATATGTATTATTATTATTTCTGGGACAACTTAGGTGGCCCAATAGAGAAAGTGTTGAGACTCATCTTCCTGAACTGAAATCCGGTTTCAGAAATTTATTAGCTGTGTGATCCTGGGTAAGTCACTTCACCCTGTTTGCCTCAGTTTCCTCCTCTTTAGAGCTTTAGAAGGCAATGGAAAATGACTCTAGTATCTTTGCTAAGAAAACCCCAAAGGGGGTCACAAAGAGTCAGACTCAGCTGAAAGGACTGAACAACAAAATGATCACTTCTACAGAGGCAGCTCGGTGTTTTTGCAAGTGGATAGAGTGATAGACTTGGAATCAAGACCTGAGTTCAAATCCAGCTTCAGACACTTATTGACTGTGTGACCCTGGCCAAATCACTTAACCTCTGTTTGTCTCAGTTTCCTCATCTGTAAAATGGGGATAATAATAGCACCTACCTCCCAGGGTTGTTGTGTGGATGAAATGAAATACATTTTTAAAGTGCTTTGCAAACCTTTAGCACCATAGCAAGCTCATCAACTGCGATGGACTGCAATCTTGCCCATCTTTGTATACTCCCCTGTCTCCCCAGTGCCCTATGTCTTGTCATGCTGTAAAGGTTTGTTAAATTAAACAGAATTGTTATGGAGGAATAAATTCAAACTATTGCATGTCAGCTCTCAATTTTCTGCACTAATGGAGAGAAGCAGAGTCACGGATAATCGCAAACGGTGAAAAAATATTTCTATTTGGCTTTGAAATAAACTTTTGTATTTACTCCTTGCTACGGGTATATCTATCTGAGGATGTTCTGAGAATTCAGATGGAATGATGGAGACGAGCTCTGAAGCTCCAAAAGAAGAGTCAGTCAGACTCAGGCCAAACCATCTGGCCTTCTCTTCTGGCCCCAGCTTGACCGCCCCTGCCTGACTCCTTTCCATAAGCCTTCTGGGAAAGGGTGGGCTCCCTTTAAAGAATGGTACAAGGAGGGGAACATGGGCCAGGATAGAGGGTTTGCAAAGAGCTTCAGGTTGCCTCACACAGTGAGAGTAAATAGAGAGATCATATATCACCAAAGTAAATAATTAGTTGGGGTAGGGGGAAGCAGGATTTTTCTAGAGATAGGCCAAGATTATTATTATTTATTTTTTTTTTTTGCAGGGGGGAAGGCAGGAGAATTGGGGTTAAGTGACTTGCCCAAGGTCACACAGCTAGTAAGTACGTCAAGTGTCTGAGGTCCAATCAGAACTCAGGTCCTCTTGATTCCAGGGCTGGTGCTCTACTCACTGCCCCACCTAGCCGCCCCTAGGCCAAGATTCTTGAAGGGGCTTCCTGAAAGGGCATAGGGCTGGAAGGGGAACTGATAGAAATGACTAGGGCAGTATTTTAGGCAGAGGAAAAGACAAGTGTCATATACTTGGGGGAATCAGGGGAGGGGGATCCTTGTGGCCTGGCTTCTTGCTCTCTTGGATTTCTTAAATATGCCTTAGCTCCTACTACAATGGAAGTGTGAGATGGGTACTTCTATCCCCTATCACCTAGCTGTCTTTGTTGTTGCTGTTCAGTCATTTTCAGTCACGTCCTTTGTGACCCCATTTGGGGTTTTCTTGGCAAAGATGCTGGAGTGGTTTGCCATTTCCTTCTCCAGCTCATTTTACCAATGAAGGAAACTGAGGCAAACAGGGTGAAGTGACTTGTCCAGGGTCACACAGCCAGTTAAGTGTTTGAGGTCAGATTTGAATTCATGAGGCCTAACACTCTATCTCTTGTCCTACCTAGCTATCTAGGTGGCACCTATTTGATGGTTGTATCTACTGAACTAGGTAACACAGTGGAGTCAGGAAAACCTGAGTTCAAATCCAGCTCAGAAACTTATTAGCTGTGTGACCCTAGGCAAGTCACTTAAACTTCTCATTATCTGTTTCCTTGTCTGTAAAATGGGGATAATCACAACAGCACCTACCTCCCAAGGTTCAAATGATATAATATTTGTAAATCACGCAGCACAGTGCCTGGCACATGGTAGACTCTATATAAAGGTTTATTCCCTTCCCCTAGATGAGGGGGATGGAGGTAGAGAAGGAAGGTGGGATAGAGAGGATTAGAACAGGGAAAGGAGGCTACTAGGGGAGGGGGTCAGTTCATTTTTCTAGAGATGTGACTGGTGCTCCCAGATCATTAGACTATTCTTATAGATGAGAGACAGGTGGAAAAGGTGGCGTAGATGGGGCTAGAGCTGGGAAAGGAGGGTTGGGTGGGAGTCTGTCTGCCCAGAGGTTATGACCATTGCTCAGCAACTCACTTGTAATTTATTGACTTAGAGAGATACTTAGATCACTGAGAGGCTAAGTGAGTTTCCTGTGATTGAGGTAAAGGACTTGAATCCAGGCCTTCCTGTTGCCAAGAGAACTCTCTGTCTTCTGAGACAGGGGTCTTCAACCTGGAACAAGAGAGCCTCAGGGGTACTTGTCAAGGGGAATATTTTGTGAACGACTAAATTATCTTATTGAAATATCACAAAAGTAGTAGTAGTCCTATTAGTGGAAATAATGTTATGTACCAAATAAAGTTTTCCTTATGAAAAACTAATCTCTTAATTTTATTTCTGATGTGCCATTATGCGTGGTAAACTCTGGACTTGATTCTTTTTCTATTGCATGGGTAGGGAGAAGCTTTATGGCAAGCCAAGGGGCACAAGGTTGGGCACCCTAGCTCTAGACCATGTTGCCTCTCAAGGAGCCTAAATGACATGTCAGATTCAGTCAATCAATCAATCATCAAGCATTTATTAAGTCCATCCTATGTACTACCTTGTTGTGGTGGAGGAGCTTATGTAGTTCAGTGAAACTGGGCAAGACAGGTCATAGTGGAGAGTTCTGACAAAAGGTGATCCAGTGGAGAAGGAAATGGCAAACCACTCCAGCATCTTTGCCAAGAAAACCTCACGGACTGGAGCCTGCTGTGCTATGCCATAGTTCTTGTTTGTTCTTTGCTCTTGAAGAGGACCATGACATCAGAAAGATGATGCCTTGACACAAAAGTGAATTGGATTTAAGTGAGGGAGGGCTGTGCAAGGTCACCAGCCTCATTTTGTCCTCCAGAACCATCTGGATCCAGTGACTAGATATAGATCAGTATGACTAGAGATGGTCATATGGTCCATGGAGTCACAAAGAGTCAGATGTGACTGACCAACATGCTCCAGGCACTGGGTCCTAGGCATGCAAAACAAAGAATGAAATAACCCCTACTCTCAAGGAATTTACATTCTAATGGGTGAAACAACTTGTGTGCATCTAAGGACATACAGAATAATTGCAAAATGGATACAAGGTAGTTAAAACAAGATAGTTATGAAGGGAGGGCATCAGCAAGGTGGGAGCATGGTTTGGGGAAAGGATCAGGAAAATCTCTTCTTGTAGAAGATGATGTTTGAGCAGTTTTTAAAGGAAGAGAAGGATTAAATGAGGCAATGATGCTGAAGAACTGCACTGGGGGACATGGGGACAGAAGGAAATAGGAATGCTCTGTGGAAGGAACAGAGAGAAGGCCAGGTTGGTTGAACCACAGAGTGAGGAAGGGGAGTAATGTATAATGAGGGTAGAAGAATTTTTGTTCAGTTATTTTCAGTCATGTCCAATGCTTTGTGACCCTTTTTGGTGTTTTCTTGGCAAAAATACTAGAATGGTTTGCCATTTCCTTCTCCAGATGGTTTTACAGATGAGGAAACTGAGGCAAACTGGGTTAGGTGACTTGCCTAGAGTCACACAACTAAATAAGTATCTGAGGTCAGATTTAAACTTGGGTCTTCTTGACTCCAGGACCAGTGCTCTCTCCATTGGGCCACCTAGATGCCAACTAGCTGTTCCATTATGCGCCTACTATGCTCGATGGCATAGAAGATAGAACTCATCATAAAGACCCAAGTTCAAATCCTATACTAGACACTTACTGTGTGACCCTGGGCAAGTCACCTAATCTCTATGACTTCAATTTCTTTATCTGTAAAATGGGGGTTATAATAACCCCTACCTCCCAGGGTTGTTGTGAGGATAAAATCAGATATTTGTAAAATAGTTTGAAAACCTTAAAGTGCTATATAATAACTAATAACTAATAATAATAGCCGCCATTTATATAGTGCCTACTATGTGCCAGCCTGCAATGAATACTTAACAATTATTATCCCATTTGATTATCTCAAAATAACCCTGGGAAGTAGATGTTATTATTATCCCCATTTTGCAGATGAGGAAACTGAGGCAAGCAGGGTGAAGTGACTTGCCCAGGGTCACACAGCTAATGTCTGAGGCCAGATTTGAACTCAGGAAGATGAATCTACCTGACTTCAGACCTAGTGTTCTATTCACTGTGCCACCTACCTGCAATAAATATAAATATTGATATCTATCTATCTACCATCTATCTATCTATCTATCTATCTATCTATCTATCTATCTATCCTAGCTAGCTACTATTATTTTAGGACAAAAGGAGGCTTCAGGAATTTATTGAAGTGAAGAGTGACATGGTCCTATCTGTGCTTGAGAAAAATTACTTTGGCAGCTGTGTAGAGAGAGGGTGGACTGGAAAGGAGAAGGAAGGGTAATAGGGAGAACAATTCATTAGGAGACCATAGCCATAGCCTATGTATCACCCACCTTGTAAATGGCAGGCATGAGGATTCTTGCTTACCTGAGTATGATGTGTGATTTCTGGACCGCCTTACAGCTCTGATATTCTATGACTCTAAGCCAGGTCCTCTGACCCCAGATCTATGTCTTTCCAAAATATCACCCTAAGACTGATGCCAGAGATTAGACAAGCAAAGGTAGATAGTGGGCTGCCTCCAGGATGTTGGAATGCCCTGCCCTTCCCATCTCCCAACATACAGAAACACACACGCATACACACAGCACGCCCACATACCCCACCCCTACCTTAGACCCCTCCCCCCTTCATAGATACACCCTCGTAAACCCTCCGGTCGATCCTTCCGTCATTGGGAATCCCCGTTCTACCTGACCAATTCGCCCATCACACACACACACACACACACACACACACACAAATTGGCCACTGTCTCCATTTGGCTTGCGATGCTCCTTGCTGCAAGCCTAAGGAGTACCTCTATAGCACGCACCCGACCCCTCCCCTTTACTCTCCACTTCCTTCACATACAAACCTCTATCTCCGTTTAAAACACAGAGACCTCGGATTCCCCCTCTCCTCGCCCTAGTGACAAATACCTTCCCAGACCTCAGCCTCCTCCTCCCACCACCTCATACCTCTCTCTGGCCCTTTTTCCCACGAATCCTTCCTAGCCCTCAGTCCACCCGTCCTGCTCATCCGTTCCCTTTTACCTTAGTCCTGCTTCTCATCTATTCTCCCCCAAACCTCGGCCTTACCAAACCCTTTCCCAGCCTCTTGATACCCCAGAAGCCGAGACCTTTGCCTTCCTCCTCCCAGTATAAGCAAACCTACTCCCCAACTCCCACTTGCCTCCCCTTCCAAACCTCCTCCCCCCTTCCTCCCCCCCCCCCCCGCCCCAGCCCGCAGCACAGGCTGGGACCCACCCCCAACGCGAGTCCCACTGTTATCCCCCGCCCCGCCAGGACCCCGCCCTTATCCTGCCACTTCTAGGAACCGTCTCCGCCCCTCCTCTCCGGAGTCCCCCAGTCCATCCGTGTACACCCCGCTGGTTCGGTCTGGGAAGGGAAGGTGGCTGGAGCTGGGGAAATTTGATTTTCCCGCAGCCCGGCTGCCTTGGAGCAGAGGAGGCGGCGCTCTCAGCCAGTTTCCCAGCCCTGCTCGCCCGCTTGGAGACTAGAGGGAGGCAAGCCTTGGAGCCCGACCACGCAGCCACCTAGATCCCTGCGTCCCCCACTTATCCAGCTCGGTTCCCCCTTTCTTCCTCCTCCGTCCCTCCCTCTCTGTTCTCCTATTCTCTCTTTTAACTCCCCTCTTCCTGTCTCCCTCTCCAACACCCCTCTTCCCATCTCCTCCAACATCCTTCTTCCCATCTCTCTCCAGCAGCCCTCTCCTCATCTCCGTTGCGCCCCTCTTTCCGTCTCCCTTTCACCTCTTCTGTCTCTCCTTCTTGCTTCTTCCCCCTCTGTTCCCCTTGCTCGTCTTACACTCTTATCTCTTTCTGTCTCCTACTCCCCATCCCTCTCTTTCCACTCCCTATCCCTACCTCCCTCTCCCCATCTCCTCCCCACCCATTTCCCCACATCTCTTTTTTTCCTCTCCCTGCTGCTGCTGCTCTCCCCTCCTTTCCCTCTCCATATCCTCTGTTCTTCTCCCTTCTCTTCATTTCCCCACTTCCCCGCTTTTTCTCACTCTTCCCACGCCCCTGCTCTCCCTCCTTTTCTCTTCTCTCTCTTGCCCATCGTCACTGAGTTGGGGGTGAACTCAGCCACCCCTCGCGTGCTGGTTCCGCCCTGCTGGGATCCCCAGAAGAAGCCCCCAAAAGCTTCATTTTGCCTGCCCTCCGGAGGAAGGGGACTGGAGGAGTGGGTGGGTGGGCAATAGTGCTGGGGGCTTAGCCGGGCAATGGAGCAGCCGGAGGATATGGCGTCAGTGAGTGAGTTCGACTCCCTGGCAGGCAGCATACCAGCCACCAAGGTGGAGATCACCGTGTCCTGCAGGTGAGTGGCCAGGGCTCCTCCAAATGACTAATAATGGGGCTTCTCTGCCCAGGGGACTGACAGACTTCTTCAGCTCCTTTGGGTTCTATCCTTCAGTCCTAGTCAGGACCTTGCCCTCTGTCCCTTCGGGGCTGTGTGAGTATCTCCACCACACCTACTCCCTAAAGCCGAGTCCCCCAGGAACTCATATATTTCTCCTTTTGGATGTGCTAAACCTTTGCTTTGCCCACTCCTAATCCCACCCCCACCCAGTTTTTCTGTGTCTCCTTCCCAGCCCTTAGCTGTGAGACCTGCTATGTGGGATGTGTTGTGGGGTGAGGGGAGCCCAGGTACAAATTAATGCCTCAGGAGTGAGGGTAGCCCTGATCAGGTCAGGAAAGTTTGTGCTCTGTGTTATGGCTGTATAGGAAGCCAGAAAAAAAAAATTGGGAGGAGGGAGGGCAAGCACCTGAGGAAGGGAAATGTGCAGTGAAGCCTGGGGAGATGAAACTCTTCATGCCCAGCTTGGTCTTCTCTTCATAAATCTAGGGTCTAGTCCAGGTTTGTCTTTGAACAACCCCCTCCTCCACCCCAATATGAAGTTGGTGGTTTCTTCCTAGCATCCTAAGCTTCTCCATTCTATATCCCTTAGTGGCTTTCCAGTCTCCCATGTCCCATCCGTATTTGTTTCTGGTCCCAGCATCTCTTCCTACATCAACAGTTGTTCTTTGAAAAAGAAGGCTGATAAACTCCTTCCCACTGAGGTGCAAATGGCTGATAACAGCATTAAGGAAGGTTGACCACTAACTGGGATCATAGCCTTTAGCTAGAGGGATGGAATTTCTAGTAGAAGCCAGAGGATAAGAGAAGAATCTTTTTTTTTTGTCCTTCTTCCTAAATCACACCATGACATTATGGAAGCATCACTTAAGCTCAAGACCAGCCTTGTTCTTGTGCCTATAAGGTTCTTGAATCTATCAGAAAAGTGGTCTCACTTTAGGACAGCTTACAGTGAAGAAAGCTGAGTGGCAGAACAATGGCTTCCAACTCAGCTATTCTACTAGCATATGGTGGGAATTGTAGGTGTCCTGCGTGTGTGTGTGTGTGTGTGTGTGTGTGTTTCCTGCATTCTGCCATATATCCAGTAGAGTTATCCCTATAGCTTTGGTCCCCACTTCATAGCAGTCATTCTAATCTAATACCCCAGAATGCCATCAGAACCCTCTCCCCAGTCATCTTTATGTCACTTCCTCCTTTCTACCTTCTAGAAGTATAGGTATTATGTAGGTAGTAAGAAGAATGTTGTTCAAAGGGAGAGTCTAACCCTCTGAATGGAGGAACTTGTAAAAAATGAAGGCTTATTCCAACCCTATGGAGTCCTATAGCCTAGAAAGGGAGAAAGGGAAAGGTTAGTGTGAAGTCAGTCTGGTATGAGGATTGTGGGTGCTATCAACCTTATCTAGGCCTTCATCACCTCCTGGATCCTGTAAAACAACCTTCACATACTCTTCTCCCCTTCCAGTCCATCCTACACACTGCTACTAGAATGGTCTTCAAATACCATTTGCTTCATGTTATTACCCTGCTCCATGATTCTCTATTGCTAATTATGTGAAATCTCACCTGCTCAGCTAGATTCAAAGCCCTTCACAAAATCTCCATATTTCATTATTCTTCTTTATCATTGTACCCTCAACCACTCATTGGCTCACTATGAATTTGAGTGCCTATTTTGTGAAAATGGATGTGATAAAACCTCCCTCCATGTCTTGGTAGAGTATGTACCATCTTGATACCCTCTCCCTAAAATGTACTCGTAATTACTCTCTGCTCATTCTTGCCTCCTCCCTTTCTTAAAAAAACCAACCCCGATAGTTCCTTCTATGAAGCCCTCCTTCATAAATAGCACCCAATTTTGATCCAATCTTTTTTCTGTACCTCCTCATCCCTTAGAATCTTGGAATTCTAGATGCCTAGAGCTGGAGAGACAGGAGGGACTTTAGAAATCATAGAGCCCAGAATTCTTAACCTTTTTTGGATCATGAGCCACTTTGGTCAGCTAGAAAAGCCTGCGATTCCCACAATAATGTTTTTAAAGACATAAAATACATAAGATTACCCAGAAAACAAATTATATTGAAATACAGTTATCAAAATATATTTTAAAAATTTCACAGATCCCAGGTTAAGATTTAACCCAATCCCCATTATTTTACAGAAGAAACTTGAGACCTGGGGATGACAAGTGGCTTGCTTATAGCTAGACAGTTTATAGGAGAGTATACCTTGGGCAACTAGGTGGTGCAGAAGATAGAGGACTAGACCCGGAGTCCAGGAGAACCCAAGTTCAAATCTGCTCTCAGACATTTTCTAGCTATGTGACCCTGGGCACCTTGTTTGCTTCAGTTTCCTCATTTGTAAAATAAATGACAAACCACTCTAGCATTTTTGTCAAGAAAACCCCAAATGGGGTCAACAAGAGCTGAATGACTAAAATGACTGAACAAAAAAATACTTTTGCCACTTGATAATGTATATTGCTTGTTAATTCCCTTCAGACATTATTTTAATTCATTTCAGATATTCTTTCTGTTTATGTTTAATTTCCTCCAAACAGATTATGGGTCTCTTGAGGGCAGGGGCCCCCTCCTCATTATTCTTATTCTCTCCTATGGACTCACTCAATTCATGCTGTTTGTTGTCAGTAGAATTGGGTCATACATAGGATTGTAAGTAATCCATTCAAACTCTCTAACTCCCCCTCTTCCTCCAACCTTCTCCCAGTCCTGCTGCCGCCATTTTACTAATGAAGAATCTTTAGCACAGGGAGGTGTTATGTTTTGCCCAAGATTATACAGGCAGTACATAGCAGAGGCACGATTCAAAATCATGTCCTATGACCCCCAATCCAGTACTCTTTCCATTAAACAATACAGCTTCTACCCTGTCTCCAGAAATGCCTTTACCCTAGGAACTCCAAGGGATGTCTGAGAGGCAGTGGAAAGACTGACTACTGGTCCAAGTTAGAGGACTTGGATTCAAATGCTACTTCTGTTCCTGAATATTTGAGTGACCTTGTGCAAATCACTTAACTACCCTGAGGCTTGGTTTCCTAATCTGTAAAATGGGGGCAGGGGATTGGACTAGGTGATCTCTAATCTCTAATCCTTTCCAGATTTAAATCTGTGATCCTACGGTTAGTCTTTTTGAACTAGACATGCCTTGGGGAGAGAACTTTCTCCCAGGTGCCAAGGTCCCTGGGGACATGGTCAGAAGAGTATGCTCCTAATAAAGGAGCAGCTAGGTGGTGCAGTAGATAGAGCATTGGTTTTGGAATCATTTTCCTGGGTTCAAATCTGGCCTCAGACATTTACTAGCTGTGTGACCCTGGGCAAGTCACTTCACCCTGTTTGTCTCAGTTTTCTCATATGTAAAATGAGCCAGAGAAGGAAATGGCAAACCACTCCAGTATCTTTGCCAAGAAAACCCCAAACGAGGTCACAGGAATCGAATGCAACTGACTGAACAACAACAAACCAGAGACAGAGGTGGAGATGGGACATGGGACCTTCTTCTTTCTGCTTTTAAGAAGTTGAGTCATAGCTTGGGGAAGGTGTTTGGGGATGAGGATAGAAGAGTAGAAGAGAGAAGAGAGTAGTATGATGCCAGGGTGGTCTTGGAATTAGAAACACATCTTCCTGCCTCATTAAGGTGTCTGGGTCTCTTTGTTGGTGGTTTTATGTGAGATAGGAAAGAAAGAATGGGGAGTGGGGTGGGAAATGCCAGGTAGTACCTGCAGGTAGGGAGCATCTTGCCCTCAGTGCTGGGATTTAGAGATAGGGAGGACTTTTTCAGAGTGGAAACCTGGTCATAGAAGAAGGTAGTTGTAGTCATAGACAACCTGGGCATGAGATTTAGATATCATCCAGTGCAATGTAAGAAATGAAGAAACTAATGCCCAGAGAAGAGAAATGACTTGTTCAAAGTCGGTATCAGAGCCAGAACTTGAACTCTGGTCCTTTGACTTTAGATTCCTTGTTCTTTCTGCTGACCGGTGATTTCTTATTCAATGGCTGACTCCATTTCACAGGCTCTTGGCATCATAGGTTGATGGCTGGAAGGGAACTTAGAGGTCATTGAGTCTAATCCCTTCATTTTACTCTAGGGCTCAGAGAGTGATTAAGTGACAACAGGCAATGAGTAGCAGAGTCAGGATTTGAATCTAGGTCCTCTGACCCTGAATTCTGAACCCTTTCCCCTCTACCACAGTATTTCTTACCATATTTCACAAGCTCTGTCTGGGTCTGCTTTCTTATAGCCATAACCAGTCACCATCAAAAGGCACATCAGGTTGCTTGCTCCCTTTGTTTGTTTTTAAAACTTATATTATTGAAAACTTAAAAATTTTTTTATATCACCTTCATTTCCAGATATATCCCTCTCTTTCCCCTACCTAGTGAGGTAACCATTTTTAACAAAGATTAAACAAGAAAAGGCAGTTTAGTGCAACTAACCAACACATTGATTACCTGATAGTATATGCCACATTCTATACCTATAGTCTTCCACCTCTGAAATGAAAAGTCTCTCTTTTTTCAGGAAGGGGGGGAGGAATGATGAGCCTTGACCCTGCCTGATTCTAAAGATCTGTATGCTAAATGAAGATTTTCTGGCAGTGGAGGGGGAAGGTGGGGACACTAAAAACATACATAATCACTGATGGGGCTGCTCAGTGGATAGAGTGCCGAGCCTGGAGTCAGGAAGACCTGAGTTCAAATTTGACTTCAGACACTTACTAGCTGTGTGATCCTGGAAAGTCATTTAACCTCTGTTTGCCTTAATCCACTGGAGAAGGAAATGGCAAACCACTCCAAAGAGAACCCTATGGACAGTATGGCCCATGGGGTCACAAAAAATTGGACACCATTGAACAAATGTGGATGGAATCCTTCTAGGCTCTGAGAAAGATACAAGTCCCTTCTTTCCTAGAACCTATAGATGGGTAGGAGAATAGGATACAAACCAATGTAATCATAGTGTATGAAGCAATATGGCCGAGTCTTGCGGAAAGAGGGTTTATGTGCAATCCAGAGACAGAGAACTAAATCTCAATGTGACTATAGTGAGGTCACTTAACCGAAATATCAGGGCTGATAATGTTTGCCCTACCTAGCTCACAGGGTTGTCATGGGTCAACCTTAGAGCCCTATAGAAATGTGAATTGTTTTGATGAGAGGCAGTGCTGTGGAGAAGAGAAAGCATTGAAATTATCTTCAGAGAATCTCAGATTTGGAAGGGACTATGGATGTCATTTGGGCAGCCAAGTGGTACAGTAGATTGAGCCTAGGGTCTGAAAGACTCATCTTCCTGAGTTCAAATTCAGCCTCAGACACTTACTAGCTGTGTGACCCTGGGTAAGTCACTTCACTCTATATACCTCAGTTTCCTCATCTGTCAAATGGGCTGGAGAAGGAAATGGCAAACCATTTCCTTGGTTTGGCACTCTAGCATCTTTGCCAAGAAAACCCCAAATGGGATCTTGAAGGGGTAGACATAACTGAACAACAACAGAGGCCATTTAGCCCAGGCTCTCCTCCAACAGGAACCCTGTCCACATTATCCCCATCAAATGGTCATGTCCAGCCTCTACTTTTAGACCTCCAGGAATGACGAATTTACTATCTCTGGAGATGGCCTATTCCACTTCTGAGTTATTATTTGTAAAGCACTTACTTAGCACAGTGCCTGGCACTCAGTGGGCTCTTAATAAATGCTTGTTTCCTCTTTTCCCTCCCCCCTTTTATACATCTCTAATTACTAAAACTTTTTTTGCGCCTCCCATTAGTTCTAGCCTAAGTTTGCCCCTATGGAATTTCCCCCTATTATTCCTAGCTCTGCTCTGTAGGACTAAGCAAAACAAATCTTACCCCTCCTTCATTTGATTTCCTGTTGATCAGTGATTTTAGTCATGTCAGACTCTCTGTGACCCCATTTGGGGTTTTCTTGGCAAAGATACCAGGGTTGGTTGCCATTTCCTTCTCCTGCTTATTTGACGGATGAGGAAACAGAGAAAAACAGGGTGAAGTGACTTGCCCAGGGTCACACAGCTAGTAAGTGTCTGAGGCTAAATTTGAACTCAGGAAGATGAGAGTTCCTGATTCCAAGCCCAGTGTTCTATCCACTGTGCTACCCAGCTGCTCCCCTTCACTTGTTAGCCCTTTATAAATTTGAAGGCAGGTATCCTATGTCTATCTCCCACCTCCTCCAATCTTTTCTAACTTTAGGGTCATGTCTTCAGCAGGTGTCAGAGGCATAGATGTGCCTTTCATTAAGGCTTGCACCCAGTGAATTTGATTTATTTTTTAAAAGATGAACATTCACCAAATACACAGTTATAAAAACATAGTTTTTATTAATCAAAACAATTTTAAAAATTAACAGCAGTAAGATCCAAACCCAGATAATTCCTCACTTGAGTTCCAGTGCCCTGTTATCCCATGCTGTTTTCTTTGCTTTGGGTGGTTCTTTAGAGAAACAGATCTTCAAGTGTGGTCGAAGGGTTACTGGGAATCCCTAAGATCCTTTCAGGGGGTCCAGGAGAACAAAACTGTTTTCATAATAATCCTATTAAAATAATCCTCACTTTTCCAACCACATGTCTGTGCGAGACCAGATTTTCTTAATATACTTCAACCAAAACAACATATCACAACAGATTGAATGCAGAAGCAGATAGGAGAATTCCGCTGTCTTCTATTAAGTCAGACATTACAGAGATTTGTAAAAAGATGTAAAACAATGCCGCTTCTCACTAAATCTCTTTTATTTTGGAAAACAGAGTTATTTTTCATAACTGCTCTATGTAACTATGCAATAGATTTATTATTATGATTATTTGCTTTTTTTTGGAGGGGGAAGGGAGGGCAATTAGGGTTAAGTGACTTGCCCAAGGTCACATGACTAGTAAGTGTTAAGTGTCTTGAGCCTGGATTTGAGTTCAGGGCCTCCTGATTCCATGGCTGGTGCTCTATTCACTGTGCCACCTAGCTGCCCAGTAGGTTTATTATTTTTAAACAAATGAATATGTATTTTAAAAATTGATCAGTTTAAATATGGTAAATATTGATAGATAAAATCTGCATAAACAAAAGCTCTTTGGGGTCTTCAATAATTTTTAAGAGTGTAAGGGGATCTCAAGACCAAAAAGTCTGAGAACCTCTGTCTTAGGGCATGATTCCTAGCTCCCTCCTCATCACAATCACTCTGCTTTTGGACGTGTCCAAGCTGCCCAATGTCTTTCCTAAAATGAGTTACTAGACCTGACCCGGACACTAGCTGTGTGACCTTGTGCAAGCCATGCCTCTTCTAGCCTCAGTTTCCTGTCTATAAAATAGGGTTAATACTTGCACTACCGGTCATTGTGTGGAGAGTTAGTTGTCAGCCATAAAGCTCCAGTAAGGTGAGCTATTGTTATAAATAGTTGTAATTTCTAGTGCCAGGGCTCAGGGAAGAGATTTTCAGGCAGACTGGTCCTTAGGATTATACCACGGAGACAGCTTGCCTCCTCCCCATTCATGTAGGCTCGTCGGCCTCTTTCTCCTGCCTTCACAGACAGTCTTGAGCTGTTTGCCCAAGCGTGCATCTTTGAGATGAGCAACCCTGAGCGGGAGGGCGAACAGCCCAAAGAACTCTGAGGCAAAGGAGAGGAAAATATCCAAACAGAAACCTGGTCTGGGAAGAATTCCCTAGCTGCTCCCAGCCCCTAGGGCAGTGGTTGGTCACCTTTTCAATGGGGCATGACATGGTTCTAATTCTTGTTGTTTTGGTGTGTGGGGAGAGCTTCAGGAATGGGCTGGGAGGAGGGGTTGGAAGCAAGGTTAACCCTTTAGGGGCAAAGCACTGGGAAGGAGGGCAGTGTTACTGAGGGGGCTCTAGGGAGGGTGGGAGGAGTGCTAACTGGAATCTCCCTGGCAAGGAGTGGGATCTGACAGACAATATGCTATCTTGGGTGCACAAGTCATTAATTGCCAACCCCAACCAAAGAAGGCTGGGTTGTCTTTTGAGTGATGGGAGAACTTAAAGATCTGAGCATACTCATTAACCCTGTCAGGTCACTGGTAAGATCTGTGTTATACAAAGGATGGGATGTTATAGGGGAGATTTGGAGCTCTGGCCACAAAGCTTGGTCTACAGATATCTAGCAGTGATGGAGCATGGTTCCAATGTTGTTGTTGTTGTTCAGTCCTTTCAGTCATGTCTGACTCTTGGTGACCCCTTTTGGGGTTTTCTTGGCAAAGATACTGGAGAGGTTTTGCGTTTCCTTCTCCAGTTCTTTTACAGATGAGGACACTGAAGCAGAGACCCTGTGCCCAGGGTCACACAGTAGTGTCTGAGGCCAGATTTGAACTCAGGAAGATGAGTCTTCCTGACTCCAGGCCTGGCACTCTATCCACTGTGCTGCCATGACTCCAACAAAATCCCAAATATGAAATCAATTTATGTTGTGCACCTGCCTGCCATGCCTAGAATCATAGAAACTTAGCACTGAAAGGTCCATTAACCACTAGTCCAACTTTCTACTCAGCACCAGAACTGTCTCTGTAGTGTCCACCAAAGGTAGACATCCAGCCTCTACTACAGTACTTCAAGTGACAGAGAACTCACTATCTTATAAGGCAGATAACTAGGTAGTACAGCAGTTAGAGTGCTAGGCTTGGAGTCAGGAAGACCTGAGTGCAAATCTTCCCTTAGACTCTTACTAGTTGTGAGATACTGGACAAGTCATTTAATTGCTGTCTGCTTCAGTTTCCTCATCTGTAAAATGGGGATAATAAAAGCATCTACATTTCAAGATTGTTGTGAGGTAAATGAAATGACATTTGTTGAGTCTTAGCAGTATCTGGCACATGTTGTTGTTGCTGAGTCCTTTCAGTCATGACCAGCTCTTTGTGACCCTATTTTGGGTTTTCTTGACAAAGATTCTGAAGTGGTTTGCCATTTCTTTTTCCGTCTCATTTTACAGATGAGGAAACTGAGGTAAACAGGGTTAAATGACTTGTCCAGGGTCACTCAACTAGTAAGTGCCTGAGTCTGGATTTGAATTCAGGTCCTGACTCCAGATCCAGCACTTTCTCCACTATGCCACTAGCTGCCATGGTAGACAGTAGGTATTATATAAATGCTGGTTGTTGTTGGACATCTTTAATTATTAGAAATCTCCTATTGACCTGAAAACTGTCATCCCTATACCATCCGCCCATTCGGCCTAGTTTGGTCTTCTGAGGCCAAGCTCAGCCACATGATAATTCTTTGTTTTTAAAGATTGGTGTCATGTCTCTACCCTCCCTTCCCCATTCTCCCCCCAAATCTAAGTCTTTTCTTTTCCCAACTGGAAACCTCCAGGTTCTTTACTCTACATATGACAATTTCCAGACCCTTCCCTAATCTTATCACTCTTTTCTGGGTGGATGGTCAACAACCCTAAAAAGAATATTTTTCTTTCACTCATTCATTCAACAAACATTTCCTGTACCGTTCAACTAACAAGTAACTACAGTGGTGTGAGACGCTGTCCTAGGTACTTATTCTCGCAGTAACTGCACTCCACTGATGGAATACAGCATGTAGATGGAAGGTGAGCAAGCACTAAGGAGGTACAATGTAAAGGTTCCCTGCGGGAGTTGCTACCTGAGCTGAACTTTGAAGGAAGCTAGGGATTTCAAGAAGTGGAAGTGAGGAACAATTGTAAGGCAGAAATGGTGAAAACAAGTTTATGCAAGGCTCTGAAGGCAGGAGACGGAGTGCCAAGTTCTGGGAATGTGGAATAGGCTAGTTGGGTTGGTGAAAGGGAATAATATGTAGTAAGCCAAGAAAAGGAGTCCAGAGTTCAATTGTGAAGGACAAATGCTGAGCTGAGTGGTTTGCATTTATCCTAGATGCTATGGGAAGCCATTGAAGTTTCTTAAGCAGAGGAGTAACAAAGTCCAACATATGTTTTAGGAAGACTATTTTTGGAGCCATGTAAAAGATGGATTGGAGATAGAAGATGCAGGAAAATTTGTTAAATATTTAAATATATTATATACTAGGTGCTGGAGGAGGCACAAAATTTGGATAAGAGATAAATTCACACCTAGAACTTGTATCTGTCACTCAACCAAAAATTGTTTTCTTGCAATTTCTACAAATTGGAGCAATTTGAAATTCTTTCTCCTTAGGTACAGGGACATACTAGGGCTGTGGTACAGGATGGAGGGGGGTAGAAACCAGATAGGCTCTTGGAGTTGTTGGGCACCTGAGGCTTAGATCTTTCTGGGTGGACCTCCCTAAATACGAAAAGTCAATTTGTTCCCAAGTTGTACAGTGACTACCTGGGCTTACAAATTCTCAGAACTTTAATCTTCTCAGTAAAAAATCATTACCTGGAATGGGATGTAGGTTGAGCTTACTTTATCTTGATGATGTAGGGTATAGTAGAAAGAGCACCAACCTTGGGATCTGGTGACCTGGGTTCGAATCCTTACTCTATCACATAGTGTCTGTGTGATCAAGAGTGAATCCCTTAATTTCCCTGGGTCTCAGTTTTATCATTTTTAAAATGGGAACACTGACAACCACCTAATTCACAGGGCCAGAGTGAAGAAAATGCTTTGCAAAGTGTAACTTTGTTAACAATGAGTGTGACTCATTATTATTACTGGGAAGAGGGATTCTTTATTCTCCATATCATCAGAGCTGGCATGAAGGGTCTTCGTGAGCAGGTATCTCTGGTATTTCTGCCAGAATTTATTTCCTTATCTCTGCTCTCACGGTAATCTTCTTTAACCAATTGACCAATCAGCATTTATTATGTGTCTATTGTGTTCCAAACCCTGTGCTAGGCTCTGGGGACACAGAGACAAAGATGAAACAGTTCCTGTCCTCAAGGGGGTACATTCTATGGGGAAATAGCCCACAGATAACTACATGTAAAACATACACAAAGCAATGGGAAGGAGACTCTTACAAGTGGAAGATCAGGAAAGGCCTTGTGTAAAAGGTAGCACTTGAGTTGAATCCTAAATGAAGCTAGGGGATTATAAGAGGTGGCGGTGAGGGAGGGGGCTGCCTGGTTCAAAGGTAAGGAGATGGGAAATGAACGTTGCATATGTAGGCAGTTTGTTTAGAACATAAAGGGTGTGAAGGAGTAATGAATGTGTAATAAGGCTGGTCTAAGATTATGCAAAACTTCAGATGCCAAATAGAAGAGTTTGTATTTTACCTAGAGGTGAGAGGGTGACATTGCCAGACCTGTGTTTCAGGAATTGTGCTTTGAGATCTGTGGGAACAAAGGATGGATCTAAAGCCAGGAGACCAGCCAGGGCAATAGTTCAGGTAAGAGGTGGTGGGAGCTTGGATTAGGGTGGTAACTGGGTGAGTGGATAGAGGGAAACAGAGGGGGGAAATTTTGTGTAGGTGGATTTGACAAAACTTGGCAGCTGATAATATGGGGGTGAGGGAGAGGGAAGAGTTGAGGATGACTCTGAGGTTATGAACCTGAGTGACTGGAAGAAATTGATGCCTCTGATAAAAACAGGGAAGTTTGGATGTGGGGAGAAAGTAATAAAAGCATTTTTAGGTTTGCAAAGTACTTTGCATGTACTTTCCCATTGATCCACATAATAGCCCTGTGATGTAGGTGCTATTATCACCCCCATTTCACAGATGAAGAAACTGAGGATATTAGAAGCTAAGTGACTTGCCCAGGGCCCTACAGCTAGTAAGTGTCTGAGGCAGAATATGAACACACATCTTCTTGATTCCAAATCCAGGGTTCTAGCCACTCCTTCATCTGGGGGAGGGGGGTTTGAAGGCAAAGGTAGTGATTTCTCTTTCAGACATATTGCATTAAAAATGTCTGTGGGACATCCAATTGGAAATGTCCAATAAGCATTTGGAGATGCTGGGACTTGTCATCCCTTTCAGTGATGGAGAGGTCCCCTAATGGCAGCCTTGTCAATCCCTATGATGAGGAGAAAGAGCTAGCTTTGGAAATCAGCCTAGGAGTTTTATCGATTTGCTTAGAGTGACCAAAACATTCAGTAAAGGGAACTGCCATTCCTATTTTCTTGTTGTTAAGTTGTTTTTCATTCATGTCTGACTCTTCCTGGCCTCATTTGGAGTTTTTCTTGGTAAAGATACCAGAATTGGGGCAGCTAGGTGGCGCAGTGAATAGAGCACTGGCCCTGGAGTCAGGAGGACCTGAGTTCAAATTCAGCCTCAGTCACTTAACATTTACTAGCCATGTGACCTTGGGGAAGTCACTTAACCCCAATTACCCCTCCAAAAAAAAATATACTGGAGTTGTTTGCTATTTCCTTCTCCAGATCATTTTACAGATGAGGAAACTGAGGCAAATAGGGTTAAGTGACTTGCCCAAGGTCACACAGCTGTTAAGTGTCTGAGGCTAGCTTTGAACTCACAAAGATGCGTCTTTCCGGTTCTGAGACCAGTGCTCTATCTACTGTGTCACCTAGCTACCTTTTCCATTCCTATGGGCTGAAGAAGATATTCAATCAGCATATTTTCTAGTCCTTTATTAGACTCCACACATACCCTTTCCTCCCATTCTGGACCTTGGGATGTTAAAGTTTGAAGGGGCCTTAGATCTTGAGGGGATTTATTCCATTCTCCCCATTTTACAGAAGGCAAAACTGAGGCCTGGAGAGGGGAAATGTTCTGTCCCAGGCCATACACAGATTATTAGGGACAGAGTTGGAACTAGAAATCTGGCGTGTTATAGTAGGAATTCCTTTCACAAATGGGATGGGTTAGAGGCCTGCTGCAATTCCTTCCAACTCTGTAATCCTGTCTCCTGATTCTTATAGCCCAGGCCTGGTTTGGGTACCAGAAATCATAGATCTAAAAGATCTAAGAGGGGCCTTAGAAGCCACGTTGTCCATTTCCCTCATTTTGTAGATGAAGGACCTCGGACTGAAAGTCATGAAGTGCCTTGCCTAAGGTCATGAAGAGGTAGGATTTGAATTCAGATCCTCAGACTCAAAAATCCTTGCTTCTTTCCATTGTACCCCACTGAGGCTTCATAGGTGTTACACTCCTACCTCAAACTTTCATTCTCGTAAGGCCGGACTCATAATCAAATGTATTTAACCTAGGTTCAATTCCTAACTCAGACACTTACTGGCTGTCATTGTGGGTAAATCACTTAATCTTTCTCAGCCTCAATTTCCTTGTCTGTAGAATGGGGACACTGAGACCACACAGTGCTGCTATGAGATTGGGCTTGGATCATGGTTGTGTGTAAAGCACTTTGCAGAGCTTGTTTATGATGATAATTATGATTGTTATTCCATTGAGGATTACTTGCCTTCCCTCAGGTGGGCAGGGCGTTCAGCTGTGCTAAGTATGCTGGACAGGAAGGGCAGGACACAGGAGAATCGGAACCCAGAGAGACTGGCCTTAATTATGAATCTCCTGACAAACGTTCACTGAGCACCTCGGATGGCAGCCAAGCACTGTGCTAAGTGCCCGACTTTGGCCAACCATGAAATACATCCTAAGGATATCTCCTTTGTGGCAGACGAGAGCGCGTGGAGAAAGGCCCTCTGTTGAGTGGCATGGGGGGGAGGGGAGCGCAAGGCTTCCTCCCCAACTTTGTTTTCCACTGAGTTGCCCAGTGAGACCAGAGAGGAAACAGACCCCACAGAGGCATAGCTCCAGGTCTATCTTTGGTTGATATAGGCCCAATTAAATTAGGCGTAATGTGTGCTATGGGTGGGTTGTTACCTTTGCATGTCGAATCTTTAGGGGCAAAGACTGAGTTTCCTTCTTAATAAAAATAATGGTGAAGATCAATCAGTTAATCAAAAAATACTTATTAATCCATTTTTCTGTGTTAGGCACTGGAAATAATGAAAAAAAGGCAAAACCAGTCCCTGCCCTCAAGGGAGCTTACATTCTAATGGAGGAGACAACATAAAATATACATATTATATGATATATATTATGCATAATATTATTATATGTACATTATGTATTAAAGAATATATATATATATATTTAGTTGTTGCTGTGTTGTTTTTCAGTTGTGTCTGACTCTTTGTGACCCCATTTTGGGGTTTTCTTGGCAAAGATACTGAAGTGATTTGCCATTTCCTTCTCCAGCTCATTTTACAGATGAGGAAACTGAGGCAAGTAGACTTAAGTGATTTACCCAGGGTCACACAGCTAGTAAGTGTGTGACCTAAGCCTAAGTGTCTCAAGCTGGATTTGAACTCAGATCTTCCTAATTCCAAGCTCATTGCTCCATCCACTGTGTGTGGATAAGTGTTATGTATGTATGCCATATGTGTGTTTATATATATGTATATACATATGTATACACACATAAACATATACACACACATACACATACATATGTATGGTAGCTAGATGGAGTAGTAGATAGAGCACTACACTTGAAATCAAGAAGACTCATCTTCTTGAGTTCAAATTGAGCCTCAGACGCTAGCAGTGTGACCCTGGGCAAGTCACTTCACCTTCTTTACCTCAGTTTCCTCACCTATAAAATGAGCTGGAGAAGAAAATGGCAAACTCCTCTAGTGTCATTGTCCAGATAACCCCAAAATGGGATCACAAAGAGTTGGACAAGATTGAAACAACCAAACAATAATGACAATGTGTACACCCACATGTATATGTATATATGTGTGTGTGTGTACATACATAGACTATATTTATATATACTTAAATTTATGTAACCCTTGAAGGTTTATAGAACTTCAAGACATTCATTAGAACTTCTCTTCATAGACTCATATTTAGCACTAGAAGGGACCTTAGAAGCTATCAGTGCGGACCTCTTTCATTGTATTAATGGAGAAACCGAGGTCTGGAGAAGTTAAGTGACTTGCCCAGGGTCTCACAACTAGTAAATGTCTGAAGTGGGATTTAAACCTAGGTTTTCCCCAGCTCTCAAGTCCAGTGCCCTATCCACTACTTTTTGGTCTCAGAATCTTTTTACTCTCCTAAAAATTATTGAGGACGCCAAAGAGCATTTGTTTATGTGGATTAGATCTATTCATATTTGTTATAGCAGAAGTTAAAATGTCCTCGTATTTTGATAAATTGTTTTGACCTCAAGGTTGCCCTGAAAGGTTCCTGGGCATGTCTGGACCACACTTTAAGACCCACTATGCTGCACTATGGAGAATCCTCTAATCAGACTGGGAGCTTGCAAGAGTGCTGCCTTTCTCCCCCATCTAACTGGGAGCTCTTTGAGGACAGACACTCTACCTGATTTGTAACACCAACAATAATAATTATCAGAAAATGCAGCATAGCACAGTGGATAGAGAGCCAGACTCAGAACCAGGGAGACCTAGGTTCAAGCCCTACCTGTGACCCGTACTGGCTGTGTGACCTTGGGCACTTAACTTCTCAGGGTTCCAGGAAGCTTTCTAAGACTATAAATGGCAGAGATGGTGCAGTCCTGCACTGGTAGAGAGAGTTTCCTTACTAGGAGTTTCTTACGTGATGGAATCACCTGCCTGGACAAAAATCGTGATTGTAGTAACACAATTCACATTTATACAGCACTTCAAGGTTTGCAAAGCTTCCTGTCATCAGACTGATAGTTCCCCAAGGGCAGAGACTGTGTTTACCCTTGCAGACTGATGGCTACCTGAGGGCAGGACTGAAGCTGTCTTGCCTAACACAACAGAGCCTTCCCAACCTAGGCAATTCTAAATGCCAGCCCTCTTCTAGCCCTCTCTCTTAGGTTCTGCAATGGCATTTGGTATGGTAACTGTCCAACTGTCTTTTTGAGTCCCTATCTGTCCCTTTCTCCTCCCTGTCCTTGTCTCTCTGTCTCTGTCTTTCTCTTTGTGTCTTTGTTTCTCTGTCTCTTTCTGTGTCGGTCTTTTCTGTCTCTTCTCTTCTCTTCTCTTCTCTTCTCTTCTCTTCTCTTCTCTTCTCTTCTCTTCTCTTCTCTTCTCTTCTCCTCTCTTTCCCTCCTCTCTCCTCCCCTCCTCTACTCTCCCCTTCTCTTCCTTACCTTTTCCCTTCCCTTCCCTTTGCTCCCCCTCTCCTCCCCTTCCCCTCCCCTTCTTCTCCTCCTGCTTCTTCTTTTCTCTCTCTCCTTCTCCTACTCTCCCTCTCCCTTTCCCTCTCTGCCTCTGCCTTTCCCTCTCCTCTCCCTTTCCTCTCTTGCCCACCTCCCCCAAAGCCCTGTAACCCTTGCTGCTCTGCTGGAATGGTAATTTTCTTGCTGCCATTGAGTTGGAAGTGAATTCCTTGTGCATTTGTCTCTTAGGCACTCTAGGGAGAAGGGCCTCTGGCTGCTGGCACCTCTGCTCTGCCTGCCTGGCCTTGATTTATGGAACAAAAGAGACAAAGCTCTGGGCTTTTGTGTTGAGAGCTTAAGGGTTTTTCTTTTTTTTGGGGAAAAAAATTTTTCCTGGGGAAAAAAATCCTCTTTGAGCTCTCCAGAGACAGATTCTGGAGAGAAAGCAGCTATAACCGTTACCTCACACATCCCCAGTCCCTGAGAGAGAGGGTGGGAGCAAGTGCCCTGCTCTCTGACCTCAGGGAGGGGGGAAACTGAGTCACTGAGGGATCAAGGGACCTCTTCAAGGTGACCTGATGAGTCAGTGGCCGAGCCGAGAGAGAGAGAGAGAGAGAGAGAGAGAGAGAGAGAGAGAGAGAGAGAGAACGATAACGATCCCTAGGTCTGTACCTAAGTATATGAAAGTTCAGTCCACTTTCCCAGTTAATGGAAGGCAGCTTGAGTGAGCTATGTGCGGTTACACCATTCTCTCCCCATCCTCTGGCATCTACAGACTTTCTGTGCACTCTTCCATGGTATTAATAACTCATATTTATATGGCTCTTTAAAGTTGACAAAGCCCTTTCATTGAATTAACCCTGTGATGTAGGTAGTATAAGTATTACAATTCCCATTTTACAGATGAGGAAACTGAGGCTTGGAAAAGTGAAAGCCAGGTTCATGGTCAAACAGCTAGTATATCCTGATGCCAAGTCTGACCTAGTTCTGTCTGTCCTACTATGCCATGATACCCCTGTGACTTTACTACCTGGCTTCCGTCTTTCTGCTCCAATCCCTGAAATCATTCCCTCGTCATCTTCTCATTTTCAGTATCTTCCTATCTACTGATTCTTTCCTCAGGCCTACAAACATATTCAGAGCTACCCCATATTTACCCTTCATCCAGCCCTGTCCTTCTCAAACTGTCATCCTATGACTCATCTCCCATTCATTGTCAAATTAGGCAGCTAGGTGGTGAAGGGGACAGAGCACTGGGCCTGGAGACAGGAAGACCCGGATTTAAATGTGACCTCAGACACTTATTAGCTAGTCATTTCTCCGCCATCAGTCTCAGTTTCCTCATCTGTAAAATGGGAATAATACTAGTACCTACCTCCTGGAGTTGTGAACTTAAAATGAGATATTTGTAACGTGCTTTGCAGACCTTAAAACACTATATAAATGCTGGCTACTATTTATATTAATAAATTCCTGGAGTCATCTACCTTCTGGTTATCTCCATTTCCTTAACACCTACTCACTTCTGAATCCCTTATGATTATCTTTCCAATCCCACCGCTTGAGTAAAATTGCTCCTTTCAAGGGAGCCAGCAATCTCTTCACTTTAAAATCAGGTGGTCTTTTCTTGGTTCTTGTACTATTTGACTTTTGACCTATTGACACTCCCTATCGCATCCTGCACTCCCCTAAACCAAACAATCTCTTCTTTCTTGCTTTTCCTTCTTCCTGTTGCACTATTCCTTCTCAGTCTCCTTTTCTGGGTCACCATCTATCTCCCGCTTTTTTCCTCCTGGGTGTTTCCTAGAGTTTTCTTTTCCCCCTACAGATTCTCTCTGTCTCTTTCTTTCACACTACATCTCTTGCTTACATGCATTTCCACAAACTGTCACCTACTCTGAGAATGGACTGTCATACAGAAGAGGGAATAGATTTGTTTTAAAAATAATTTATATCTGTATATTTATATATCTATATCTATATCTTTTACATCACTTACATTTCCTAATGTATTTATTCCCTTTCTCTTTTCCTACTTCTTCTTCTCCCTCTCTGTCTCCCTCTTTCCCACCCCATCACCCTTTCTTCCTTCCTTCCTCCTTCCCTCCCTTCCTCCTTCCCTCCCTTCCTTCCTTCATTCCTTCCTTCTCCTTTCATCCTTCCCTCTCTTTCTTCTTCTCCCTTTTCTCTCTTCCCTCTTTTTTCTCTCCTTCTTCTCTCTCCCCATCTCTCCTTCTTCTTCTCTCTCTTTCCCTTTGTTCGTCTCTGTCTCTTTCTCTCTCCTCCCCCCAGAGAGCAATCCCTTATGAAAAAAAATTAAAAAGCAGAAAAAAACACATTCACTGCTAAATGTCTAGAAAAATATAATCTACACTAGCTGCCTTCACTTCCTCACCACCCACTCACTCCTCAATCACTGCATTTGAGCTCTGTCTCAACCGAAATTACTTTCTTTAAGGTCACCAATAGCCTCCTAATTGTTAAACCACAGGGCCATAGAATTTAGAAATCATTTCCTCCAACCAACTCATTTTGCAAACTGAGACCTAGGGGGGTAAGCAACTTGTCCAAGATCACTCGGGTGATCGGTGACAGAATTTGAACCTGGATCCTCTGACTCAAACCCAGCAGTTTACCTCTATCAGTGGCCTCTTCTTGGTCCTTGTCCTGCTCGACAAGCCTTTAACAAGCTTGACTAAATCTTCCTCTCAATGTTCACTTTGCCTTTGACCTCTGAGACATGGTCCTTTACCTGTCTTTACCTGTATATGAGTCATGTTCTATCTCCTTAGATGGGTTCATTTTTTTTCTCCTGTGCCTCGTGTATGGGTGCCCTGTAATGTTCTGTCCTGGACCCTTTCCTCTTCTCCCTTGGCAAATTTCATCCACTCCCTTGGCTTCAGTTATCGCCTCTGTGCAGATGAGTCTATCTATATTTTAAAATAAAATTATATTTTCAGCACCAACTTCTGCCCTGAATTTCAGTTCAACATCTCCAATGGCCCATCTCATTGGCCTCTCAAACTCAACATGTTCAAAACCAAGCTTATTTTCTTTTTGACTTCACTCTGTCAATGGGGCCATCATTCGCTCTGTCTCCTGTGTTTTCACTGAGTCTTCCCCTTGCCCTCCTCTCTGATATTCTAGCAATTACCAAATCCTGTTGATTCTGACTTTGAAACATGTCTTCAATATTTCCTCTCTTTTCTATCTTAGCTCTCTAGTTCAGGCTCTTTTACCTCTCTCTTAGACTATCATAATGGTCTCCTAATTGGCCTTCCTGACTACAGTCTTTTTCTTTTTGAGAATACGTTTTACTGATGCTTTTGAAAAAAAATTTATTTTTCCTTTCCCTTTTTCTTTTCTTTTCTATTTTAGTCTTGTAGTTTTGGTTTTTCAGTATACATCTTATATTATGAACTTAATCAAATATCAATAAAATGAACATTTCAATATACAAAAAATAGGAAAAGAGAGTTACATATGAAATGGTAATATAGGTTTACTCGTATTAATTGTATTAGTCAAAATACAGTTTTAACTGTATTACCTGGTAATAACTGTATTAATAGTAATATAGTTTTAAGTATATATTATGATAACAAAACTGGCATGCTTGTTAGTGTCTTTGAAATTCCATCTGTTTTATTCTGGGTAATTATATAATTGACAGTTTTATCCTTTCCTTTCTTTTTTTTTTGTATCATTACACTGTCTACCCCCCCCACCTCCAGTTTCCCTTCCTCCCAAATAGAAACCCTTTCTTGTAAGAAAAAAGTATAGTCAAGCAAAACAAATTCAATCGTTGTCCATTTCTGAAAATGTTAAGTCTCAATCTGCATCATTAGTCTTCTGAAGTCATGACTAGTCACTGCCCTGTTTAGAATTCCTAAATCTTTCAAAGGTGATTTCCTTTTCATGGTTTTTGAGGAAGTTGTTCCTCTGGTTCTGCTCACTTCATTCTGCATCAGTTCATATGAGTCCTCCTAGGTTTCTTGGAATCCATACTTTCTTTTCTTTTTTTTTTTGGTCTTTCTTGGAAGGGGGAAGGCAAGGCAATTGGGTTTAAGTGACTTTCCCAAGGTCACACAGCTAGTAAATATGTCAAATGTCTGAAGCTGGATTTGAATTCAGGTCCTCCTGACTCCAGGGCCTGTGCTCTATTCACTGCATCACCTAGCCACCTCTGGAATCCATCATTTCTTAAGGCACAATGATAAAGTGGCTATAGAAGCATGTCTTCAAACTAGTGTTGTTCTTGAGAACAAACCCCCAAATCTGAAATAGTTTGAGAGGTCATTTGGTAGAGGAGAGTGAACCAGAAAGGCTCTCTTTTGTCCAGGTTCTGGGAAGGTTTACATTATATAGAGTTTAGACAAAGATGCCTGCACATGAACCACATGTACACAATTAAGCACTTTTGCCAAGAGAGCAACTTGAAAGCAAGGTAGAGTGAGAAAGATATGAATACATGTAAAATTTGTAAAATTTTCAATAAAATTTGAGTGAAGCCAAAACAGAAGCTTGGGTAGACCCATCACAAGTCCTGGGTGTGGTAACCCAAAGCAATCCTGCATTCAGGAACAACTAGAACCTCTGGTATGAGGTCTTGTCAAGACCTTTTCAGGGCTACTCATCCATCTTTGGTGTTTACCTGTCACCCAACTCTCATGTGTGGCTCCATGAAGCTGTATCATATACCCAGCAACCACACCCCAATAAAACTGTCTCAGCAGATGGGCTAAACCAGGTTGAGGGTAACCAAAGGGCCTCAAATTCATCCATGAGTTAGGGGGATGTCTACCCCATGCATGGTTTTTTTTTCCTTTATTTATTTATTTATTTGTTTGTTTGTTTGTTTGTTTATTTATTTATTTATTGCCCCATGCATGTTAAGACTTTTCCCCAGTGAAGTGAGGAAAACCAGAGAAATAATTTCTACAATGACCAAGAAAAGGAAATCACCCTTGAAAGATTTAGGAATTTTAATTAGGACAGTGTCCAATCATGACTTCAGAAGAGTATTGATGCAGAATGAGACTTAACATTTTCAGAAGTGGGAGGAATGGTCAGATGAGAACAATTTGTTCTAAAGGCTATGGAGGTGGCTGAAGCAGGAGCTGCGGAGTGCTTAGAGCTTAGTCAGACATCAAAGATGTCAAAATCATCCATTGCATCCCTGACTGTCACCAGTCATCTTGATTTTTGTCTTGCCATTGGACTTTGATGACTCTGGAAGACAGGATGAAGCTGATGACTTTGTGCAACTCTGTCTCACTTAAATTCAGTTCCTTCTCAAGTCACAACATCTCCTTGTGACATCATTGGTTCTCTTTGAAAATGAAGGATGAACTACAACCCAAAATAAGAATGCTTTGGCAGGGGTAGAATCCAGGACCTGGCGGAACCCAAAATACTTTGTAGTCATTTCCAGCATTTCTGAATAGTTTACTAGAGTCAGGTAATATTCTCAGTGCAAACAACCTTTAATCACAGAGGGTTGGATTTAAACAGTTTAATTTTCCCCCCAACAATATAATAAATAATTTTCCCTACAATTCTTCTTTTGGGGCTTTCCAAAAGCCAACATTTTCATACTAGCAAAAACATAGTTACAGAAGCAAAAACCTTGATACCTATTGGCTGTGTGATCCTGGAGCTACTTAACCACTCCTTAGTCTAGGCAACTCTATCAGGCTATAAATTGCAAAGAAGATGCCAGCCTGCACTGATAAAAGGTGTTTCTTTATTTGGGGCATTCCCCCTAGCAGCCTCTTGTGGGTCTGTTTCACTTTTGTCTCTGTTTCCCTAACACTCAGTATAGTGCCTGACACTTATAGATAGAGATAGGAACTGTCCTTGTAATTTCACTGATACAGGGAATTTCTGGATGAGGAAACTCTTTTCGCTAATGCAGGTCTGCACCTTCTCTGCAATTTATTATCTGAGAGAGCTGTCTATGGTACTGAGAGATCAAAGGATCCTGGGTCACACAGCTGCTATATGTAGGAGGTGCTTAATAAATGCTTTTTGATTGATGTGTGAGACCAGGGAGGAAATCTTCAACAATTTTATCTTGTCCATTTCATTGGAGGAATCTTTTCTCTCCTCTTCTCCCTGGAGGAAGTCATTAGGAAGCTGCTCTTCTCAGACAGCACACTGCTCCAGACTCCTGCCTCTAACAAGCACAGGTTAGCTACCACCTAACAGAGCCCTAAGACAATGGGACACAGGATATGTCAGATCTGATTGGCTCCAACTTACCTTTTCAGTCTCATTTTGTCTCACTCTTCCCCATGCACATTTGTCCCAGACTGGGTGATATATTTCCAGTTACCCCATCTTTGAATAGGCTAATAAATGCTCTACACACACAAGGCCCTTTCCATTTCCTTCTTTTGTTTTGGAATTCTTTCTCTGTTCAAACTGCTTTGTATTTACTCATTTTGTTATCCTCTTGTACTATCCTCTCCCCAATAGAATAGAAGATCCTTGAAGGCAAAGATTGTTTTGTTTTGTCTCTGCCTCCTTAATTACTAATAAAGTGCCTGATTCATACTAGTCACTTAATAAATTCTTATTCTTCTTATTATGTTGGCTCAACTACCCATGAGCAACTGATATCTTTCCAATTGTTTAAATCTGACTTTGTGCAAAAAGTGTTTTGTAATTATGTTCGCATAGTTCCTGCATTTGTCTTGGCAGAAGACTCCCAAGTATTATATTGTCTACAGTTATTTTACTCTGTGTGTGTGTGTGTGTGTGTGTGTGTGTGTGTGTGTAGACAATCAGGGTTAAATGACTTGCCCAGGGTCACATAGCTAGTAAGTGTCTGAGGCTGGATTTGAACTCAGGTCCTCCTGACTCCAGGTCCAGTGCTTTATCTACTGCCACTTAGCTGCCTCTACAGTTATTTTAAATGGAATAAATTCTTTTAAAAATAACTAATTTATTTTTAGTTTTCAACATTCACTTCTATAAGATTTTGAGTTTTAAATTTTCTCCACCTGCCCCCCCCAAGATGGCATGCAGTCTGATGTAGGCTCTACATATACATTCATATTAAACAATTTCACATTAGTCATGATGTAAAGAAGAATTAGAACTAATGGGAGGAGCCATGAGAAAGAAGAAATAAAACAAAACAACAAAAGAAAAGAAGAGCAAATAGTCTGCTTCGCTCTGCATTCAGCCTCCAGAGATCTTTCGCTGGATGTGGATAGCATTTCCCATCTTCAGTCTTTTGGGGCTGTCTTAGGTCTCTGCATTGCTGAGAAGAGCTAAGTCTATCAAAGTCAGTCATCGCACAATGTGGTTGTTACTGTGTAAAATGTTCTCCTGGTTCTGCTCATTTCACTCAGCATCAGGTCATATAAGTCTTACCAGGTTTCTCTGAAATCTACCTGCTCATCATTTCTTATAGCACAATAGTATTCCATTACATTCATATACCACAACTTGTTTAGCCATTCTCCAGCTGATGGACACATCTCCTCTATTTCCAATCCTTTGCCACCACAAAAAGAGCTGTTATAAATATTTTTGTACATGTGTTTGTATGATCTCTTTGGAATACAGACCTAGAAGTGATATTGCTGGGTCAAAGGGTATGCATATTTTTTTGGTCTTTGGGCATAGTTCCAAATTGCTCTCCAGAATGTTTGAATTGATTCACAACTAGATGGAATAAATTCTTACTGAATGGATCGAGGAAGAGGAGTGGACAAGAGGCAGGAATGTCTAGAAAGTTTTGAGTCATAGAGCTGACCAGGGTTAGTCATCACATAGAAGAGGAAATAGGATCAGCACGAAAGCACAGAATATCCAGTGTTCATGTGTTGTGTGTATATGTGTTTTGTGGGTTTGTACTCAGCATGGCATGCCCACATCAGAGAAGGCACTGTGCTCTGTGAGCAAATTAGAATTGGAACAGTTAAAAGGAAATGCAGGATGCACAAATTTAGAGAATCTACCCCAATCCACCCAGTTCACATGGACTATTTGTCCCTGACCTGTGGTAGAGTATTCAGAGCTTGTATTGGTATGAACAGCCACTGTTGGAAACACTGAAACCTGACTCTAGAGTAGTGATGTCATTTTGGTCCTCTTTGAGAATGAAGGACAACAGCCAACCAACCAATCATCTTAAAGTATTTAAAAGGAAAGGGAAGGGCCATCAGAAATTGGGGTAGGGGCTTATTTCGAGCAGAAACCTTGACTGGTTCTGTAGTCTTACCTGAGGCTCAGTCCCTTGGATCCTTGATAAACTGAGGCTCTCTCTAACCTCCTCCCTTGTGCTGGGACCCCCATCTCCTCTGATGTCTGGTAGTAATAGTCTTCTTTTCCTTTTCTTTCAGGAATCTCTTGGATAAAGACATGTTCTCCAAGTCAGACCCATGTAAGTCCCTATATTGATCTGGGATACTGTTTGTTATTTCACAGATGCTGCCTGGTAGATGGGTGGAGGCTTCTAGACTCTGGATTACCTTCCTCTTTTGTATAATATTCCTAGATAGAGAGGAAAAGAATGGGTGGAGAATATCTTCCCATTTTATCCTATCCCTATAGGAGTTTAAACCTCTCTACTCCTGTCTCCTGGGACAAGATCAAAAGATTTTCTTCCCTCTCTCCTCCCTAAAAGGGTAATAGATAGGGGAAGGATATAATAACCCTGATATCTTTGCCAACCTGCTAAATGAAGAAGGCTGAGAGATGCTTTGGATACTCCAGACAGGGAGGCTGAGTCAATCTATTAGAACAATACCAGTAATAATGGCCCAAAGCTTCTTTTCCAAATGGTGGGAAGTTTGAATATCAATTAGATCCCCACACTAGCATGAATTGGCACTAGTAGGTCCAGGATCCTCACTGCCAATGCCTGGTTCCTGCTAGACCCATATATTTGCTGTTGTTCACTTGTTTCCAACTCTTTGTGACTCCATTTGAGGCTTTCTTAGCAAAGATACTGGAGTGGTCTGCTATTTCCTTCTTCAGCTCATTTTACAGGTGAAGGAACTGAGGCAAATAGGGTCTAGTGACTTGCCCAGGGTTACTTAACTTATAAGTGTCTGAGGTCAGATTTGAACTTAGGAAGATGAATCTTCCTGACTCCAGACTCAGCACTCAGTCCACTGTGCCACCTACCTTCCCCTTGAAAGAACCATGTTGGGGCGGCTAGGTGGCCCAGTGAATAGAGCACTGGCCCTAGAGTCAGGAGGACCTGAGTTCAAATCCATCTTCAGACACTTAGCACAAAACTAGCTGTGTGACCTTGGGCCAGTCACTTTTAACCCCAATTGCCCTGCCTTCCCACCTCCAAAAAGCAAAAAAAAAAAAAAAAAAAGGAAAGAAAGAAAGAACCATGTAAAAACCCACCAGACTTTACTGATTTGGTAGAGAGTTCCCCATTTTCTTCAGGATCTCTAACTCTTTGTGTCCATTCTTCCTCACCACTGCTTCATTTTGTGAGTACTTCCCCTCAATAAAGCTGACTCTCAGTTGTCTTGTATACTAGGTTTTGGGGGCTCCTGAACCTTCCTGAGACTATATCAAGACAGGCCGATCTAATGATAGTGAACATAATATGAATTTTCAGATTGTCTAACTACTATAGATTTAGAACTGGCAGGGACCTCAAAGGTCATTTCATTCAGCCCCCTCATTTTACCAGTGAGGAAGCTGAGGCAGCTGGAGCCCAGAGAATACAAGTGACTTGACCAACATCACAAAGCTGGTGTCTTAGGTGGAATTTGAACCCAGGTCTTAGAAGGCATGAGTTCAAATGGTTTCATAGAACTTACTGGCTATGTGACCCTGGTCTAGATCTGCCTCAGTTTCCTCATCTGTAAATGGGAATACTTGAAGGGTTGTTTCGAAGATTAAATGAGATAATATTTGTAGAGCACTTAGCACAGAGTAGGCACTCGGGAAATGCTTGTTCCTTCTTTTCCCATTCCAGACTCCAAATCCAGCACTCTGTCCCCTATGCCTTGCTACCTTTATCACTTATCATAGAACATTAGACATTGCCCTAGGCTGATAGGGATCTGAGGACATACAGGCTAGCCCTCTCCTCTTTGGGAGCTAAACAAAATTCAGCTGTGGGCCCACAAGGTCACTCAGGCCCGTATGTGGTCAAGTGGCCCTTGTGTATTTCAGCTGTGAGGCCCGTGAAGTTGTGAAATCGAAACAGTCTTGGATCAGGAATTAGGAGACCTGCTTTCTTGTTCTGGTTCTGTTGCTAACTAGCTGTGTGACCGTGAGCAAGCCACATAACCTCTCCGGGATTGAGTTCTTTCATCTGTAAAAGAGAACCAGCAATATGGCTCATTCGTTTACTCTCTCCCTTCCCCTACCCTGTCTTACCTCCTCCTAAAGCAATTTTCAGAATCAAAAGAGATAATTATATAACAGCACTTGGATGTTCTGCCCTGCCTCTCATCAGATTCTTCCTCTTATTGGACCTTCCTCCTCCAAAGTGTGCTTGCTCCCCACCCCCCTGCTAACATTCTATGATTCCAGGACCCCCAGTTAAATTTGTGCCAAATCCCTCCCCTCCCAGCCTCTCCCCCTCTTCCATAGTCATCTGAATCTGCCTCCCTGTCATCAGCTCTGCAGACCTAGCTCAGGCCTCGCAGGTTGACAGAATTCAATTAAAACAAGCATTTATTAAACATCGACTATATGCATGGCTCTGGGAATACAAGGCAGGAGAAAGAACCTAGTCCCATTCCTGAGTAGCTTATGGTCAGTTGGAGGGGAGGGAGGGGAGGAGGATTCATCGCTGTAAACCTTCCTGGGCCCAAGTCAGGTGAGAATAGAAGCCAGATCAACAAGGTAAGAGACAATGAAATGGAACATTAGATTTGGAATAAAAAGATCCAGATTCAAGTCCCAGATCTGCCATTTGGTAGCCTTGTGGGTTTTTTTGTTTTGTTTTGTTTTGTTTTTTGGCAAAGCATTCTTTGGGACTCAGTTTCTCACCCAATGAAATGAAGGGTTTGGGTTAAATGATCCCAAATGTCATTTTCACTTTGACATCAGGTGAGCCCTCTCTTGGGGTGAGAGGCCCAGAAATATTCTAGGCCTAGCCTTCCCACTCTCAAGTCTAAGGGCTTTCGTTGGCTTGTCTCCCATACCTGGGACTCTCCCTCCTTACCTTCACCTCCTGATTTTCTTTAAGTGTCACTTTCTGCAAGAAGATTTTCTCAGTCTCCCTTAGTTTTAGTGCCTTCCCTTGTTAATTGTTTCCAGTTTATCTGCTCCGTCTTCTTCATACACAGGTATTTGAATGTTGTCTCCTCCACTAGGGAGCTGGGGCAGCTACGTGGTGCCATGCATAGAGAACTGACCCAGAGTCAGGAAGACCTGAGTTCAAATCTGACCTGAGACACTTACTAACTGGATGACCCTGGACAAGTCACTTCACCCTGTTTGCCTTAGTTTCCTCATCTGTAAAATGACCTGGAGAAGGAAATGGCAAAATGCTCCAGTATCTTTGCCAAGAAAACCCCAAATGGGGTCACAAAGAGCTGGACATGACTGAAAGTCAACATGAAAAACAATAAAACTCCCCCATTAGAGAGTGAGTTCTTAGATATCAGGGACTATCTTTGCCTTTCTTCGTATCCCCAGTGATTAGAAGAGTGCTTGGCACATAGTAGGTCTTTAACAAATACTAGTTGACTGACTTTCCCAGAGTCCACTCAGTTAGAGAAGAACTCTCCTACCCTAGGGAAGCTAGATGTCACAGTGGCTAGAGCACTGTCCCTAGAGTCAGGAAGACCTGAATTTAAATCCAGCCTCAGACACTTACTAGCTGTGTCACGCTGGGAAAGTCACTTTACCATGTTTGCCTCAGTTTCCTCATATGCAAAATGAGTTGGAGAAGGAAATGGCAAACCACTCTAGTGTCTTTGCCAAGAAAACCTCAAATGGGATTGTAAACCCTGTTTGCCTCAGTTTCCTCATCTGTAAAATGAGTTGGAGAAGGAAATGGCAAACCACTCTAGTGTCTTTGCCAAGAAAACCCCCAATGGGATCATAAACCCTGTTTGCCTCAGTTTCCTCATCTGTAAAATGAGTTGGAGAAGGAAATGGCAAACCACTCTAGTGTCTTTGCCAAGAAAACCCCCAATGGGATCATAAACCCTGTTTGCCTCAGTTTCCTCATCTGTAAAATGAGTT
>CM053586.1:175466550-175490204 GCA_028646515.1 Pseudochirops corinnae
TGGCAAACCACTCTAGTGTCTTTGCCAAGAAAACCCCCAATGGGATCATAAACCCTGTTTGCCTCAGTTTCCTCATCTGTAAAATGAGTTGGAGAAGGAAATGGCAAACCACTCTAGTGTCTTTGCCAAGAAAACCCCCAATGGGGTCATGAAGAGTAGGACGCAATGTGTGGAGTTTCTGCTCCTCTGCTGCACACCTTCCTCCTCTCCCCATCTATCCCGCCTTCAGCTTCTTGTCTAGGTCTCTAACCCCCATGTTTTTCTTCCCCCAGTGTGTGTGATGTATACCCAAGGAATGGAGAACAAGCAATGGAGGGAGGTAGGTGCCACTGCTCTCACTCCCAGATAAATGCGTTCAATGGCCGCTCATCTCTCTGTTTCTCTGGCTCTGTCTTCCAGCTGGGGTATATCTTACTGTAGCGTCTCAATGCCTTTTGGAAGCTATGTTAGCATGGGGACAATGAAATCAAGGCAGGGACACTTTAAGACCCACTATCATGTCAACCTAGTCCTGGAATGAAGCCAATAATGGGGCCATTTCCACTCTTTAGTGAGATTCTCAAGTCCCCCTTAGTGTAGGAGGCTTTTATTGGTCTCTTCCATTCTCTTTGCCTCTGAGATTACTTTCCATCTACTCTCTGTATACTTTGTATGTACCTTGTTAATATACTTGTCTTCTCTATAGGATTGTGAGCTTCTTGAGGACAGAGACTTCAAGAAGTGTTTTTTCCTCTTTTTGTATCCTCAGTGCTTAGCACAGGGCCTGGCACACAGTAAGCATTTAATAAATGCTTGTTGACCAACTAACACAATCCTTGTCCTCAGGGAGCTCTCAGTGTGATGGGAACAAGTTTAGTCAATTACTCAATTAATAACCATTTATTAAATGCCTCATATATACCAGGCACTGTGCTGAGTGTTTGCATACAGAGATAAAAATGAAACAACCTCTCCCTTCAAGGGGCTTACATTCTTTTTAAAAACTGTTTCATTCATTTTGAACTTAAATACAAAAAGACAACCCCCCCACCCTATTTCCATGTATATAGTGCAACGCAAAAAGAGGATTCAATATAAAACCATGACTCTCTATTTCATACTGTTTGCTTGTTTTTGAAAAACAAAACTATGTAATGAATACTATGCATTGTTTTCAAAGCTGCCCTGCTTTTCTGTGCTCCCTTCTAAGTTTTCTTTTCTTCTCTGCTATCACTTGGGCTTGTATTCTAATAAAGGAAACAACATGGATATATATTAAGTATTTAACAAATATATACCATATAGGGATTAGAGATTTCGTCTGTAATTTCATTGGCATAGGGGAACTCCCAGGTGAGGAAATTCCCTCTACTAATGCGGATCGGCACACTTGTAGAGAGTTGACTAGAACACTCAGAGGTTGTGATATGTCCAGGGTCATGTGGAGATAGGTTTCGAGTCCAGCTCTTCCTGGTACCAAGATCAGCTCTTCATCCACTACATCATGGTATATTAAAAAAAAAAGCCAAATATACAATGTTTTAAATGTACCATAAATAACAAAGTAATTTTTGGAGGGAGATACCAGCAACTAGGACAATCCAGAAAGGCCTCATGGAGGAGGTGGCCCTTGAGTTGAATTTTGAAGGAATGCAGGATATCAAGGGGAGAAGATATAAGGAGCTTGGAAAAGGAAGTGGACCAAGATTGTAAAGAACTTGGAGTGTCAAGCAGAGAAGTTTGCATTTAATCCTAGAGGTAATAGATAGCCATTGGAGAGTACTGAGTGATGAAGTGACATGTTCAGACTGTGCTTTAGGAATATCTCTTGAGCAGCTTAGTGGGGGAGACTAGAGAGAGGCAGGGGCAGACCAATTAAGAGGTTACTGCAGTAGTTCGAGAGAGAGAGAGAGAGAGAGAGAGAGAGAGAGAGAGAGAGAGAGAGAGAGAGAGAGAGAGAGAGATGATGAGGGAATGTGAACTAGGGTGTTGGCCATTGGGATGGAAAGAAGAGGGTGGATAGGAGAGAATTGCAGGCAGAATCCACAAAACATGACAACTGATTTAGATTTGTGGGGTGAGGAACAGAGAAGAGTTGAGGAGAACTCTGAAGCTGCAAACCTAGGTAACTGGAAGAATGGTGGAATCTTGACATCTGGCTTGTTATCAGGAGCTCAATAGTATCTGTTGAGGCCTCAGGCTGATGAAATCTTTCCAGAATTTTGTCACTTACCTTCCTCTAAGACCTTCGTTGGCTCCCCATTGTATATGAAACTAAATTCAAATTCCTTAACCTGGGATTCAGGGCTCTCCACAAATTAACCCTGTCCTGCCCTACCTCTTCAGTTTTATATTCTACTACACCCTTCCACTTATTATTCAGTTAAGACTTTATAAACCTTAAACTTTTATTTTCATGTTCACAAGATGCTTAACATATTTCCCCCAGTTATTGGGGGATGGGTGGGTAAGTGGGATAGAGGTAGAATAGGGGAATACTTGATTGATTTCAGGAATTACCCAATCAAGCTGATAAAAGTGCAGGATTTGGACCATTGTTTAGAGACAAAACTACAGGGGTGCTCTAGGGGACCTCTTAATGACTGGTTGATTGAGAATCAGCTGCTCTTTCTTCCGGCCTATAAAAGCAGGCTGGACCACCCTCTTTCTGCCTCTGATTTTTCTGTTAGGTTTTTTTTTTTTTTTTTACTAATTGTAGCAAGCGATATTGGGGAGGGAAGCCGAGACCCCCTCGTGCATCCTGTGGCTCAGGATAGTACAGTCCTGTGACATAGGTACTATTGTTTCCCCATTTTACAGATGAGGAAACTGAGGCATACAAAGGTTAAGTGTGACTTGCCCCAGGTCACACATCTAGTTTCTTAGGCAGGATTTGAACTCAGCTCCTTCTGACTGCAGTGTCAATGCTCTATCCACCACATCACCTCGTTACCCCTTTGCCTTCTGGACACCTGTGCCTTCATTTATTTGGTTCCCTTTCTCTAGAATGCTCTCTCTCCAGGGCTTCCTCTTGAAATGATGTAAATTTTTCAAGGCCCAGGTCAAATGCTGTGTCTATGGAATAACAGAAGGAGCTCTGGATCTAAAGATTTTTATTGGGGTGGCTAGGTGGCCCCTATTCTAGTGAATAGAGCACCAGCCCTGGAATCAGGAGGACCTGAGTTCAAATCTGGCCTCAGGCACTTGACACACTTACTAGCTGTGTGATCTTGAGCAAGTCACTTAACCCCAATTACCTTGCCTTCCTACCTCCAAAAACAAACAAAACAAAATGGCTTACATCATTAACCTCTTTGAGCCTCAGTATCTCTGTCTGTAAAATGGGGATAGTAATACTTGCATTACTTACCCGACATAGGACTACTGGGAGAAAAAGTTCTGTGTCCTTTAAGTGCTATAAAGATGTGACCTATTATTATGAAGAGAGGCAGTGTTGCTTAGTGGTTAGACTCAGGAAGATCTAGATTCAAATCCCAGGCTGGTTAACCCTAACCTGGACAAATCCCTTAACCTCTCAAAGCCGAAGGCAACTCTTCAAGACTGTAAGTGGATGAATGGTTACTAAACTGAATTGGTGAAGGGAGTTTCCTCCCTAGGAGTTCCCTAGGCCAATGAATTATGGGTCTAGATTGAATGAAGGTAAAAAAGCATTTATTTAGCACTTATTGTGTGCATAGAACTGTGCTAAGTGCTGGGGACACAAACAGAACTCTAAGACAGTCTCCGCTTTCAGGGCACTCACATTCTAGTGGGGGAAACAATGAACATAGAAGGTTAGAAGGTTTTGGCCCAGAGCTGGAGGGACCTTGGCTGTCACGTTGGTCTGAACCCCTCCTTTTTACAGCTAAAGGAAGTTAAACCCAGGAAAGCAGAATTGAGATTCAAAGCCACATCCAGTGACTCCAAATTCAACCCTTCAAGTTCCTTGCTCCTTTTCCCACCTCTCACAGGTCTCATGGACCAGTAGCCTCCATCCATCTGTGACCTCTCCCTCCTCTAAACTCCTTTGGGTTCGTGTTTATACCACTTACTGCCTTGCATTACATTTATTTGTGTATGCCTATAGTTCTCTGCTGGGTGGCTCAGTGGATAGATAGAATGCTGGGCTTGTAGGCAGGGAGACCTGAGTTCAAATGCAGCCTTAGATACTTACCCTGGGCAAATCACTTAACTGCTATCTACCTCAGTTTCCCCAACTGTAAAATGAGGATAATAATAGCACCTATTTCCCAGGTAAGTTGTAAGGACCAAATGTTAAAAAAAATGCTTACCATAGTGCCTACCATAGAGGCACTCTTATAGATACTTTTTACCTTCCTAGGCAGTAAGTAGGCTCTGTAAGGGCAAAGACTGTGTCTTATTTATTTCTTTATCCCTTTAGGGACTTGTAATTAGTAGGCACTCAGTAAAAATGTTTGTGGAAGGCATGCATGAATGATTGAATGAGTGACAGGCCGATCCCACAGGAACCTTTCAATTTAAATGGGGAGAAGACAGAACATCATTGAAGAGTCACCACAGAACACTTTTGACAAACCAACCTATTGACAGGTGGGCGCATTAACAGATAGTGGAACAGAATGAATTCAGATTTCACTGATGCAGAATTTCCAATCACTCTACTAGGGCTGAAAAATGACTTTACTAAGCACATTACAATGGTGTAAACAAGACTGCCAGAGTAGTGTTTAAGCTTGCTTAAGAGAACAAATTGTTTTTGAGTACTTGGGGGACATCCTGCATACAAACAAAGACTGCTCATTTTAAAATGATCCTTCCCTCTTCTATAAAAGAGCCTGCAAAGACCTGGGAGGACACTAATTTGTCAGCCATTACTTTGGGGTACTGAGTGCACTTGAAAGAAATGACTATTTCTTTATAGAATGGTTTATAATTCAAGTTTCCCTTTTCTGTAGGAAGTCTGGTTTTCCTGTTGTTGTTCAGTCTTTTTTCAATCATGTCTGACTCTTTGTGACCCTATTTGGGGTTTGCTTGGCAAAGATACTGGCAAAGATACCATTGCCTTCTTCAGCTCATTTAAAGATGAGGAAACTGAGGCAAGCAGGTGAATTGACTTGCTTAGGGTCACACAGCTAGTAAGTATCTGAAGCTGGATTTGAATTTAGGAAAGATGAGTCTTTCTTACTCCAGGCCTGGCACTCTATATACTGTTAAAACAGGGAAAGAGTTCACAGTTCAGGGAAAGAGCATTGGATTTCATATCAGAGGACCTGGTCTCAAATTCTGCCTCTGACACCGTCGGCATGACTGTGGGCAAGTCAGGTAAACCCTCTGGCCTCAGGTTATCTATTTGTTAAAGGAGGGGATCAAACTAGATCAGAATATGACCTGCAACCAGATTAAAATGTAATTCGGAAATATTTTACAAAATATAAAAATACAAGACATAAATAATATTACATTTTAAAACTGTCAAAATATAGCTGGCAGAAATCTCTACATATGGGTTAGTGGTCCTGTTTTTATTTGAGTTTGACACCATTGGTATATATGATCTCTAAGGTTCTATTCAAAATCTATGATCTTTTTAATGTATGTTTTTGGTGGAGATTTATAACAGTGGAAATTTGGTACTAAAACTACTTCTTCTGAGGTGGACTGTAGCTGGTCTGGTCTGTAACTTACATTCTCGGAGAGTTGTCTGGGACACTGTGCAATTGAGTGTAGCAATCTCTAACATGTCGTACTGTAACAGGTGGTACAGTGGATAAAGGACAGGCCCTGGAGTAAGGAAGAACTGAGTTCCAAATCTGGTCTTAGACACTTACTAGCTGTGTACCCAGGGGCAAGTCACTTAACCCTGATTGTCTTCAAAAACCAAATAAACAGTAAAACCATCTAACGTGATGTAGTGTCCCAGATCTAGAGTTGGAAGGGACTTCAGGGGTTGTATAGTCCAATGTCCATTTTACAGCTGGAGACACTGAGGCTGAGTGAGGTAAAATCACTTGTCCAGTGTCCTACAGGTAGCAAATGGCAGAGATGGAATGTGAAAGCTGGGTTTTTGCTGCACGTTCAGGGCTCTCTCTATTCTGTCCTCAGAAAAGACTCAGGCTCTTGGCAATCCCCCATTTATTTCAAACAATATTCAAGAGAACAAAAGGCTGTTAACAGCAAATAATTTTGTTCAGTTGTTTTTCAGTCACGTCTGACTCTTTGTGACCTCATTGGGAGTTTTCTTGGCAAAGATACTGGGACGATTTTACATTTCCTTCTCCAGCTCATTTTACAGAAGAGGAAACTGAGGCAAACAGGATGAAGTGACTTCAGGGTCCCACTGCTAGTAAGTGTCTGAGGCCAGATTTGAACGTTCCATCCACTGAGCCACCTAGCTCAGTTTTATAGCGCAGTTAAGAACCTAAGATGAGTTCTTCATACACGAAAATGATGCTTTTCATCATTTTGTGCATAAGACTTATCATGATAAATGCATCAACCAGTCAATCGATAAACATTTATTAAGCTCTCTTTTATGCCAGAGACTGTGTAAACTGCCAGGGTTGCAAAGATACAAATGAATTCAGTTCCTACCCTCGAGGAGCTTATCTTTCATTGAATAGCATTGCTCTCCAAATAGAATGGGCTTCCTAGGTGGAAAATGAATCTCCCTTACTGGAAGTATCAAGGAAAGGTTGGCTAACCACTCCTTGGGGAATTGCAGAAGACATTCATATTTTAGACAAGAATTGGAATTTAAAAGGCAAATTTTTGAGATAAAACATTTCTTTTTTTTTTCTTTTTGGAGGAGGGAAGGTAGGGCAGTTGGGGTTAAGTGACTTGTCCAGGGTCACACAGCTAATTTTTGGTGTTAAGTGTCTGAGGTCAAATTTGAACTCAGGTCCTCCTGACTCCAGGGCTGTTGCTCTATTCACTGGGCCACCTAGACACCCGTTGAGATAGAACTTTTCAAAGCAGACCACTGGAATCTGTTAGAAACACAGAACAACTGCATGCCATTTGGGCAACACTTCAACCATTTGAGACAAAAGTAGAACATATTCTAAAATCTTCTCAGTGTGTGTAATGTTCATCAAAATATTAATTAATAAGGCCATAATTACTCAATCCAAAATTGCTCATCCAAATTGTTCCATGAATGGAGTGGAATATAGACAACAAGGCTCATTTAAATTCTATTTATTTATTTATTTTATTTAAATGATAAATTTTCATAATTAACCTTTACAAGGCATTGCTAATTAATCCCAGTTTAGAAATAGGACTTTTGAGGTCCCTTCCAACTCTGGGGTTCTGTGAATGGTCCAAATCTATCCATATTTTCTTCCCTGGTTCCCCTTTTGAGCAGCAGCTTGTATAGAGCCAAGAACAATGAAGTTAAAAAGGCAAAAGACTTGGGTTTGAATCCTAGCTCTGCTACTTACCCCCTGGTTCCTGCAGCATCACTTGCCCCAAGTTTTTTCATCTGTAAAACAAGATGGGAGGTGGATTACAGCTAGGTGGTGAAGAAGATGGAGCACCTAGGCTAGAGTGAGGAAGACCCAAGGTCAAATCTGGCCTCAGACACTTACCGTGTGACCTTGGGTAAGTCACTTCACCCTGTTTGCCTCAGTTTCCTCATCTGTAGAATGAGCTGGAGAAGGAAATGCCAAACCGCCCCAGTATTTCTGCCCAGAAAATCCCAAAAATGGATCACAAAGAGGTGGACAGGACTAAAATGACTAAACAGCAATAATAATCGAAGGTCTCTTCTGGGGCTGGTAGGTGGCACAGTAGATAGAGCATTGATCTTGCAACCAGAAAGATGCACCTTGGTGAGTTCAAATCCGACCTCAGATGTTTACTAGCTGAGTGACTTAACCCATTTGCTTCAGTTTCCTCAACTGGAGAAGGAAATGGCAAACTACTCTAGTATCTTTGTCAAGAAAACCCCAAATGGGGTCATGACACGTCAAGCATAACAGAAAAAGACTGAACAACAACCAGGTTTCTTCCAGACTCTGAGTCCTGTGATCCGGTGCTGCTTGCTAGAAGCTGAGGGGGTAGAAAATCCAGCCCCCTCGTGCCTGGGATGAAGAGGAGTCCTGGGGCCATCTTCTGAGGAGCTCTTCCCGGGATCAGAGAACCAGACTCCAGCATAATCAGGCCCCATGACAGCTATTATAAGCATTGTCCTCCCAAACCAAGCAGAAAGAATGTCACATTAGTTTAAAGCTAATAAGAATGGGGTGGTAGAGACAAATGCAGCCACAGCAGTTTCCTTAGGCAGAGTCTGGACCCTGGAGCCGTTACAGTTTAGTCCAGAGAGAATGGAAGCCCCCATTATAACCTCTGGCGGACTGGTTTCATCTGAGTTTATCCATTCAGGTCAAAGATGTGCCTTCTGAGAAAGCTCAGCTTTCCCAGAGCCTAAATCTGTCACCATATTTTGTGAAAATTGACTCAAGATGTAATTTCAGGCTGGGAAATGGGGCATTACTTGCATGCTAGGCCTCACAGGAATTTTTAAGTCTCCTGGTTAAAAGAAGTGGGGTCTGATGGGAAGAGCCTTGGACTGGGGGAGTAGAAGGACTCAGGAATCATTAAGTATCTCAGTTTGCCTGTTTGTCAAATAGGGATAATACTCCCTTCCCCTCTCTCTTGAGCCAGCATAGGACATAAAAGGCCCTGACTATCTATCAGTGAAGGAGCACCTTTTCTTGAAGAAAGGTAGGTAAATTCGGAGTTGAGGGATTGCTGGATTCAAGTCAGGAGACCTAGGTTCAAATCCTGACACTGACCCTTAGCCATGTGACCTCTAAACAGGTCATCCCTTCCCTGAGAAACTCTGAGAGTCTTTCTTTTCCAGATTGATTCTTTTGTGAAGGCAAACTAGGTCATTTTTTTGCCTCAGTTCTTACCTAGCTTTAAATCACTGAATGGGTGTTGCCTCAGACAAACTTAGATTTGGAAAAGACCTTAGTTTAAAAAGGCCAAGGTCTCCCATTGCATCTGGGACCATTGCCCGTCATCCTGACTATGTCTTGCTACTGGACTCCAATGGCTGGAGGAGAGAGTGGGGCCGATGCCTTTGCACAGCCCTGCCTCATTTAAATCCAACTCATTTGCAAGCCAAGACACCCTTCTGGTGCCATTGGCCCTTTTTGAGAATGAAGGATGAACAACAAAATCATCTAGTCCTACTCATACTGGAAAGGAACCCTCCACACACATAATACACCCACCCAACAAGTGCTCATCTACCCTCTGCTTGAATACCACTGCAAGATTTCTGGGAGGGGAGCATTTTGTAGACCTTAAACACTGCAGAAATATGAACTAATGTTATTTTGAGCTACTCAGAGCTCAAAAAGAGGGAAAAGACAAACAGTTCCTGCCCTCAAGGAATTTACAGTCTAGTGCGGTAAACAACATGCAAATGAATATATACAAAGCTAGCTACATACAAAATAAAGAGGGGCTAATTAACAGAGGGGAGGCACTGGAACTAAGAAGTGTTAGGGAAGGCTTCCTATGGAAGGTGGGATTTTAGTTGAGACTTAAGGGAAGTAAAACTGCCTAGAAGGCAGATGGGCAGAAGGTTGTGGGTTCTCCATCATTGGTGGTATTCAAGCAGAGGGTAGATGAGCACTTGTTGGGTGGGTGTATTATGTGTGTGGGGGGTTCCTTTCCAGTATGAGTAGGACTAGATGATTCATTTCTTCTGAACCTCAAATTCTCTGATTCAATAATTTCCTAGAGGCAGACCCTAAAACTCAGAAAAGTTACATTACTTACCCAGGGTCACACAGGTAGGAAAGAGAAGTGGGGATGGCATTTGAGTTCAGCTCTCCTGACTCCAAATTAAATCCTTTCTACTGTCCCACTGACTTACCCTGTACCTTCACCTCCATGTGGCTCAGTGGTGGTGGTCTATGAAGAGGTGGCTCATGGTAGAGAGAGATAGGTCCTAGTTTAATAATTGCTACAAGAACTTTCTGTGGTAGAAAGAACATTGGTCCTGGGTTGGAATCCTGTTTAAATGAAAGTAAATGTTGATTGCTTCTATTAAGAGAGACAATTGACCTGAAAACTTGCTTTTAGGGGGAGTGGCAGGGGGCTGGAAGGACGATGGAGAACCTGCCCATAAATAGAGTGAAGGAACTCAGTGTCATGGGGTGGAAGGAAGTGGGAAACTAAGAGGAACATTAGAAAGGAGGGTGATGAGGACCATGAGAACAGTTTATATAGTGCTTTAAGGTTGGCAGAAATTTTGTCTCATTTTGTCCTCCTGACAACCATGGGAGGCAGGTACGATTATTAACTCCATTTTACTGATGAGGAAACTGAGGCTGAGACATTAACAGCTAGAGTTTGTGTAATTGGCCAAGTACCTTATGCATACATAAGATCTCATTGGATCCTTGCAACAATGTTATGAGGTAGGCTCGCTTAGGATCCCATTTTACAGATGAAGAAACTGAGACTGAGCAGGGAAATTATTTGTATGTGGTCACACAGCTGGTAGCTGTCAGAGGCTGGACTACCCAGGGCTTGTTGACTCCAAGGGTAGCATTCTATCCACTGTGAGGTCCTGCTTCTTGTATTGTAGGCAATAGATGCATAATAAATATTTGGTTGAACTGAACATGCATATATGAATGTCATTTTGAGTGATTTGTCTTCTTGGTGTCAGGATTTATAGACAGGGTGCCTCCTCTTTTAAACTTTCCTACCTTCTATTGTGCCAACGGACCTTCCCACAGATGCTCCTTCTGACCCCTCCCCATTCCTTAGCTTCTTAAAGTTCCCTTTGCCCTTTCTGTCTCACTCTCTCCTTTTAGTGTTGGTTGAACTTTCTGGCTCATTCCAGTCTCCTTTGGAAGATTTCCTCTGTTCAGCAAAGATAGCAGTGCATTGTTCCTCCTTTCCTATCTTTGGGGTACAATGAAAAGAACATGAGTTCAAATTCTGCTTCTGCTGTTGGAAAAGTTCACTCAACTTCCCTGGATCTCAGTTTCCTCATCAGTAAAATGGACTAGACTTTCTGGGAAGTTTCTTCCAGCTCTAGATCTGTAAGACTAAAGTGGATTCCTCATATACTCTATTACAATCACTAATTCACTTTCCTGAGCAAAAACTTTCAATGGCTCCCTATTGCTAAGTGATCAAATCCAAATCCAGTCCTGACATTCAGTAACTTCCACAAGATAATTCCAGCTTCCTGGTCTAGTTTTGTTTCCCAGTGCCCTGCCTCTGTCAAAATACTCAGCTCTAGCCAACAGATTTCCTTTTAGTCCCTGAAATAAATCACTCATCACCAACAAACACTGAATATCTATGATGCTGTTGGGGAATTGTACTAGGCTACTAAGGATGCAAAGAGGTAAGGTCCTCCTCTCACAGGACCTTCAAGTTAATTTTGGAGATAGGACATGCAAAAACAGTAATCAACAAGACAAGGCCATATAGAATAAATGCCAAGTGACTCAGTCAGGATTTGAGGAATTCCAAGGAGGGAGAGATCCCTGTGGGCTGTGATGGTCCTAGGAGGTTATTTATAGAAGGGGTGGGATTTGTACTGGGCCTTCAAGTAAAGGGAGAACTTAGATATTTGGAAGTGGGCAGAGAAGGGGTTCTTGTTCTAGGTGGGTGTGAAATAGAAGCAGATGAAAGATGTAGAGGTCAGAATGGGTCTTTTGTGTTTGGTTTTTTTTTTGGTGGGAGAGTGTTTGTGAGAGTCATTAATTTTAGTTTAAGTGGAGAGTTAGTGGAAGATAAGATTTGAAATGTTAAATGGGACTAGATTATGTTTTCAAGCAACAATCAATCAGAAAGTACTTACTATGGGCTGAGAGTCATTCTGGTATAATGGTTAGAAATCTGCCTGGAGCCCTACTTGGCCAAGAGTAAATTGTGATCAATTGGAGGTGGAGAGGTGGCATGTTAGGGTGAATGGCCATTGGCTTTGGAATCAAGAAACTTGAGTTCAAGTCTTGCGGCTTCCATTTGTTAGCTATGTGACAGCTGGTAAATTTGTTTACATCTCTGAACTTCAGTTTCATGGGGTTGAGGAAGGCAGTACTTGGACTACCTGCCTTGCAGGACTATTGTCAGGAAAGTGTCTATCAATTTGAAAATACTGTGGAGATGATGTGAGCTAATATTATGAACTTATTTGCAGTATAAGATTAGTTGGCTAGTGGTTCCATGTTGTCCTGTCCAAAAGCATTTGTATTTTAAAAGAATAGAGGGAAATGGTGATGCCTAACTCAGAGGAATGAATCTCTAAGGGACTTTCAGATATTATGGCACGTTGGTGGCCTGAGATATTTGGGAGAAGGGCAGAAGATTGGAGATTAGCTAGTGCCTCTAAATGGACTCTTTCAGAAATGTAAACTCTTCAAGCTGGCCTTGCTTTTAGAATAAAATGGGCCCCGAGGCTCCAAGAGAGAAGCCTAGAGAAGCTGCGATCGAGTCTTCTTTACAGGGCTCGAGGCAGAAGCTGGTGGAAAGCATTTTTTTGTCAGCTCTCTGGCAGCAATCATGGCGAAAAGGCCATTCTCCCAGTAGCTAAGGGTGATTGTTAGATTATCTAAAACAGCAGCTAATTAGGAAATAAGCTTTTTTGGCAGGAAGTCTTTCATTATAAGCTCGTGGCATTTCATGAGGCCGGCTGGGGCAGCGCCGTCTCTGCCAGTTCATCTAAATGGAGCTTTCTTCTCTGAAACACAGCAAAACACCAGGTGTGTGATTGGATGGGTGTGAGTTACACTTTGGACCAAGTGTTGGAAGGGGCCTTCAAGACCCTTGTGCTCCGTACTTAGTCTGGGGCTGCAGACTCAGGTCCATCAGCACACGTTCAGCCTTGTTCCCCCTGTACCTCCATTTCCTTGTCTTTAAAGCAGGAGTTGTTAACCTCTTTTATATCATGGACCCATTTAGTAGCCTGGTAAAGACTAGGGACCTCTTCTCAGAATAATTTTTTTAAAATGGATATAAAAAATTACATAGGATTGGGGAAAATAAAACATATTGAAATGTAGATAAAGTGAAATAATATATTAAAAATTAGTGACTTAAAGTTTTAAAAACAAATGTTAAAAATTGTTTTTATATGCAATCAGGGAACAAGATATACAGGCAATGGGGTATAGAAATCTATCTTGCTGTACAAGAAAGTAAGGGGGAAGGGGAGAAGGGGGAAGGGGAAAGTGGGGAAGAAGGGTGTGATAGAAGGGATGGCAGACTGGGGGAAGGAATAATCAGTATGCTTGCAATCCTGAGGTGGGGGGAGGGGAGAGATGGGGAGAAAATTTGGAACTCAAAATCTTACGGAAATGAATGTTAAAAACTAAAAATAAGTACTGGAAAAAAATGTTCATGGACCTCAGGTTAAAAACAAAACCCTGGTCTACAGGAGCTGTCTCATTATTTTATCAGTCATATCATCCATAAGCTTGGAGACTCATGAATGTAGGGGAGAGAGAACCTTCTGTGGAATCAGGAAGTGCTGGTGTCCAGTCCCACCTCTGACATATACTGGCCATGTGATCTGGGCAAGTTACTTAACCTCTGAGGGTCCCAGGCTACTCTCTAAGATTATAAATTGCACAGCAGGTGCATATCTGCTTTGGTAGAGGAGGTTTCCTTGCTAGGAGTTCCTTCCATTAAAGGAATCACAGGCCCAGACATCCATTAACACATAGGACTGGAAAAAAGAGATGAGCCTGTCACAAGGGGCAGGAGATAGAAACTCTATATACTGGTAACCACGAGATGGTAAAAGACCCAGAGGATAGTCTCCAACATGGTAGATTCATGGGAAGGCAGGGAAGAGAATCACAAAGGCTGAGAAAACATGGAAATGCTGCAGTCTGCAATGGTAGGAAGAGTATGCACATTGAGGAGATCCTGTATCATACAAATACAGAATATCTTTCTCTTTCCACAAAGAAGGACAGCACCATTTATATTTCATTGTAACCATTTGGAGATAGTATAGAATGGTCGATACTGTGCTGGACTTGGAGTCTCTGACACCTACTAGCTGTGTGACCATAGGCCAGCCTGTTAAGCTCACTGAGCCTCAGTCTTATCATCTCTAAAATGGAGGTGGTAATACTTGTAACCATTTCACAGGATTGTGAGGATCGGCTGAGATGTCATCATTCAAGCTTGAATTTGTTCTATGGTGTGTGTAAAATATAGAGCTATAAGTCAGTTATTGTTAATTTGTGTTTATAAAATTTAAAATTGATATTTATAAAATATCTTGAGATCCTTGGTGCCATTGCACTGTCCATTCCCTATTCCTAGAATGCACTCCCTCCTTATTTCTGCTTCATACAGTCCTCTTCCTTTAAGATGCACCACAAGTCCCACCTTCCACCTGCCTTTCCTAGGAAGCTAGGTGGTGAAGTGGATATAATCCTGGGTCTACTATCAGGAAGACCTGAGTTCAAATCTAGCTGCTGATATTTGCTAACCTCAACTATAAAATGGGAATCATTATAGTGCCTATCTGCCCAGGGATGCTGTGAGGTTCAAATGAGATAAAATTTGTAAATCGCTTAGTGTTGTACCTGGTACAGGATAGGTACTTAATAAATTCTGGTTACATTTCTCCCTTCTAATGTTCCCACTTGCTAGTGCTCTCCCACCCAGACTATTTTGTAACTTTCTGTTTGTGCTGTATGTAATTGTGCCCTCCCTCCCCAATGATTGTGTCACTCTGTATTTATGCTGTATGTATTTTTGTATGTACTTGTTATCCTGTAACAGTCATTAGAATGTAACACTCATTGTGAATAGGGTTGTTGTTGTTTGTCCTTGGCTCTCGAAGAGGACCATGATGTCAGGGAGGTGGTGCTATGACGTGGAAGAGAGTTGGGTTTAAATGAGGGAGGGCTGCGCAGTCACCAGTCTCACTCTCTCCTCTGGAGCCGTCCAGGTCCAGTGGCCAGACATAGATCAGGACGACTGGAGATGGCCCCAGATACAGTGGGAAATCTTGACCTTTTAAGCTAAAGTCTTTATTGAGACCTGTGAGTGGGGACTTTGCCATGTATCCCCAGCACAGTTCCAGGTACGCAGTAGGCACTTAATAAATACTTATTGATTGGTCAAAGAGGTCTGAATCTCTCAGTTTCACAAAATACAGACCTCATGGTACAATTAGCTACGTGACCTTGGGCAAGCTGGGAAATCAAAGAGTGCCCGTGGCCAGAAGGACTCTTACTTTGCTCTGGACTTCAATTTTCTCCTCTGTCAAGTGAAAGGATTGGGACTAGAAGGTCTCCAAGGCCCTCTTCCAGCTCATCTGCTCCCGTGGTTCTAAAATGCTAAAATGCTTCTCCCCTCCCTGGGGATGTGAGATTGGCCGCTTTCTCGCTGTGCGGTTCCAGGGCAGACCTGGAAAGCACATTTGCGTTTTCTATTTTTATTTCAGGCAGACTGCTTTCTGGCCTCTAATTTTAATCTGGTTAATATGATTCACTAGGGCCTCGGGTTTGAATCCGCCACACAGCTTTTAGAATCCCCAATTAGGGACCATCAATAATATATGGAGATTACAGAGGGAACAACAATTGGGGAAGGGTGGACAGCTTGGAAATCAGAGCATACAGTCTGTCAGCTTCAGGCTCATCCCCACTGCTCGGACCCAGCCACAGTAGGACCTCTCATCTGGGAAGGAGGCTCAGAGGCTTCTTCCAGCTGTAATTTGAGAGAAGCAGGACCTGTTTTAATTCGGCGCCCATTAAGACCATTCAACCTTGCAGAGAGTCACCCTTCCATTACGGGGTGGGGAGTTTGGCAAGCTCTTGCTGAGCCCATAGGGTCTAATCCAGTGCCTGGCAGAGTTAGTCAACAGTGTTTAGATGGATGAGGTTTGTCTCCAGCTCTAAAATCTTGGGATCATCTGTTGGAAGAAGGAGGGGATGAAAACTGACATTTATGTTTATAACACTCTGAACTTTGCAAAGTGCTCTCCAGGCATCATTTCATTTAAGGTGCAGCTGCCTCTTCTATAAAAGGAGGGGCTTGGCCTAAGGTCCCTTCCTGCTCTGATATTTTCTTTCATGCCCCCCCCAAAACTGAGCATCTCAAAGTTCTGATGCCCAATGCCCAAGGCTGGCCCCACAGTAGAGGGGGGAGGGGAAGGAAGAAAAGCATTTAGTAAGCTCCTATTATGTACTAGGCACCATGATAAATGCTTTTTGCAAATATTATCTTATTTGATCTCATTTGAGAGAGAAGACAGCTCCCCACACTTCCCTGCAGAGAAGGGAACACTGAATCCAATGTTAGACTTATTCAATATGGTTGGTTTGATTCATTGTTTTTCTTATTTTTAAATTATTTATTATACGGGATGGTTCCCTGGAGTGGAGTAGAGGGAATGATACAGTGGGAAATGTAGATAATATAAAAACAAAGGATATCCACCAAAAATTTTTTTTTAAATCCCAGTTCCTTTCATCTCAGCCTCCCAACAGACCTTCCCTTGACTATTTTTTGTCCAGGTCCAGGCATCTTAGGGGAAGTGAGGTGGTTCAGTGAGTGGATAGAGTGTTGGGCCTAGAATCAGGAAGACCTAAATTCAAATACTGCCTCAGACACTTACTAACTTTTGGACCTTGGGCAATGACTTAACCCCTCGTATGCCTCAGTTAAATGGGATAATAATAGTAGCTGCCTCCCGGGGTTGTAGTGAGGCTCACATGAGATAGTATTTGTAAAATGCTTAGCTCATTTTGTTCAGTCAATTCAGTTGGTAGCCGACTCTTCATGACGCTGTTTGGGGTTTTCTTGCAAAGATTCCTTCTCCGGCTCATTTTACAGGTGAGGAAACTGAGGCAAACAGGGCTAGGTGTTACATGGCTAGTAAGTGCCTGAAGCCAGATTTGAACTCATGAAAATGAGACTTCTTGACTTAAGGCCTGGAACTCTATCCACATTCCACTTAGCTGCCCTTGCTTAGTTCATAGTAGGCCCTTAATAAATGCTTATTTTCTTCCTTCCATTCAATCTAAAATAATCCAGTGGTATTTACTTAAATACCAGATATGTGCCAATTACCATGCTAGGCACTGGGGAATACAAGGGAAAAAAGAAAACCAATTTTTGCTTCAAGGAACTGATTTTCTATTGGACTAGACAATAATTTAAACATGTTAAACCAATAGCATGATAATGTGGGAAGGGAGAGAATGTGACCAATAGTGGGATGAGGAGTGATTTCTTGTAGGTGGGCAAAGGAATTGAGCTTTGAAGGGAAATTAGGGAAGTGGGGAGCCAGAGGTGAGGAGGGTGGGCATCCCAAGCAAGGAGGGCAGACTGCGCATGGAGGGCAGTCTGAAAGCTACGGAATAGGCGTATCTGTCTGGAATGTAAGGAAACAAAGAGGGGAGTGACAGCAACAAGATAGGGAAGGTAGTCTGGAAGCAGATTTCAGAGAGATTCTGAAAGGCTTCCTTTGATCCTGGAGGAAATCCCAAAGCAGAGGGGGTAGGATGTTATTGGAAAGAACCCCTAAATTTAAGAATTGGAAGAGCTAGGGTTAAGCATCAGCTCTGATGGTTAGCAGCTGTGTGACCTGGCCAACTAACTCCTTGCCCCCCAGACTTTGTTTCCTTAACTTTGTTTGTAAAATGGAGATAATAACACTGGAACCATCGACATCATGGTGTATGCCAAGTGCTTTGCAAACCTTAATGTTCTACATAAATGTGAACTACAATTCTAGGTCAACTAACAAACATTTAATGAGCTCCACAACATAGGCAGAGCATGGAGCTCAATGCCCAGAAGGAAAAGACTTACCAATAGACCAATAGCAGGCCTTTAATAACTTAGTAGATAAATTTTAGAGAATTGCTTGAGTGTCACCGAGGTTAAATGATTTGCTTGGGATCACATGGCTATTATAAGCAAGATTTGTAGGCAGCTGAGTGGTGCAAGCTTGGCCTGGAGTCAGGAAGACCCGAGTTCAAATTCAGCCTCAAACACTAGCTATGTGACCTTGGATGTGTCTCTTTGCCTCAGTTTCTTCTTCTGTTAGAATGGGGATAATAACAGCACTGCCTGCCAGGGTTATTGTGAGGATCAAAGGAGACAATATTTGTAAAGTGCTTAGTGAAACGCCTAGCGTATAGTAGGATGTTATTTGGCTACACCAGGTGTTCCTACCTTTAAAGTCTGGCACTCTGTCCACCATGACGGACTGCTTCTCTATAGATGAAAAAATATATGCCCAACAGTGTATAATAATTCATTTATATTTATGTGCCACATTATCTTTACTGGTCTGTGTTACACAGACTATAATCTCCTTGAGGGCAGGTACTGTTTCATTTTGTACAGTACCTGGCACATAGAGGGCTAATTTCATAAATGCTTACTGATTGATTAAGAAATATGGCCAGCATCACGGTGTAGTGGAGGTGTGGGATTCAGAGGCAGATGACCTGATTTAGAATCCTAGCTCTGTCTCTAATTATCTCTGTGAGCTTGGACAAATTATTTAACTTCTTTGGGTCTTATTTTCCTCATTTGCAACATCAAGGGGTAAGGACTAAGTGGTCTCCATTGCTAAGTTCTATGACCTTAAATGTTTGTTGAATCGAATTGCTGACTTGAATGGAAGCTGAACCAGGTGCTTGGAATTTATCTCGAGCTCCATTCACTGCCCCTCAGTTTCCCCTGGTTATTTGAGTGTGCTATTTATGAGAGAAGGAAGGCTGACCTCTCACTCTAGCATAATTGATACCAAATTGAACTCTTCACAGGGTCAACCTTGTTTAGTGCAATTTGTGCATCAAGATTTCAGGACCAGGGTGAGCCAGATACATGACTCACTTGCACATCAGGGGACTCATTATGCACACTTCAAACAGCTTTTGCACCGTTTCCCTGTTGCCTAAATAATCTCCCTTTCTGGGCTGTGTTGACAAAATGAATTTTCTTTCCTGGGTCTTGCCTCTGAAATTGTGGTTTCTTCGTTTTGCTTTGGTCCTGCCTTCCCCTTTCATTTGATTATTGGGCTTTTTATTTCTTTTTCTTTTTTCTCCTGGCCCTTCCTCATATGGGGTGGTTGTCCCAGAACCAGACTGGTCCAGATTCTTAAAGGAACAGTTCAATTTTCCCATGCCCAGCACTGCAGCTTCACTGAAACTTCTGGGCTTGTACAAAAGGTATCTGGAAAGGGGTCAACAGGTATGAAGTTTAAATGAAAGGAAATGTTGACTGTCTCTATCAAGAGAGACAATTGAATTGGAAACTTGCATTTTTTTTGAGGGGTGAGGGACTGGAAGGACAATGGGGAACCCACCCATAAGTACAGTGGAGGAACTCAAGGTAGAAAATTAAGGTAAGGAGCTGTCCATATATATTCCATAATTCACTTTATCTATCAAAATATTCCTAGAAGCACTTTTCAAGGTAGCAAAGAACTGGAAATAAAGTGAATACCCACTGATGAGGGAATGACTCTCAGTGCATGGATGCAAAGGAATACCACTGCGTGCTAAGAAAGGGTGAACACAATGAATTCAGAGCAGCATGGGAAGATTTACATGCACCGAAGCAGAGTGAAATAAGTAGAGCCAGGAAAACATTAGACACAACTTCTGCAACAATGTAAACAGAAATAACACTGAAACAGAACTGAAGGCTTTGGAAGTATAAGGACCATGCCTGGCCCTGGCACAGAAAGAGGAGAAAATGTACCTTTCACTGAAGACCCTGAGGACAAGGGGGATTGTGGATGTGGGGTTATACATACTGCCAAATGGGGTTATTGTGTGAGGTAGTTTGACCAGATTGGTGTTATTTTTGTCATAGAGAAGAAGGAAATGGAGAACCACGAAGAATGTTAGAAAGAGAAAATGATGAGCATTGTGAGAATTGTTTTTGGACGGGACTTGTGATTTCATTGTTAAAAGGCACTCCAGAGTATATGAGTAGCCAGCATCTGTTGTGCAACTCACAGTCTTAGAGCATTGATTGGGGCCACTGAGAGACTGGGTGACTTACCCAGTTACACAGCCAGTATTTGTCAGAGGTGGGACTTGAACCTAGTTCCTCCTAATTCCAAGGTTGCTGCCAGTGAGGAAATAGGGTTAAAAAAAAGCTTTCATGATGGCTTTTGTTTTTCATATTGTAGTTATTTCCTGCTATCACCCATGTCCCTTCACATTTCATGGTCCCTTCTAACAAAGAAAACAGTTGGGCAAAATGAGCCAGCACGGTCACTGTATCTGATATCACATGTAGCATTCTTTCTCTACAGGCTCCTCTTCTTGAGATGTGGGATGATGAAGTGGTTAGTGGACTACCCTAGAACTTAGGAAAACCTGAGTTCAAACTTCTGTCTCTGATATATATTGGCTGTGGGACACTGCTCAAGTCACTTAACCTTCCTTTAAGTGTCCTGGACTGTCCCCAAGATTATTGAAGTTGCCCATCCATAACAGAAGTTTCTTTATGCCAATGGAAGTCATAAGTCCAGGTCAACAAAACAAAAAACCTGAATTGGTTTTGCCTTTTTAGTGGTTTTCATTCACATTATTATAATAATTGTAGATATTGTTCTCCTGCTTCTGCTTACTTTGATCTGCATCAGTTCATACAAGTTTTCCTATAGATTTCTAAATTCCAGATCCTATAATCTCTTAAGTCATAATATTCCCTGATATTCACATGCCACATTTTGTTCAGCCATTCCTTAGCTGACGGGAATGTGCCCACTTTGTTCCCAGCTTTTGGCTGGAGAGCACAATGTATTGGTAATGGAGGTTTTAACACTCAACCCAAAAACCAAGCCAATACAGAGGCATCTCCAAATTCCATTACGAATGAGGTGCTATGAAATTTTTTTTTGGTACATAGACCCTTATTTCTTTCTGACAGACCATCGGGTTCATACCCAATGGTAGAAAATGGGCTTCCTGGTGAGGTGGGTAAGTGGGTGGCCCTGACAAGGAGAGAGAGAATAGAGTCTTGACTTCTCAGAGACTTAAAAAACTAGACTTCATAAGGAGCTGGGCCAGAATTCTGGACTGAGAAAAGAACAAATAAAATTGGAGAGAACATCTAGACCCTGTGAAGATGCCAAAAAAGAGCTGCTTTTAGAGATTCTGAGCTTAGGTTTATGTGCTAGAAAGAGTCATTGGCAAGGAGTCCAGAGGCCTCAGTTTCTTCACCTCTAAAATGTAAAGATGGGAAAACTAGATCATCTCCAAAGTCCTTTTCCAAATCTAATTCAGGCCAATGCTGGATGGAGTTGGTGTTATCTAGAGAAGGGCTCTAGAATTATTTTCCTGGAATCATGTGGCATCTCAGAGGTGGGTTATGTATCAAATGAGTGGACACACACCTAAAAAGTATTGTGTGGATTTAATTTAATTTAACCAGAAGAACCAAGTGTCATGGCACATGCCTGGAATCCCTACTACCATCCACTAAGGAGGCTTGAGGTTGGAGGATTGATTGATCTCTAGGGTTCTGAGCCAAAATGGGCCAAGTCACTGAGGTATCTTCATTAAGTCTGGCACCAGTATGGTGAGCCCTGGAGTTGGGAGGTCACCAGACTGTCTCATGATCTCCAAACTGTCTCAGGTCTGAAATGGAACTGGTCAACACTGTAGTGAGAGGCTGCTGCACTTCTAGCTTGGGTGAGACAGAGAGAGCTAGTTTCAAAAAACCCAAACCCCAAAGAGACAAATAAACCCTATTTTCTAATTGATTTATGTGAAAATCACTGGCTGATTTTGCTGGCATTTCCTATCCCTGCTTTCCCTTACTGCAGTCCTGGAGTTAATGAGTCATTTGATGAACCCTCTAATGTGTCAGGGAAACTGTGTCTTAAAGCACCTCTGGGAAGATTCCTCAGTGAGTCTAACACTTTTTATTTAATTTTAGAAAAGTTTTGCTTATGTATTTTCTTTTTATATCACGTTTATTTCTGAATATATTTCTCTCTACCTCCCCTGCACAGTGATTCTTCCTTTGTACAAAAGATTTTAAAAACAAAAACAAATAGCACCAATTCAGTCAAACTACCTCATACAATAACCCCATTTGGCAGTATATGTAACACTACCATCCCCCCATGGTATATTTTCTCTTCTCTCTATGCCAGGGCCAGGCATGGTCCTTCCCCTTCCAAAGCCTTCAGTTCTGTTTCAGTGTTATTTCTGTTTTCATTGTTGCAGACATTGTGTCTAATGCTTTCCTGGCTCTACTTCACTCTGCATCAGTTCATGTAAATCTTCCCATGCTGCTCTGAGCTCATCAAGTTCATCCTTTCTTAGCACACAGTAGTATTCCTCTGCAACCATATGCCTAAAGTCAGTGGGTATCCACTTTATTTCCAGTTCTTTGCTACTTTGAAAAGTACTGCTAGGAAAATTTTGATAAATATGAGCTAAAAATTTTCAAACATTGTATTAATGTGAATTATGAAACATATATGGAGAGCTCCTTGCCTTAATTTTCTAAGTTTGGAGGGGTGTGTGTGTGTGTGTGTGTGTGTGTGTGTGTGTGTGTGTGTGTGTGTGAGTGAGCAATACCGTGTACTTTGGCATTTGATCTCATCTTGTGGAGTTGGTACCATAACTTTGAAATGCTGGCCCTGATACTAAGCTATGTGACTTTGAACAAACCACTTTCTCTTTCTGGGCTTGGTTTCCTTATTTATCAAATGAGGGTTAGATTGAGTTCTAAGCTCTGGATCCCATGAACTAGAGCAGAACTCCTGGGAGCAACTCAATCGAGTTCCCTAAAGATACTAATTGGGATTGGTTCAAAGAAGTTACAAGTTTCCCTCTCCATAGGGAGTCTGGGTGGAACCGAGCACATGTAATTAACAACTGTTTAATTGATGTTCTTAGAGTCTTAATCATAGCAGTTTTATGAACCTTCTGTCACATCTTTTGTGTAAGGACAGAAGCTTTTACTGTTAGATTTTGCTTTCAAAGACAAGAGATGAGCTTTTCAGAGGAAAATATTGCTACTTCTGGTCTTCTTTCTCATTCTCCTCTTCCTTTTTTTAGATTTACTTTCTTTAAAAACACCTGACTCTATTTCTCTCCCCGTCTTTCATGAACTGTTAGCTTCCAACACGTTTTTTCTGTGCCCCCTTCACATAGAAATTGGCTGAATTTGAGGTATATGCTTTTCAATGTATTTTTTTTTCTTTTTGGAGGGGGTAAGGCAGGGCAATTGGGGTTAAGTGATGGAAATTGGGGTTGTGACTTGCCCAAGATCCCACGGCTAGTTTTTGTGTTAAGTGTCTGAGATTGGATTTGAACTCCCGTCCTCCTGACTCCAGGGCCGGTGCTCTATTCACTGCCTCACCTAGCCACCCCGAGGTATATGCTTTTTAAAGCTGTATTGGGGAAGAGAGGAGAATCAAAGAAGGGATTGGCCATTCTAGTTTGACATCCAAAGCCCTTCACTATTTTTATGTTACTCTCCCCTCCTTTCATTCAATCTTTTTTTTTTAACTTTTATTTATTTTAGTTTACATCATTCATTTCCACGAGGTTTTGAGTTACAAATTTTCTCCCCATCTTTCCCCTACCCACCACCCCAAAACAGCCATCCCATTGTGTAACCCCTCCCCCAATCTAGTCTCTCCTATGTCCTCCCCCATCACCCTTCTGACTTTCCGGTAGGGCAGGATGGATCTC
>CM053586.1:175490704-175506929 GCA_028646515.1 Pseudochirops corinnae
CCCCCCCATTCTACTCTCTACCCTGTCCCTGTCCCTCTACAGAAGTGTGCACTTTCATCCACCCTCCCCCCAACCCTGCCCTCTGGTGCTCCCTGAGCCCAGAACTCCAGCTTCCATCTTTTTGTACAAGCTGACCCCCACTACATTTTTCACCTCTGCCCATTGGAATCCTTAGCTTCCTCCAATGCTCAGGTCATATGCCATGTCCTAAGGGAAGCCTTTGCCGCCTTTATTCTCTTCCTCCTCAAAATATCATGTATCACTCAACCAATAGATATTTATTAAGCACCTACTATGTGCCAGGTACTTTGCTAAGCACTGGGGATACAAAGAGAGGCAAAAGACAGTCCCTGTCCTCAAGGAGCTCACAATCTAATGGAGGGGACAGCATGAAAACAACTATATACAAAGCAAGCTATATATAAAATGAATAGGAAATAATTAACAGAGGAGAAGCATTGTAAGTAGGAGGAATTGAGGAGGGTTTCCTGGAGAAGGTGGAATTGTACTTGATACTTAAAGGCCGACAGGGAGGTCAGTAGTCAAAATGGAGGGGTACAGGAGGGAGGACATTCCAGGCATGTGGGACAGCTAGAGAGAATGATGGGAGTGCAGAGATGACTTCATCTGTTTATATATGTTGTATTTCTCTCTCCCCCACTGCTAGCTAAACATAAGCTACCTGAAGACAATTTTTTTCCTTTGTCTTTTTGTCCCTGGTGCCTAGCACAGTGACTTCCACAGAGAGGCTGCTTAATAAGATTAAATTGTAACCTTACAAATGAATGGAAGCTCCTTTAGGACAGGGACTTTTTTTTAAAACCTTTCTTTGCATCCCCAGCAGCTCAGGGAAGAGTCTGGCACAAAATAAGTGCTTTTTGACTTGACTTGACTTAATAATCATTTTGTGGATTGGATTGATTGGACTGCCGCTTGATGCTTGCAGACAGTGGAGAGAAGGCTCAATGCTTATTTTGTTTGGTTTTTTCCTCTTTCTTTTCTGCTAAGGAAAATTATTTTTGGGCTAAAAAGAAGGTGGGGGAGGGTAATGGCAAATAGAAAACGTATCCTTCAGAGAAGTAGGGAAATAGAAAGAGAGCACCAAGCTGCCCTGGGTGATTTCTGCTCACCTGGTCCAGATGAGTTTTGTCCTGGGGTCCTGAGAGAGCTGGGGGCTGTGATTTTTAAGTCATTTTCAGTCTTTGAAAGGTCTTTCAGGATGGCAAATATCCTGATTTTTAAAGAAGGAAAGAAAGAAAGCAATCTGCAAACTCTCAACTAGGTTTTGATTACTAGCTAGAACACAGCTAGAAACTCTAGAACATCAATGTTAGATAGATGGAGAGTGAACATAATTTCAGTTCAATTCAGCATTTAGTAAGCACCTACTGTGTGCCACATATAGGGAATACAAAAACAAAAAAGAAACCTTCCCTGCCTTCAAGGAGCTTGCATTCTGGGTAGTGGTGGTGGTGGTAGTGGGGTGATACAAGATGTATATAACAGTGGTTCTTAACTTCCCTAATGCTGCAACCCTTTAATACAGTTCCTCATGTTGTGGTGACCCCCAGTCATAAAATTATTTTTGTTGCTACTTTATAACTGTAATTTTGCTACTGTTATGAATTGTAATGTAAATAACTGATATGCAGGATGTATTTTCATTGTTACAAATTGAACATAACCCACAGGTTGAAAACCTCTGGTATATAAGAATATAAATATAAAGTAGATGCAAAATATTACAAAGTGATTTCTAGAAGTAGAGGGGGCTATTAATGAGTGTGTGTGTGTGTGTGTGAGGAAAGCTTAAGAAAGGGAGGGATTCTAAGAGACAGGATAAGAGACTATATTCTAAATATAGGGGATCACTCGTGAAAGAGTCCAGAAATGGAATGTTCCCTATAGGAAACAGCTAAAGGGTGAATTTGATGGGAATAGAGAGTTCACGAAAAGCATATTAAAGGTAGAAAGGTAGGTGGGATCCAGATTGTGGAAGGCTTTAAATACCAAGTTGAGGATTTTGTATTTTATCCTGAAGGAAATTGGGAGCCATTGAAGGTTTTTGAGCAAGGAGCATTGTCTGATCTATGTTTTAGAAATATCAATTTGGCAACGCTATGGACAATGAATCAGAGGTGATAGAACAGAGTTGGGAAAACACGTTAGGGGGTTATTGTTGTAGTCTAGGCAGGACATATTGTTATTTTGTCCTTTGTTTCTGAAGAGGACAATGACATCTTGGGGTGATATATTGACTTACATATAAATTGGATTTAAGTGAGGCAGAGTTGGACAAAGCTGTCAACCTCACTCATTCTTCCAAAATCATCTAAGTCCACTGGCAAGATAAAAGTCAGGATGATTGGTGATGGCCTGGGATGTAGTGGGTGATCTTGGCATCTTCAAAGCCTGATGAAGCTCTAAGTACTCTATAGTGTCTGCTTCATGGCCACTGGAACAAATTGCTCTCATCCACCTATGGTTTCTGGGGGAGGTCTTCAACTTGCTTGGGGTAGATATCCTCCTAATTCACTGTTAGATATGAAGCTTGTTGGTTACCTTCAGCCTGGTTTAGCCTGTCTGCTGGGACAGTTTCCCTGGCTGTGGCCGCTGAGCATACTATAGCGTCTTGGAGTCACAGGTGGTCAAGCAGCCTTGAAAAGGGATCAGCAAGTCTCCATACCACAGGTACTAGTCCTCCCTGAACACCTCACATTGCCCAGGAGGAGGTGATTAGTGCTGAACTAGGGTATAGGTTATGGAGTAGAGATAAGGGGACAGATGAGAGAGATATGGAAGGCTGATAAGATGGCAATTGATTGGGCATATGAGATAAGGGAGAAGGATGTGTCAAGGACAATTCTATGATTTTTAACCTTAGTGACTTGAAGGATGGTGGTGCCATCAATCAAAACAGAAATGCTTGAAGAAGTGGGTTTGGAGAAACATGTAATAAAGTCTGTTTTGGAAATGTTGAATTCAATTTATCTGTGGGAAAACCATGTAGAGATATCCTATGTCATAGTAGATAGAGTGAAGATGAGTCTTCCTGATTCCAAGCCCACTGTACCACCCACCTTGCCCTTTGGAGTCAGGAAGACCTGAGTTGAGATTCTCAGCAGTGTGACCCAGGGCAAGCCTCTGCATCTTGCTTAGCCTCAGTTTCCTTCTTTGTAAAATGGGAATAATAATATTACCTACCTCATAGGGTAGTTGTGAGGAACACATGAGATAACATATGTAAAAGTGCTTTGCAAACTTTAAAGGGCCGTATATACAATACCTGTTTTTATTATTAATATTGAACTGGAATTCGGGAAACTGATTAGGGCTAGATACATATCATCTGCAGAGAAGTGAGAACCGAATCCTTATTAGCTAATGAGATCGCTAAGGGAGAGATTATGGGAAAAGAAAAAAGAAGCTAGGACCGGTGAGAGCAAAGAACCAGCACTGCTTGCTTTATCAAGAACACGTCATGCCAGAGCAGCCTTGTTTCATTTTTTTTTTGACAGGGTCACAAGATGAGGGGACTATTCTAGATAAAATGTACTTGTTGTTAAATTTTTTCGGTTGTGTCTGACTCTTTGTAACCCCCTTTGGGGTTTTCTTGGTGAAAATGCTGGAATGGCTTTCCATTTCCTTTTCCAGCTTATTTTACAGATGGAGAAACCAAGGCAAAGACTTGCCCAGGATCACATAGTTAAGTGCCTACGACCAGATTTGAACTCATGAAGATGAGTCTTCCTGATTCCAATCACAATGTTATATCTATTGTGCCAATACTTAGATTTTAGCAAAGCATTTGATGACCTAGCTCTGCTGCCACATTTGTGGACAAGATGGAGAGATGTGGGCTAGGCTATATATGGTTAGTGAGATTCAAAACTGCACAGAAATAGCGGTTCAATTTCACCTTGTGAGGATGTCTCGTATGGCATATCCTGGGTCTTTACTGGAGTGCTGGGCTCTGTGATGGTGTTGAACATTGTTATCAGTGTGAAACATGATATCCACCTCCTGATACAGAGGTCACCTCCTGATACAGAGGTCATGGATTCAGAGGTCAGAACAAGACATTTTTTTTTTAAATATAGCTGATGGGAATTTGTTTTGCCTTACTCTTTCTTTCTTTTCAGTGATTGGAGGGAGGTAGGAGAGAAGGTGAATTTTTATTTAAAAATATTTGCTTGTTTTTTTGTTTGTTTTTAATCAATGACTTATAGACAGGAGTGTGCTGAAGCCAATTGGTACTGTCTAGAGCTGACTGATGAATTTTCGATGTGAGCATTTATACTTTTGGAAATCAGCAAACACAACAAATCGGGACTTGATTTATTGTTTTGCTGATTGTCCACCCTAGACTTAAGAAAGAGATGGAGAAGATGTTAATGATGCAGATTACCCTTAACTGTTTCTTGTGTATAGCCACCCTTCACCTCCTGTGTCTGGTTGTTAAACATTTACTAGCACACCCCTTTAGAAGTGTATCACGTTTGCAGATGACACAGTGTTGGAAGGATAGCTAGCTAACACATCAGATAACAGTCAAATTCTAAAATGATCTTGACAGATTTGAACACTGGGTTGCATCTAATTAGATGAAATTCATTAGGGATAACAACACAAACTTACACAAGTTTTAGAAAATCATGCCTAGAGAATGGTTTATGTGAAAAAGATCAAGGGGGCCTGGTAGATGACAAGTTCCATAAGAGTCAAGGATGTGATAATGGCACTCTCCCCCCGCCCGCCCCCCCAAAAAACTAATGACATCCCGAGGTGGCTCAGTGGATAGAATGCTGGACTTGGAATCAGGAAGACCTGAGTTCAAATCCCACCTCAGACACCCGCTAGCTGTGTGACCTTGGAAAAGTCTCTTCATTTCTGCTTCAGTTTTCCAGACTATAGATTGCAGATGATAATGGCACTTATCTCTCAGGGTTGTTGTGAGGATCAAGTGAGATAATACTTGTAAAAGTACTCAACACAATGCCTGCCACGTATTAAGGTGCTTAATAAATGCTTGTTCTTTCCTAGGAGGCATTGAGAGAGGTATTGTGTTCAGACCTTGGTCAATGATAGTTTCACTATTCTTTGCTCTGGGCAAACCTGTGTTCAATTCTTTTTTTTTTTTTTTTTAACTTTTCCAGAATTTATTTATTTTTAGTTTTCAACATTCATTACCACAAGATTTTGAGTTCCAAATTTTCTCCTCATCTCTTCCCTACCCCCACCCCAAGATTGTGTTCAATTCTAAATGCCCAATTTTAGGAAGGATATTGGATAAAGTGCTAGACCTTGGAGTCATAGATTTGAATCTCACTACATATACTTCCTAGCTGTGTGACCCTGGACAACTCATTTTACTTTTAATTCTGTGTCTCATTTTCCACATCTGTAAAATGAGGGGTTTGGATATACTCTGATATACTCTAAGGGTTTTTCCAAATGTCTTTTTCTTAAATCTATGATTCTTCAATGAGCTAGAGAACATCCAAGGGAACAAGTAGAGGATGATGAAGGTTCCTGAGATCATTCCACATGCAAATCGATTGAAAGAATTGGAGATGTATGTCTTGAAGAAGATAAGACTTAGGAGGAATATAGTAGTCTTCTTCAAGTATTTTAAGGGACAACCTAAGAAAAACAGATTATATTTATTCTGCTTGGATTCTAAGCATTGGAGCTGTAACTAAGGCAGGGCAATCAGTAAATTTGCCCCTAGAGAACTAAAATTTAGAGGGTACAGATATTAAATGCATGTACTCCTTCAGCCACTATTGTAAGTAATTCTTCATCTTGTTTAACTGAAATTGTCCTAGTGTGGAAGCAAAACCTAAGCCCTGTCTAATTTTGTTGTGCTCGTACTTATAGACAAGTTGACATCCCTCAAAAGCCTGTAGATAGAGCAGACATTGTTGCATGAAGAAACTGTGGGGTAATGTGTTCCCACGGGAAAGAATGCTGTCCCTTGGAAGGATGATTGAAAGTACCTGTTCAGACTTACATTACTTTTTCCTAGAATGTTCCAGTCACAGCTCAGTCACTGTCACTAACTATACCTTCACCAGTCTCCTAATTTTGTGATTCTCCCAGCATTGGATTATTCTCCTCCATTTGTCTTTTAACTCTATTCAACCCCACTTTTTTTTTTTTGTCTTCTCAACCCAGTTGTAGAATTATAAATTGGCCACCTATATGCTACATGGTGGAAGGACATGTTTGGGTGTGTCCTTGGTTCAGTTTTCTTGTGTGCACAACAAGTAATAAAATTGCCTTGGCTAAACCATGAGAATGTGGAGTATTGAATTAACTCTTTGAAGTTAATTACATCTTTTTAAAAAGAGATTAGTTACTTTTTGCATCTTTTTTTTGTATTGTGAATTACAAAGTTGATTCCAGAGCACATTTTGTGCTCTATGCCCCAGGCATACTTCCTCCTGCTTGCCCTGGGCACTAAATGTGCTAGTTACAGCTCTTCTGGACACTTTTGATCTCCAAATGGTGACAATCAAAGTCAATATCTTTAATTTTATCCATTTCCCATTTTTCAGAATCCACAGCTTACATAAATAGGTCAGGCTGGAGCTATTTTAATTGTAACATTTTTTTTTCACCCTTTCTCATCTTCTTATTTGGTTTTGATTTAACCAGTCAGTTGTCTGGTAGCAGGCAGATTGTTGGTTCTAAGATGCTTCCCTATCAGTACCTGGTCATTTTTTAGGAAAGTATAGCCAATTTTATTTTTTGTGGGATCAGGGTTCAAATCTTGCCTGTCCGTGTAATTTTATGGGCCTGTCATTTATTTCTTATGACTTTAGTTTCCTCATCCGTAAAACAAGGGGTAGTGGACAAGATACCCTCTAAAGTCAATTCCAGCTGCAGATCTATGTAGGGGAAAAAAGCAGTCAAATTAGTCAACAAATATTTATTGTTTACTTCATGTCAGGCATTGGGCTAAGTACTGAGGGTACAAAGAAAGGCAAAAAACAAGTACTTGCCTTCAAGGAGCCTACATGGAAGCAGCCAGTTTATGAGGAGCTTTCAATGTCAAACTGAGGAATTTAAATTTGACCTGGAGGCAATAGGGAACCACAGAAGCTCATTGAGGAGAAGAGATAGTGATAGGGTTAAACTTCAGAAAAATTGCTTTGGAATCTGAGTAGAGGATGGATTGGAATGGGTCCGAGACAAGTCCTTGGACAAAATGTTCACAAGCTCCATAACCTGTGCCATCCAACTTCTTGAATACTTCACAAAAGACCTTCCCCAGTGCTCTATCATGGCATGAAGCTGACCCTGGGCTCTCAAAGACTGTGCTGCAGAGTTTTACCAACTTCTACTACAGGTATGGGCCAGGTCAAAGACTGTGACTTCTCTCTGAGGTCCAGCCTGGCTAAATGCATAGAGGTTCATCAGCAATTTATTGGCCATTGGGAGATTAATTATTGAATGGCAGCCCATAAAACAGGCATCCAATATTCTAGTAACAATAGCTGACATTTATATGACACTTGAAGGTTTGCAAAACAGCATAAGTAAGCACTAAATAAATGTTTTTAAATTCATTTATTCATCAAGGTTATTAATTTCCAGGTTGGGGCTATTGCTGTAGGGGTGCCTGTCAGGAAAGGATCGATATTAATGCATCATGGTATAGTAGACAGAATGCTCAACATGGAATCAGATAGACCCTGACCAACACTTGCTAACTATGTGATCATAAGTAAGTCCCATTCTGAGCCCCAGATTCCTTATATGTAAAAAAGAGAAAGTTGGAAGCCATATTTAGGTTTTGAAAGTTTCTTCCAGCTCGGAATCTGTCATCCTACTATGTGCCCACTGTTGTCAAATGCTTTAGAAGATACAAAGATGTAGTCATGCTTTGCTCCAGACACTTATAGCACAGCTGGGGAGGGATAGACATGAAAAAGGATTGTTTGTATTCACAAGAGCTAACTTAGCAATGTAAGGACTGACATGGGGAAGTGGGTAAGTGTTTCAGATGGGTGTTCTGTCATCCACCCTAAGTGTTCTGAGTTGGTGGGAGTGAATGGTCCCAGGATCCTCTAGGGACAGATTCCTGTCTCCATACTAACTTTATTTAGGGCACCACAGGCTCCCCAAAGCTCCATCTGCCTAATGAATGAGAGAGGATGTAATTCGCATAGAATTTAAAGCTAGAAAGGATGTTAGAGGAATAGCCTGGCAACTTAATTTTGTAGATGAGGAAAATAAAACCCAGAGGGGGGGAAGTTACTTGTTCAACATCACACAATGTCTTCCTTCTGTTGATTATTTCCAATTTATCCCTAATCGATAGTTTGCTTGTACCTAACTGTTTGCATGTTTTCTCCCCCATTAGACCATGAGCTCCTTCAGAGCCTTACTTTGTATTCAGAGTGCTTAGCGCAGTGCCTGGCCCACAGTAGGCATTTAATAAAAATGTTTGTTAATTGACTGACAGAACTGGGATTGGACCCAGGTCTTCAGATCTCGTTGTATCCCTAGCACTAAGCAGTGGCTGACACAGGCCCTTTATAAATAAATGCTTGTTGACTGACTCCCAGTGCAAAGCTATTTCCTCAAACAACATCGACCCTGTGCTCTATTCCCTGGCAGTGGGGAGGAAAGGGTAAAGGCAGCCTTTACTTCACAAGGGAACATTCGTGTAGCTGAGCATATCATACAGTATACTGTTTCGCATGCTGTTCCCTGCAATGAAGCTGGCTGACATTATCCCTATAGTCTCTTCCAGCTCTAATGTTCTAGGACTGTCTGGAACCTCGAGGGGCCTGGGGCAGTCCTCCTTTGGCAGACTGTTCCATACAATAGAGAAAGCAGCCAAAATGGTTTTTTTTTCTTTTCTTTTTCTTTTTTAATCTAACTTGCTCTTCTTCCTTCTGCCTTTAATGGTGGTGTAAATTGAGTCTGACAGACACTTAATCTTTCTCAGTTTCTTGAGACTTCACTCTCCCAGTTTCTCTCTTTGCTAAAGTCTCCTGCCTTTCTCTTGTCCCTTTTTCCTCTCTCTCTTCTCTTTCTTTCCCTTCCCTTCTTCGTTCTCTTTTTCCCTTTCTCTCGATCCCTCTCCTCTTCTCTCTCTTTTTTTGGGAGGAAATAAGGGTTAGGTGACTTGCCCAGGGTCACTCAGCTAATGTGTCTGAGGTTGAATTTGGACTCAGGTCTCCTGATGCCAGGCTCCAGGGCTCTATCCACTGTCCCACCTAACTGCTTCCCCCTTCTTCTCTTGATCCCTCTATTTCTCTTTCTTTTCTCTTCCTCTGCCATTTTGCTTTCTCTCTCGTCTTTCTTTTCTCATTTCACTTTCTCTTCTCTTTCTGCTTTCCCTTCTCTTCTTTGAGTCTCCATCTCTCTTTTCTTCCCCTTTCATTTCTTTCCCCTCTTTAATTTCTTATCTCTCTTTTTCTTTTCTCTGTCTCCATTTCTCATCTCTTGCTGTCTGCTTTCCCACCCTTCTTTCTTTTATGGCTTTCTTTCTTTCTCCTCTCTCCATTTATCTCTTTTCTCTCCTCTCCCCTTTCTCTTCTTTCCCTCTTTCTATTGTCTCTTCTGTCTTTTCTCTCTGTCCTTTCTCATTTCCTTTCCTTCTTTCTCTTTCCCTTTCTCTGCTTCTCTTTCCCTCTTTCTGTTTTTTCCGTCTCATCTCTTTTCCTCTCTTATTCTCTTTTCTCTCTCCTCTTTTATTTCCCCAGTTCTTCTCCCCCCTCTTTGTCTCTCCTCTCCTTTCTTCTCTCTCCTCTCATATTTTTTCACTTACCAGTCATGAATACCATGACCATCATCAGCAAATATACTCAGTGTTTATGTATTACAGTCTCTCACCTCATGTACATATGTGTATATTAATTACTACCTCTGGGTAATGATTTCTCCAAAGTCTCCAAGGTAATTCATCACCTCTGGAGTTCTGTGGGGCTCCTGCTCCCCCTTCCTACCCGGTGAAACATTCAAGTGCCTTCCGGATCCACCCCCTTCAGCTTCCATGGGGACTCCATTTTCTCCTCTGGCAGAATTCATTCTCTTGGGGAATTCTTTTCTATTGAAGCGTCCAGGGCCATTTTAAGGAAGCCTGATCTTCACTTATATTTTTTTCCTGAGAAAATTTATTAGGGGAATTTTGGTTGAGACTGAACAAAGCCACTGCTGAATCTCTATGTAGAAATGAAGCCTGACTCTTCTTGGGGCTGGTATTTATGTATAATCCTGCCAGGCAGATTCTTTGAGGTGTTAAGTTTTTATTTTGTTATCTTTTCTGCAGTGAGGGAATGGGGGAAGGGAGAGAAAAGGACAAAGAAAAGGGAGATTAGATGGCACAGAAGAAAATAACTTAGCAAACTCCTTCATCTAGAAAAAGAAATCTCTGGTTGTTGTACTTACCTGCAATCTCCTGGAAAAAAAAAGCCATGGGAAAATCATTCCAGAGCCTAGGGACAAAGAGGTGTTAAGTGTTTTGCTGAGCCCCTGAAGGAAGAAGCTTCGGGTTGTGGAAAAGCTTGTGAATGTAAATTAAGATGGTAGGCAGAGTTGCACACTGGGGACTGAGATTTGGGCGTTTTTCATAGTCACAGACTTTTACTGCTGGAAGCAAGATCACTTAGCCCAATTCCCATATTCTGTAGTTGAGGAAACTGGGGCCCAGAGAGGGGGAAATGCTTTGTCCAAGATCAGAAAACCAGGTCCCCCTCATTTGTGGCATAGCTTTCATGAGATCTAAAGCTGGAAAAGGACCTTAAGGATCATCCAGTCTAACCTCATTTTAAGATGAGGGAATCAAGGACCAGGGAAGGGAAGGGAATTGCCCACAAAATGGATGCATCATTTTCAGTCACATCCGACTCTTTGTGACTCCATTCAAAGTTTTCTTGGTAGAAATGCTGGAATGGTTTGCCATTTCCTTCTCCAGCATTTGACAGATGGGGAAACTGAGACAAACAGGGTCAAATGACTTGTCCAGGGTCACCTGGCTGGTAAGTGTCTGAGGCCACATTTGAACTTAGGAAGACGAGTCTTCCAGACTCCAGGGATCCCAAAATACTGGGTTCTGTCAAATGAATTCAACCCAAGCCTTCTTTCAGCCAAAGAAAAACAAAGTTTATTAGAGATTCGCCATACTAGGTAAACTCTGAGCATCTGTGACTCCTGTATTGACAAGAGTGCCAGCACAACCTGATGCAGACTGAGTCTCAGCTAGATTGAATCTCATGGAGACAAGATGGATCTTATATACAGAAAGACTGTGGGAGGGATCTAGTAGTCTGGAGTGATGGAAGAGGGGTCCAGTGAGGATCTTGAGGAAGATTCTAAGGAGGATCTTGGTGGGACTAAAGTGGCTAGAGGTCCTATAGAGAATGGGATTAAGGTTGGGAAGCAGTCAGAGACATTCCAGAGGTAACAGACAGGGGCAGCCACCTAGGCTAGGTGAAGGGTATTTTGATAGAATCAAGGATGGGGAAATTCAGGGACATTTCAAGGCACGGGGTTTCCCAGGGTCTGTGGACAAATGGGACTCAAATTCTTTTGGGGTAAAGGGAAAAGGTCTTGGCTTGGGCCTGTACCCTGTCATTTGCACAGGTAAAGCCTGACAGGTGCTCTTTCATCATTTTGGTCCCTTAGTCTTTAGCTTCCTTCAGAGCTCACCTCAAGGGCCCCTTCCAATTGCAGTCCATTCCTGATCACTTCTCCCTCTCCCCAATTTACTTTGCATAAATCTTATATTTACTTATTAATCAATTTAGGAGCATTTAAAATTGTTTATTATGTATCTGGCTCTGAACTGAGACCTGGGAAAGACCTTAGCTTAAAAAGGCCATGGTCTCCTCACAGCATAAGGGCCATCCCCAGTCTTCCTGATCTATATCTGGCCATTGGACCTGGATGGCCCTGGAGGATAAAGTGAGGCTGGTGACTTTGCACAGCCCTGCCTCACTTAAATCCAATTCACTTGCAAATCATGACACCACCTTTCTGCTGTCATGGTCCTCTTTGAGAATGAAGGACAAGCAACAAGTGTTAAAGTTAAAATGAAACAGTTCCTGCCCTCAAGTAGCTTTCTCTCTGGGGGGAGGGTTATGTTTTGTTGGTGAGTCCTTTCAATTGTGTCTGACTCTTTGTGACCCCATCTGGGTTTTTCTTAGCAAAGATACTGGAGTGGATTGCCAGTTCATTTTACAAATGAGAAAACCGAGGCAAACAGGGTAAAGTGACTTGCCCAGGGTCACACAGTCTGAAGCCAGATTTGAACTCCAGGTCCAGGGCTCTATCCCCTGTACCCCCTAGTGGCTGATATAAGGGCACATTTATGCATGTTCCTGTTGAGGTTTAGGGGTGTTGGAACCCAAAATAGGAGTCTTACCTTGAATGAATTCATCCCAAGACTTCTTTCAGCCAAAGATAAAGTTTATTAGAACACTGGTCAGGGTGGGTATGACTCTAAAAATCCATGCCTTGTTAGATGAGACCAACTCTTTTTATAGGAAGAAGGTCTGGATGGGAGTGGTCAAGTAGGTTGGGGTGACAAAGGTAATAGAGAAGGACCCGGTGCCCTAGGAGAACACCAGGGACCTGTGTCAGTTGGCCAAGGGAGAATGAGGTCTAGATGGAGTCAAGGGTGGGAAGTGGGGGGCAGGGTGGTGTTCACGGGAAGTAACAGACATTGAAGGGTTGAGCAAGGTTAGAGGTAACAGAATTGGGAGATTGGGCATGGGCCACAATGAAAAGCCAGTTGAGAGGGTTGGGTTGATGCCTCAGGGGAACACCAGTGACTTCATGGAATGGGAAAATTCAAGGAGAGTTGGGGGAAAATTCATGGCAGGGTTTCCAGGGCCCCTACCCATTCCAGGGCCTGTGATCTTCCTCCATCCCCTTATATATAAATGGACCATTACTGGACCATTCTTAGTATGAAGAATACTTTGTATTTTACTGGACTACCATGTCTTGTAGTGGCTTTATAACTCCCAAACTGACTAAAATAAAAACAGAATTAAATTTAAATTTTTAGAATTATCAAGTCAGGGAAGTATCTGAATCATAATTGTTTTTAGAGCCAAAAGGGGACCTTAGAGAAATTGTTGTCCAACCTCCTTGTGCTGATCCAACACACATTTATTAAATGACTGTTAGATGCAGAACACTGTGCTCCTCAGGAGGATACGATGTTTAGAGAATATTTGGGTCTTGGATCTACTGGAATTTACAGTCTATTATGGAGACGGGTGACATTTGATGGAGAATATATTTCGTGACTCAGGGAACTGTAATCTCATCCAGGTGGGCAAGGATGGCAACAGATCCATCCAGCACTTCTCACCCAGTGGGATTCTCATTCAGGTGATTCCATGGGTCCCCCTTAGGAGACCAAGCTAAGGCTGGAAATCTTCACATCCTTTGGGCACCGACGGAGCATCAAGATGGTCCGCTTGTTACCCCTTTATTACTTACTCCCTGTATGTTAGGTGTAAGCACTTCCAGGGCAGAAGGCTATTTCACTTCTGACACTGTCTTCTCACTACTTATCAATCAACCAGAAAGTATTTATTAATCAACTACTATGTGTTCTAGGCCTTGGGGAAACTAATATAAAGAATGAAACGGTCCCTACTTGTAAAGGACTTACAATCTACTGGCAGATAAGTGTGTGTGTGTGTGTGTATACACATGTATATGTGTACCCATATGTGTTCACACACATTCATATACATATATGCAGTACATATACATATCTACATACATATATGCACATATATGCATACATAATAAATATAAAGCAGATAAATGTAAAGTAATACAAAGTATATTTATGAAGTGAGTAGCTAGGTGATGCAGTGGATAGAATGCTGTGGCCTAGAGTCAGGAAGACCTGAATTCAAATGTGATCTCAGGCAATTACTAGCAGAGTGACCCTGGGCAAGTCACTTAACCCTGTTTGCCTCAGTTTCCTCATCTGTCAAATGAGCTGGAGAAGGAAATGGCGAACCATTTCAGTGTCTTTGCCAAGAACACCCGAACGAGGTCACAAAAAGTGATTGAAAAACAATCACTTTTGGTTGGGGAGAGAACTTTGGGGAGGGGGGAGGGAATCAGAAAAGGCTTCATGCAGAAGACAGCCTGAACTGTCTTAAAGAAAGACAGGGACTCTATATGGCAGAGGTAAGGAGGGAATGCATTGCAAGTACAGAGGACAGTCAGTGCAAAGAGACTTAGGAGATGCGGTATTTGTGTGAGAAGCTGAGAATAATATTAACTAGCATTTATGTAGCACTTTACACATAACATCCTATTTTTATCCTCACAAGAACCTCAGGAGGTAGGTGCTGGAACTACCCCCATTTTACAAATGGGGAAACTGAGGCAGGCAGTGTTTAAGTGACTTGCTTAGAGTTAAATATCTGAAGCTGGATTTGAACTCAAGCTTTAGTGACGCCAAGCCCAGGGCTCTATCCACTGTGCCCCCTAGCTTCCTCTAGGCAACTTGGGTGTGTTTGAGTTCTGGGAGGATCTACTGAGACTGGGAAGGTTGAGTCCAGGTTGTGGAGAAGTTTAAAAGCAGAGTTTATGTTTTATCCTAGAAATAAGAGGGAGCCACTGGAATTGAGTGAGTATAGGAGTCACATGGTCAGATCTGCCCTTAAGGAAAATTTCTTTGATTGTTGTGTCTGGGCAGGATTGGAGTGGGGAGAGACTCAGACAGGGAGACCAATTACGAGCAGCTTCAGTAATCTAGGTGAAAGGCAATGAGGGCTGACCTAAGGTGGTGGTTATGTGAGTGGAGAGAAGGCATGAGACTGGGAGACGCTGTAAAGGGAGAAACAGCGAGATTTGTTGGCTGAGAAGTCCAAGGAAACGCAGAGGTTAAGACCTTGGGAGACTGGAAGGATAGTGGTGCCTTGAACACAAATAGAGAAGTTTGGAAGAGGGGAGTGTTGGCAGGGGTGGGGGAGCATGGAGTGAAGATAATGCGTTTAGTTTTTGGACGTCTTAAATTTGAGAGGTCTCTGGAACATCTGTTTCAGAATGTCTCATAGATGACTGGGAATGTGAGACTGAAACTCACTGTTTATTCCTGTCATTTGTTATTTAGTCGTTTTCAGTTGTGTCCAACTCTTCATGACCCCTTGGGGTTTTCTTGGCAAAGATGCTAGAATGGTTGACCTTGCCTTCTCCAACTCATTTTACAGATGAGGAAACTGAGTCAAAAGGGGTTAAGTGACTTGCCCAGGGTCACACAGCTAGTGAGTGTCTGAAGCTGGATTTGAACTCAGGGAGATGAGTCTTCCTGACTTCAGACTCGGCATTGTATCCACTGTACCACCTGACTGCTCCACTTATGCTTAGTAAACACTTAATAAAAATTTCTTGGTTGATTGGTCACTTGATTTTACCACATGACTGTTTATCTTCACCTGAACCATATCCCTCCTTTGCCAATAGTATGCTTTCTCCATGAGAATGCCTTATGCTATTTGTTATCCATAGATAAAAGTGTGCTAAAAATGTTTAACAATCATTTCTCCAAAAAATATGTACAATATACTTTTAGATTGCATTATTAACATTTTCTCAATCATGTTCTTAAGACAATAAATTAAATCTTGATTTGTAGCATCGGCTGATTTCCAAGTGTTTATTCTGAAAATTTAACTATTGGCTCTGCTAAGCCTGCCTGTATGAACTGGCTCCAATATGCCCCCACAATAGGTCATTACTGAATTTGTGTTGCTGCCAACCTGCACCTATCTTGTCTTTAGCATGCCCATTGGATTGTCCGCAACTTTGATTCTTGGGATATCGTGATGTTATACAAATCAATCAACAAACATTTATTAAGTTCCTTTTATGTGCCAGTCACTGTGCTAAGCTCTGGGGCTACAAAAAGAGGCAAAAAGGGGAGTGGAGCCAAGATGGTGGCATAGGAGCAGCAAGGTATCGCAGCTCCCACATAGCCACCTCAAAATACCCATAAAATATGACTCTAAACAAATTCTAGACCTCTAAAACACACACAAATATACTATCTGCTGAAGGCAGCTCGGCTAGGAGGGACCATCTCAGTGCTGGGAGCCGAAACCAACCCAGCCTAAAACAGCAGCTTGGCTCTGGGGGCGGCCTGATGAGCCCAGCCAAGCCACAGCTGGAGCTTCAGGAGAGTGGATCTGCAGCAGCTGTGGCAGTATCCAGAATTATCAAGCCATAAGAA
>CM053586.1:175507429-175542670 GCA_028646515.1 Pseudochirops corinnae
GGTGAAGTTTCTTGGCCAGTGGGTTGGATAAGATGGTCTCTAAGCTCTCTTTTTTTTTTTCCTTCTTTGAAGGGGGAAGGCAGGGCAATTGGGGTTAAGTGACTTGCCCAAGGTCACACAGCTAGTAAGTGTCTGAGACTAGATTTGAACCCAGGTCCTCTTGACTCCAGAACCAGTGCTCTATTCACTGTGCCACCTAGCCGCCCCTCTAAGCTCTCTTCTTGCTCTAAGTATTCTATGACTCTTGGATGAGCCAGAAGCCAAATTTCTTTCCTCATCCATTTGGTTTCCCATCACAAATAAGAGTTCAGGGCCTGCTTTGAGAGCCTGTGGGCAACCTGATGCTTGGTGAAGGGGCTGAGGGGAAAGAGTTAGAAGTAGAAGGAAGATACTGAATTTCAACATCCATGCCCACTCCTTGATACTCATTTCCATCTGAGCCAGGCTCATCCTGCCCTCCCCACCCCCATGTCTATCCCACAGGCCCTTACCCAAAGTCCTGACCTCTTACACCCAACTCCTACCTTCAGGCCCTTAGCCCCTAAACCAGAGGTAGTCAATCCTCAGTCCCTAAAGTCCTACGTGTCTCCACAGATTAACCTGAACTATCTTTAAATTTAAAAAATTTAAAAAGCCAATTAAGACCAAACACTTTTTTTTACAACGAAACAAATAATATTTATCCAAAACACCAGATTTTGCACTCAAATGAATAAATAATGGAAACATTTGTCAGTTCTGTTCAATATATAATAAACCCTTCAGACAGAAAATGTTATCTCTAGAAAGGATTGACCTTAAATGCCTGAGAAACCAGATCAGATCAGGGAAGGGACTTACCCAGAGTCACATGGATAGGGGTGGGGAGAGATGAGGAAAGAGAATAAGTATTTATAGAATAAGTATCTCTATGTACCAGGCACTGTGCTAAGTGTGTTTACAAATATTATCTTATTCGATCCTCATAACAAGCCTGGGAGGTTGTGCTATCATATGCCCATTTTACAGATGAGCAAATGAGGCAAAAAGAGGTTAGTTAAGTGACTGTGACTACAGCTGCAGGGCTGACCCAGCAACAAATTAATGACAGAGCTGGGACTCAAATCCTGATTGCTCTCCCGTATTTACTTCCAGCACAAATCTGAGCAAAGTTAACATTTTGGAAAAATAGTTCAGCAGAGCCTCTTGCAAATTCTGACACAAGTAGTGCTCCATACTTTGCTTGGAAGCCTCTGTTCATTTACGGACAAGGTCACTGAGGGAATTTGTTTTGCTTGCCTATGCATATTTCTTACAAGGGTTTGGTTTTTCCTTTTCTTTTTTGCTGGGGAAGGGGAAAGTGAGAAGCAGAGAAAATAAATGCATGGTCATTGGTGAGAAAAATCTAAAAAAAAATAAAGTCCTCTGTTAAAGGGTAACCAGCTACCTCTTGAGGCAGCCCTCTACCTTTGGACATCTCTAATGGGAAGTTTCTTGGCCAGTGGGTTGGATAAGATGGTCTCTAAGCTCTCTTTTTTTTTTTCCCACCTCTTTTCAACTCCTCTTTGGATGCTGTTTTCCCCAATTAGAATGTAAGCTCCCAGAGGGCAGGAGCTGTCTTTTTTTACTTGTATTTATATCCTCAGCACTTAGCACAGTGCTTAGCACTTAATAAATACTTGTTTTCTTCTTTCCTTCCTTCTCCATCCTACTCATGTCCTTCTTTAGCTGTGGCACCCAGAACAACACTCCAGAAGTAGTCTGACCCATCCAAAAGACTCGCCATCTATCACTACCCTTGTTCAGACTCGTCCACGCTTCTGTTTACTACCCCACCCTGCCCTGTCTCTTCCTTGTATGGTCCTTGAAAGTAGGGTCTGGGTTAAAACTCTATCCCCAAGGCCTAGCATGGTGTCTCGCACACAGTAGGTGCTTCATAAATGTGTTCAAAAAGCGAATAAGACTCAGTAGAACGACTGTGATGAAACTCACTAGAAGCTACCACATGTAGAAGGAGCAGTCCTTTTAGAAGTAGATCGATTATCTATTCCCTGTCTGGAGTAGGGAGAGAAGAGAAGGAAAAGAAAGGAAGGAAGGAAGGAAGGACGGAAGGAAGGAAGGAAACAGCTAGTCTACGATGTACCAGGCACTGTGTTAATAAATATCTCACAACAACCTTGAGAGGTAAGTGCAATTGCTATCCCCATTTTACAGGTGAGGAAACTGAGACAGACAGCAGTGACTTGCCCAGGGTCACATAGCTAACTAAGTGTCTTAGGCCATATTTGAATTCAGACCTGACTCCTGACTCCAGACCTAGTTCTCTATTTCCTGCACCACCTAAGGCAAGCTAAGAGGGAGGAGGAAGGAGGCATGGATAGAGGAAGACCCTGGGGTCCTGTCCCAGAAAAGCAGCCTCTCTCTGTAGATATTCATCCGGGCCATTCTGATGGCCGTGGCAGAGTCCTCAGTCAAAAGGCAGTTGGAGGCACCATCAAGGAAAACGGCTCAGGAGCCTCTGGGTTGGGAACAAGACAGTTGGGAGGTACAGAAGAGCAATAAAACAATACCCCAGGAGAACACCATAATGAGCTAATTTTGCACCCAAAGCAAGAATATGATGGTGTGACTTCCTGAAATAGTACATGCTTGGTCTATTTATTTTTCTGTGCCCCTCAGCTTTGAGTGCCCAAGAATAAGGGCCTCAGTTGCTTCACCCTTGTTATACCTCTGCCCCAGAACACAACCTGACATCTGCCTGTGTCCCTCCCCACAACCCAGGCCACTCAGGTGAAATGTCCATTCTAGAGGCTGACAGAGAGAAGTATTATGTTACCAGAAGCACTGGATTTAGAAACAGCAGAGACATAGGTTCAAATCTCAGCTCTGATACATGTGGCCCAATGACTCTAGGCAACTTATTTAATCTCTCTGAGTCTCAGTTTCCTCTTCTGTAAAATGGGAACAGCAATATTTGCATGACTAAGTCCTGAGGTCATTTAAAGGAAAACACTTTAAGGGTTATACAACCTTTTCTTATCACCCTTTTTTCTTTTTAAGGCAACTGGGGTAAAGTGACTTGCCCAGGGTCACACAGCTAGTAAGTGTCTGAGGCCCAATTTGAACTCAGATCTTCCTGACTCCTGGACCAATGCTCCTTTCCAGCACCCTTAATGTACCATTCTCTCTAAGACTACTCCCAATTCATCCTGCCTAGATCTTACTTGTACACACCTGTTTGTATGTCTCCCTCATTGAACTGTGAGCTCCTTGATAATAAAGAATGTTTTTTGCCTTTCTCTCTATTCCCAGCACTTGGTTCAGAACCTGGCACAAAGTAGGTCCTTAATAAATGTTTGTTTTGGGGGGAAGGTTGGTTTATTTGTTTTTCAAGCTTCAGTTTAGAATTTATTCCTAAGACATCAGCTAAAGAATGCTATTCAAACTACTTAAATAATTATTGTTTAACGTTTGTGTCATAAGTATTACTCAAGTTTCTGACTTATCATTGCATCTTAGCATAAATACTTTGGATCATTCACTAATCCTTGGGATTTGGGTCTTTATAAAACTGGTTTGTAATTAAAGATGCAATAAATTCATTGGTAACTATGAATAGTCAGTCTCTTTCTGTGCACCTCTGGCTGGTGGTGGGATGGTTGGGCTCTCATCACTCACAGTAATATTTCCAGTGGTAATGCTTTCCATAAAATGGTTGCTCTACATTGGATCACTTATTGTATGACATCCAACAGGTGGTCCCTGAGAAACCTTGTATTTATTTCTTGTTGGTAAGTCTAGAAAACTTCCCATCATTGTACTTCTATATGTGTCTCTCTCTATGTTGTTGTTGTTCAGTTATTTCAGTCATGTCCAACTCTCCATGACTCCATTTGGGGTTTTCCTGGCAAAGATACTAAAGTGGTTTGCCATTTCCTTCTCCAGCTCATTTTACAAATGAGGAAACTGAGGCAAAAAGGGTGAAATGACTTGCCCAGGGTCACAAAGCTAGTAAGTATCTGAGGCCAAATTTGAACTTAAATATTCCTGATTCCTGGCCCAGTACACTGTGCCATCTAGCTGCCTTTCTCTTAATAATTGCTTATCGACTTGACTTAAATATGTATGTATGTATGTATATTTATTCACTAATTCAAAGACCATGATTTCATCAGTGCCAGTGTTCCTGACTCCATCAATACAGATCACAACCCCACCACCACATGGTGGATGGAGGGTCTTGGTGACTTGCTCGGCATCTGATACCTGGCCTGCTGTTGATGAGCTCTCTCCACCTATCAAGGGTTGCCTCTGAATGGCCATTTCATTTTGATGGCCAGAAGTTGCCCACTTAACTTGGGGTTTCTTGGCTAGATTCCTGCCTTCCTTCCTTCCTTCCTTCCTTCTTTCTTTCTTTCTTTCCTTTCCTTAAACCCAATTCACTTTGAAGCTCATAGATTGTACCAATTGTACAATTGTACCAATAGGTCCCTGTCCAAACTCTACTTAACAGCTGTATTTTGGGTGCTCTTGGCTTACTGCATATCAATGATAACTGTTTCTCTTTGGAACAGCAACCCTGAGGGTCTGCCCCTCCCAGTTTGATTTTTTTTTTTCTAATTAAAAGGGCCATCCCTGGATTCACTTTTTAAAGAAGCCTATTTACTGAATGGGCATTACCTCACTCTAAGAGATTAGTGAAAAGGCCTTAGCCTAAAAGGGCCAGAGTCTCCCACTGCATGCTGAGCCATCTCCAGTCATCCTGATGAATATCTGGCCACTAGACCCAGATGACTCTGGAGGAGAAAGTGAGGCTGGTGACCTTGCCCAGCCCTCCCTCACTCAAATCCAAGCCAACTGCAAGTCATGTCATTATCTCTTGATGCCATGGTCCTCTTAGAAAATGAAGGACAAACACAATCCGACAAATTCAGGCTATAGCTTTTATTCATGTGAAAAATAAATCCTTCTCCAGTATCTCATCCTGGCATGGAGGCCGCCCTTAATTCTTGAAGACACATACATACATTGTCATACAATCATGTATGACAAACTTAAGAGTGTCTAGTAGATCCTGTCAAAAATTGTAATATATATGAGCACCATTAAAAAAACGTTTAGCTCTTCTCTGTTCCTATTTCTTTTTCTCAGTGTCTCTGCTTTTCTGTCTCTCTGTCTCTGTCTCTTTGTCTCCTTGGCCCTCTATCTCTATTATCTGTGTGTCTCTCTTTTTGTCTGTCTCTGCCTGTCTCCCTGCTTTTGTCTGTCTCTTTCTTCTGTGTCTCTGACTTCATGTCTCTTTAATTCTTTATTTTTCTGCCTATTTCTCTGTCTCTCTCTCTGTCTCTTTCCCTTTCTCCCCTCTCTGTCTTTCTCTGTCTCTCTCTCACACATACACTTTCTATCTCACTTTCTCTGTCTCTGTCTCTCTCCCCCCTCTGTGTCTCTGTCTCACACACACACTTTCTATCTCACTTTCTCCCTCTCTCTCTCTCTTTCTCTCTTTCTCTGTCTCCCTCTATGAAACCCCCTTCTCTCCTTGCCTCTCTGTCTCTATATGCATTTCTGCTTCTTTCTGTTTCCAACTTTGTTTCTTTCTCTGTCTCTCTCTACCTCTCTGTCTCTGTTTCTCTCTCTCTCTCTCTTATATCAGGTATAGTTTTCTCCATCTGAGGTAGAATTTATTCATGTGATCAGGAAATGCTCCTTTTGGCAGAGCCCTGAAGTGTCTTTGGAAGCCTGCCCCTTTATGTTTCACCAAGATGACGTAAGAAAAACTATTCAAATACAATTACTTTAAATCAGTCAGGTGCCAAGATTCAACCTCCTTTCCTTGAAAGTGTTTTAGGACAAGAAAGACCTAATGGAACTATGGAAGGAGAGTTGAAATAATCAAGGAGATGGGGGAGGGGGGAAGGTGTTGATGAGTGGGATGGAGGAGAAAAAGCCTGCTGCTAGTTGAGAAGGGAAAACAAATCAGGTCTTTGCAGTCTGGAAAATTGATAGCTTTGGGGGCAGGCCCCAGAGATCTGACTGAAATTTACAAAATTATAAAGGATAAGGGTAAGGAAATGCAAAAGAAAAGTTGTTTAATGTATTTTTACAATTTTTTTACAAGATCTACTAGACATTCATGAGTTTGTTATATGTGATTATTGCAGCCTCCAAGAACCAAGGGCTGCCTCCAGGCCAGGAGGAGATATTAGAGAAGGATTTATTTCTCACATGAATAAAAACTACACTCTCGATTTGTCAGAAATGGCCCAGTGATGAGTTGTTTGTCTGCCATTCAGGTTTGGAATACTAGACATGGGGGTGGAGAGGTCCCCTTAAAAGTTCAAAATAAGGAGAAGTGATGTGTGATAGTAGAAAGGGTATTTTACTTGAAATCAGGGGACCTGGGATTCAAAACGTAGTTCTGCTACTTAGTGCCTGTGTGTCTGTGGGGAAGCCACATCTTCTCTCTTTATAGTCCATCGATAAACATTTACTAAGTGCCTACTATGTGCCAGGTGGTCAGTTTCGTGGCACAGTAAGACAGAGCACTGGGCCTGGAGTCAGGAAGACCTGAGTTCAAATCTGACTTCAGACATCAGCTGTTTGATTCTGGATAAGTCTCTTGACCTCTGTTTGCCTCAGTTTCCTCAACTGTAATTATCGTAAGGATCAAAGGAGATAATATCCGTAAAGCATTTAGCATCATACCTGACACATAGTAAGCCCTTAATTTTTAAAAGCTTCTTCCCTTCTCTCCCCTTGTCCTTTACTTTACAGAGGGACCAAAACCCAGAAAAGTGAAGTAACTTTCCCAAGGGTCACACAGCTAGTGAGTGGCAGAACCAGGATCTGAACCCAGGTCCTCTACCAACAAATCCCGTACACATTCTCCTGACTACACTTCTCCCTTTTTAAATTCCTTCACAATGCCTAGCACGGAGCTTTATGAATGGCACTGAACATAAATAATTGGTAACATGTTTATGGTGCTTTAAGGCTCATTACCAATAAATAGGATTATCCATAGATAACATTTATACAGCACTTAAGGCTCACAGAGCAATTTACGTACTCACAACAACCTGGCAGGATCAGCAGGGCAAATATTGTTGAACTCATTTTACAGAAGAGGAAACAGAGGCACCAGTCACACAGCTGCAGGGTGTCAGAGCTGGGATCTGTATGCAAATGTCCTGACTCCGTTTACTTCTCCAAAGCAAAGCTAGGAAGCAAGTGGTTCTCAACCTTCCTAATGCCGCGACCCTTTCATACAGCTTCTCATGTTGTGGTGACCCCCAACCATAAAATTATTTTCGTTGCTACTTCATAACTGTAGTTTTGCTGCTGTTATGAGCTGTAATGTAAATATCTGATATGCAAGATGTATTTTCATTGTTACAAATGTTACAGGTTGAGAACCACTGCTCTAGACTGTCTGTTTACTTCCCCTTCCCTCTCCTACGAGTCCTTCACTCATTCTGCTGCTACCAGTTATCAATGAATTGAAACCATTCCCTGGAAATCCCAGTTTCCAAGTTCAATCTATTTCTCCTACTACCCCACCCATCTTTACCCTCCCACCTCTCCTCCATCAAGCATGGGCTCCCAGTTCCATAAGATAAAATCAAGATCATCCTGCAGAGCCTTTTCCTGGCCAATCTCCCTTGAAACCTTTGTCTATTCCAGGGGTGGGGAACCTGAATCCTCGAGGCCACATGTGGCCCTCCAGGTCCTCAAGTGTGGACCTTTAATGGAATCCAAACTTCAAGTTGATCAAAGGGCCACATTTGAGGACCTAGAGGGCATATGTGTCCTTTGTTACCATGTCCTTCTGTCTGTATGGCTTATGCTAGATTAAAAGACTAGACAGAATGTGAGAATGTTTCTACCCAAACATACACACACACACACACACACACACACACACACGAGTGAAAACACTTTTGTTTCTCCAAATTCAATACCAGTCTCCTACCCTGGAAGTTATATGAGAAATTTAAAAACAAACAAACATTTATTAAGCACCTATTGTATGTAACAGGAAGACAGAATGTAAGTTCCTAAAGGACAGATTTCATTTTTATGTATTTTTATAATTATGTATATATAATATACATAATTTATAATTTTGTTATTTCTTTTCTGTCTTCATATCCCAGCATCTATCACAATCATAGATGTTTAATAATTTCTGGTTCATTGATTGATTAATTGATTGCAGAATCCTAAGGCATTGAGAGGGAGGAGAAAAAATTTTTAATTAAGGCATTGTTCTCTGCACTCCCACCCCACAAGAAACTCTTTCTTGGCCAGATGTTAAGACAGAAAAGGCCTGTTGTTGACAGCATGGACAAACTCTGTTTCAGGAAATGTGAAAGACAGTCCAGGTTGGAATGAAGAGTCTGTTCCCCCATCTCTGCCCCCCCAAGAACCCTTGTGGCTTTGCTGCTCCATGGAAGGCCTTCCCTGGAGTCAGCTGGCCCAGAGGGATCTCCCTTCCCCCTACATCACTCACCCGGCAGTTGCTCAGCTCCTCCACTGACAAGATAATGGTACCACATTTCTTCCCTGGAACACCTCTGGGAAAGGGAAAGAGCCAGTATTAGACAATGAACACCCACAACCAAGGCAGCCCCTTCGTTTCCCATCACTCCCCTTCCTCAGACCCAGCACCGTCCTCAGACCAGTCTTATTCCCCACAGAAAGGAGTATCCTGGAACATTCAGGAAATGTATAAACCAGAGGGGAATCAATACAGCCCAGATCTGGGATTTCCTCGGTTCAGGAATCTCCCCTGCCGGCAGCAACAGAATAGCCATCTAGTAAGTACTGAGAAACCAAGAGGATTGTCTGTGGCACAGAGATGTTAAGTGATATAAGTAACAGGCAGAATTTGAACTCAGGGCTTCCTGACTCCAAATTCAACCCTCTCTCCCCACTGTGCTATATTGCTTTTAGAAGTGACTTTTGTTGTTGTTCAGTCATGATAAAAAATTATTTCAGTTGTATCTGACTCTTTGTGACCAAGTTTGGGGTTTTCTTGTCAAAGATACTGGAATTGCCATTTCCTTCTCCAAGTCATTTTACAGATGAGGAAGCTGAGGCAAACAGGGTAAAGTGACTTATCCAAGGTAACAAACAGCTAGTAAGTGTCTGAGGTGAGATTTGAACTCAGATCTTCCTGACTCAGGTCTTCCTGACTTCCTGTGCTCCATCCACTGTGCCACCTAACTGCCTAGAAGTTACTACTCATAGACAAATTCCCCCCAAACCTAGCGTTGACTTTCTTTTCCCCCTCAGAACTAACTGTATTTCCCTACCAAACCTCCCCCTCTTCCTTCAGAGCCAAACCAGGGAGAGCTGCCTGAACAAGGATCTTGTGCTTCTCATAAAGTCAGCAGTTCTCATACTTTTCATCCAAAGATCACTTCTGAAGGGAAAAAATATCCTGCAGGCCAATTAGCCCTTCCACGTACATGTAATTTCTATAGTTCCGTTGACCTCATAGGTATCATTAAGACTTGGTGGTAAAAAAAACACATTCCTGCAATATGATTTTGGAACTGTATAGCTTATTTTTTCTTAATTAATTAATTAATTTTCTTGTTTACATTATTCATTTCCACGAGATTTTGAGTTACACATTTTTGACATACCTGCATCAAGGCAGACTATAGCTTCTTATTAGGTGAAGGCCAGCACCCTTGTGATGAAATCCTGCCATAATAGCCAGGTTGGCCTTCCAAGGAACACATAGACCACCAACAGCTCCATATTCAAAGTCTTTGCAGGTTCTTAAGATCTACTGCTGCTCACCCTTACAGAACTTTGAAGAACGAAGCACTACCTCCAAGTCATGGTAAGGTATTGGAAAAGGACTTTAGTGGAGATCCTCAGCTGACATTGCCCCATGACCTTCCCTCCCCTGCCCCCAGAAAAACCAGACATCAAACCTCCTTTGATGTCAGAGTTATTAGACCACACTATTTCCCACCGAGAGGAAGAGCAGTTAAGGAGACTCATAGACCTGAGGTGGGTAAGAATGGGGCTACTGGGTCCCCTCTTGGGATGGTGAATAATGAGGAGAATGTAAACTGTAACCCAGGTTGTGATCTGTGGCCCAGGGCTCCCTGACTTTAAGTATTCATGGGCAGGATCTAACATTCTTTACCTGAGCCTAAAGTTCAAACTTCCCAATCCAGAGTTTACTTTAGGATAGCAGTTCTCAAACTGTTTGGTTTTAGACCCCTTTAAAGATTACTGAAGAACCGAGGCAGTTAAGTGGTGCAGTGGATAGAGCACTGGCTCTGGAGTCAGGAGGACCTGAGTTCAAATGTGACCTCAGACACTTACCAGCTGTGTGACCCTGGGCAAGTCGCTTACCCCAATTACCTACCCCCCAAAATTATCAAAGAACTGAGGCGGCTAGGTGGTACAGGGGATAGAGCACTGGCCCTGGAGTCAGAAGGACCTGAGTTCAAATGTGGCCTCAGACACTTACTAGCTGTGTGACCCTGGGCAAGTCACTTAACCTCAATTAGCTCCCCCCAAAATTGTTGAAGAATCCCACACAGAGTTTTTGTTTATGTGTGTTATATCTATTGGTACTTACCATATGGGAAATTAAAACATCTTAGCATGATTATGAATATAGCTTTGGCCTTATACATCCCTCCAGGGGTCGCTATTTGAGAACAGGGGCTCTAGGAAAATTTCCATCTATAATTTATATAGAGCCCTTGAGCCTTTCCTCAGTGGGTGTCTTGGGGCAGGGACCAACTCTACACCCCTGACCAAGCCTGGATCTGCATGTGGTCACATTGTGGATTCATATCTTGACCCTCTCCAGGATTCTGTAAGGCAGACATCAATCCCAGGAGAAGAAGGGGCCTTTGACCTTACCCATTTGACACTGATGGAATGTGTTTGCCAGTCCTGGCATTCAAGCTGAATGTTCCTATCCTGGTGGAGAAAGATAGACAGACAGAGATATGGAGACAAACAGAGAAAGAGACAGTGAGGCAAAGAGAGTAAGAAGCAGAAGGATGTGCAGGCCTATCCCCTTCCTGCCTGGCCTTAGCATTTACTGTCCATACCAGAGGCAACCAGCATGCAGCCCCTTCCCACGCCTTTCCATGCCGTGCTCTTCCTTCTCTGTCCTATTGCTCTTAAAAGCAGTCTTTTCCCTTTGTTTCATGTACCACTTGCTTTAGCTTTGCCTTCCTCATTAAAATAAAGCTCATTGAGAACAAGGGGTCTTCTGATATTTCTTTTATGCCCCCCTCCCTCCGTCCCCTCACATTACAGTGGTCCCAGCTAAGAACAGCTTCGGTCCATAGACTGAAGTCTGACAACACAGCTCTTGGATGCTATAAGGTCTCCTCTCCGTTCTCCCACCAGCCCTTGGCTCATGGGGAATGTGGAAACATTTAAGGGCTCCCTGAGACCAGGGCTGCTTAAGTCCTGAACAGAGGCTGTATACTCCCAAGTAAGCCAGATAACAATAACAATGGCTAACTTGTACAGCCTGCTTACTCTGTACCAGGCACTGTCCTAAGTGCTTTACAATTACCATCCCATTTGAGCCTCACAAGAACCCTTGGAGGATAATAATAACAACACAATACAGCAATTACATGGGCAGCTGGGTGGTGCAGTGGGTAGCGCACCAGGCCTGGAGTCAGGAAGACTCATCTCCCTAAGTTCAAATGTGACTTCAGACACTAGCTGTGTGACCCTGGGCAAGTCATTAACCCTGTTTGCCTCCGTTTCCTCATTTGTAAAATGAACTGCAGAAAAAAATGGCAAATCCCTCCAGTATCTTTGCTGAGAAAACCCCAAATGGGGTCACAAAGGGTCAGACACGACTGAAACAACCGAACAACGACAAAAGCATTTATATAGCGCTTTAAGGTTCGTGTAACACTTTCCATATGTTACGTTCTTTTATCTTCACAATCTGGTCAGGTGAGAGCTGCCATTATCCCCACTGGACTCAATATTCCTCCACCCAATTGATCTTTCCCCTAAAACCATCCCCATGCCCAATTTCCTCATTTCTACTAATGGCACCACTGTCTTCTTCAGTTTCACTACAGAATCACAAAATTTTTTTAAAATATATTGTTATTTTCATTTTACAAATGAGGAAACTGAGGCAAACTGAGGTTAAGTGACTTGTTCACATAGTAAGTGTCTGAGGCCTGATTTGAACTCAAGTTCAAATTAGCTTAATTGCCCCATGAATGCAATTTAAATTAAAATGTAACTGGAAAATATTTAACAAAATAAATAAAAATCCAATAGGACACAGGTAATGGTAATGTGTGGTTTTCTAAGTCAATATGGGCCCTGCAGGGATCCTTCTGTATGATTTAGTGGTCCTGTTTCTGTTTGAGTTTTGACATCATTGGTCTACACCATATATTTTGGTACTGTCTCTATTCATTCATCCACTTGCTCACTTATCCAACATTTATTGACTTCCCACTATGTTTAAAGCACTGGGAAGAGACAAAAGAAATATACAGAACCTGGGGTGGCTAGGTGGCACAGCGAATAGAGCACCAGCCCTGGAATCAGGAAGACCTGAGTTCAAATCCAGCCTCAGACACGTAACACAAAACTAGCTGTGTGAACTTGGGCAAGTCACTTAACCCCAATTGCCCTATCTTCCTCCCTCCAAAAAGGAAAAAGAAAAATCTAGAAAAAAAAAAAAAAAGAAATATACGGAATCTGCTTTTAAGAACTTCACAATCTAAAAAAGAAGGTAAGGAATGTAATCACCAAACATGCAGAATAAATAAGAAGCTGGACGGTTCTCCTCTGATTTCCACAGCTCTGACAAATGAGCTTTTTGCCTCTTCTTGGCAGGGTTCAGCCCTCCACCCCACATCCTGCAGCCTCCTCAACATGGCCCCATTTGTTCCCCCCCCCCAGTTTTCCAGTGCCCCTTTGTGTTATCTCCCCTTGTTCAAATATAAGCTCTTTGAAGGCAGGAACTATATTACTTGTATTACTTTATACTATATTACATGCATACTTGTATCTTCAGTGCCTTAGCTTACTACAACGTCCGGAACTTTATCTCTTGCAAAGAAAAGCACCAAGATCAGCAGGGAAGGAGAGAAGCCAGCTGGTTAGGATGACAAAGAAAGGAAATGGGGATTTGAATCCCCACCTGAGCGTAGAGTGTTGTGTATATCTGTCCAACGAGTTAGCCCATAGACCTCGAGAAGATCATTTCCCTTCTCTGATCTTTGTAAAATGAGATCATTTGACTAGATAGTATCTCTATGTCTTTCCCAGCTCTGAAATATATTATACATCATCTATTTCTCTTGTAGTACAGGCCTGGCACCTCAGTAGGAATGGAATGATGAAGTCCCAGAACCACAGAATAGGACATGTTAGAAATCACTCAGTTCAAACCTTTCATTTTACAGATGAGGAAAATGAATCCAAGAAAGAGGAAATTGGGGTAGCTAGGTGGCACAGTGGATAGAGTACCAGCCCCGGAGTCAGGAGGATCTGATTTCAAATCCAGCCTCAGACACTTAACCCATACTAGCTGTGTGATCTTGGGCAAGTTACTTAACCCCCATTGCCCTGCCTTCCCCCTCCAATAAAAGAAAGAGACAATTGCTTGCCTAAAACCACTCACTGACTAGCTATCAGCAGGCCCAGGACTAGGCCTCTTGATTCCCAAATCCAGAGCTCTTCTCATTGCATTATATTGACACCAGGCCATCCAGCTTCTTCCCAATCTCCCTCCACCCCCCTTACTATGGGTCCGCAGGCATCTAGCTTCTCAAAGATCCCCCAAACCCTCATTGGCAAATGGAACAAACAATGTTCTCCATCCCCACCAGGCTCCTCTGGAGAGGATCAGCTGGAGATATGGATCAGAGAGGCCTCTGTCCCTCAAGGGAGTAACTTCGCCTGTCTCAGAGGAAATCAGAGAGAGGAAGCCCTTTCTGACCTTCCCGGGTCTTTCTGTCCATCAGGCCTGTTTCTTTAGGCAGACAAGTGACCTAGAAACTGCCGCCCCCACACTCAGACAAAGACGCAGATGCCACCCACGTTTCTACCACCAGCTGGGTGGCACAGAGGAAGCTGAAATTTCCCAGTAGGTGACCAGACTCACTCCCAGGAGCCCACCCCCAACTGGCTTGCCCTTCCACTCCCTTAGAGAAACATAGTTTTCCCCAGTTCTATCACCTACTCCCCACCCCTACCACCTACAGCCCCCCACTCCTGACATGGTTGGGAAGGCAGCCGTTATTCTGTGACTAAGGAACTGTCAGTCATCCCCGTATTATCTTCCTTTCCTCTTTTGTCTTCCCTCCACCCTATTCCTCCCCTCCCTTAATGCCTCTGGGGCAGCGAGGAAGGGGCTGGCAGATGAGAAAAGACTAAAACCATATTTAGCTTCCAGGGTATGAGACAGCCTAGTCTATTACAAAGACCATGGAATTTGGCTCAGAGAACAGGCCCCAAATGCAGGTAGCGTCACTTGCTGTGTGACCTTCAGTAAATGACTGCCCTTTCATGGACCTCTGTTACCTTGTCTGTAAAATCAGAGGGTTACACTCGGTGATTTCTTTTTCTTTTCTTTTTTTAAAAAAATACACAATAAGAAAAGAAAAAGAAACATATTATAAACTTAACTACAAAATAAGAAATAAAAAAATGTGCACAGCAGAATGTAAGAGAGGATTCAAAATGTACAGCAATCAATTTCCATTTCAGAAAGCCTACATAATAATAAATACTACACATCGTGTTGAGAGCTGTCCATCTTTTCTTTGCTTCCTTCTTTTGTTCTCTTCTGTGCACTTTTTACTTCGTTCTTTCCCCCCCCTTCCTCCTCCTGCACCAAGAAGGTCATAATTAAGCATGACTATATTTATATATCGATATATACATATACATATATACACATACATACATATGTGTACATACATGCATACATGAACATAAACTTTCTAACTAGGGGATTTCTAAGGTGTCCTTCAGGGCTGGACCTGCGATCTGTGATCGTTCAGAAGCCAGGGGAAATCTCAGATCTTCCATGAAACCTTCCCTGGCTACTCCTTCCCATGCTTTTCTCTCCCCTCTTTCCTGTTGCTAGTAGAATCTTGCCATATGGCTCTTGTTCTTCTTCATGTATTTCTACTTCAGTTTTTCCCTTTTTTTATTACATCAATACATATTTATAGACTAAAACAAGCATTTCTATAACATAGTACAATAAAAAAGATGATTGTACATAAAACTGCAAATCTGTTTTGTACAATTTGCTATTCCTTTCAAATATACAACAAAATTATCATGTATATTTCTTTCTTTTTTTCTCCTGTGCTTTAGTTTTGCCTTTCTCATTAGACTAAACATTCTTACACAAGGATTTGTGACTTATATTTCTTTTACATCCCCCCACATTACAGTGGTCCTGGGTAAGCACCAGCTTAGGGTCAAGGATATATAGTCTGACGGATGATACACCTGCAAACTTTTGGAAGCTATAAAGTCTGTTCTTTTCCCAACTCTTGTTTGGTAGGAAACATGGCAGCACTCAAGGGCTAGTAAGGGGGTCTAGGGCTACAATTGCTAAACCAATAGAGGAAAGGCCCTTGTGAAAGGGGAGTAACAAGGAAAAATTAGACGGAAGCTGGAAGGTGGAGGGGTGGGCTAAAGTGGACCTCAATTCTGCTCTCAAGCTTCAGCCTTCCCAGTGATGCTGAAGGGTATCTAAAAATAGAGTATGGGAGATTAATCTCCATCCCTTGCTAGTGTGCCCCCTCTCCAAACTACCCTGTTATTCATTTAGTATATCCCTACAATTATCCCTTCCACATCTCAACTTTCTCCATCTTGGTTTTTTTTAAGGGTCAGCACAAGAAATTAAATGGGAATTTGGGGGAAGTTTTGTGGAAGCCATGAAGGACATAGAAGAGGTTTATATGTGTATGTATCGTATAATGTTAACATATTTTATATTTTAATACTTTTAATTTTAATAAAATAGTAATAAATAAAATATAATATAGAAATATATTTGTATATATTATATACAATATATAAATGTAAAATATAATAAAAATAATTATCTTTTAATTTTATTTATTTATTTATTTTGCTTTTTGGATGAGGGAAAGGAGGGCAATTGGGGTTAAGTGACTTGCCCAAGGTCACATAGCTAGTAAGTGTTAAGTGTCTGAGATCAGATTTGAACTCAGGTCCTCTTGATACCAGGGCTGGTGTTCTAATCTTTTAATTTTAATAAAAATAATCTTTTAATAATAATTCTCCAGTACAAAGGAAGGGCCAAAAAATTTATGCAGATTTTCCAGATCACAGTGGGTACTATACCCCCTAAGCCCTGCAATGTAGAAGGGATAACCGTTTCTGTATATGTATACATTTTACCTCCCCATTAGATTGTAAGATTCTGGAGGACAAATATTTTTTTCACTTGTCTTTGTATTCTGCTTATTTAGGATACATAGTGCCCAGCACATAGTAGGCAGTTAATAAACGCTAGCTGATTGATGAGGGAAAGAACAAAAGGTCTGCCCTCCTCCAGCTCTGGGCTTTCACCCATGGGGAAAACTCTGCTCCCCTCAACCTCTCTCCTGGTCCAGAACCAATCTAGGATAGCTAGGTGGTAAGAAGAGCCACTACCATTGGAGGTACCCTACTCCACTCCCTCAACCTTTTCCCCAGTCCTAGATAAACCCAGAATCTGTATGGCCCTAACCCTTTGACTTCCCCCTTCTTCTCTTAGGATCTCCCTTAGAGTGCAGAAGGCCTGACCCAGGAAATCCTATAAGGACACAGAAAAAAATGTCTTAACTCTCATAGGGCTTGGATGAGATGGAAATTAAGAACTCCATTTTTTTTTCTGATAAGAAGGAGGGCTACAAGGCTTCTCCATTTGCACTGCCAATGACTCCCAAGATCCTCTAGTCCTTACCATCTATGCCCTGCAATATCCCAGCACTGTTAAGTAACTCAGGCCACTTAACTATTTAAGTAACCTAAGGACCTCTGGGTCTTGTCAATCACTGTACCCTAAGGAGACCCAGGCCTTTCCATCAGTCTGGTGACTGAACTTTCTTTTATGCGCTATCTCCCCAGATTAGAGTATGAGCTCCCTAAGAGCTAAGACTGTCTCTTTTTTTCTATTTATATCCTTTATCCTTAGTAAAGTACTTGGCACATAGTAAGCACTTAAATGCTTTTTCATTCATTCATTCTAGAAGGGACAGTTGTAGAGGGAGTCTATAGCTAATGCCACCTTCCCTACCCTGACCCCCAACATAAATAGTTTTTAGTACTACCCCTTGGTGAGCTTGGTTATCTGAGGAGTGTCTGGGTATCTGGTTATCTTCAAGGCTCTGTAAAGGACCATGAGAGGTGTTGGTGGTCAGAACACCTACAATGACTAAACTTCACCTAAATACCCAATAAGCTCATGATCACCCCAACTAAACTTACTAACAAGTCAAAACAGAACTCAAACATTTATTAAATGCCTGCTTTTATACAAGACACCATGCTGGGCAAAAGAGTCATTCACACTGTGTTAATCTAGACATGTCACCCATTCCTGCTCAGCTTTCCCTCCCCACACACTTACATGAGGGGCTTCTCCAGGCGACTCCCAGGGGACCCCACGATCTCTCCCAGCGTGCAGAAGGCCTGGCCCAGGAAATCCTATAAGGACACAGAAAGAGTGTGTTGTCATCCACACGCCAACTCTATCCCCAGACCTCAGCTCCAGCCCCTGCTGGGATGCGAGTTCATTGCCAGAGTTGCCCTTTAGTTCTATCACTCTCTGACTTTCATATGCATGAGTGGTGTTATGTTGTTGTTCAGTCATTTCAGTCACATCTGACTCTTCATGACCCCATTTGGGGTTTTCCTGGCAAAGATACTGGAGGGGTTTGCCATTTCCTTCTCCTGCTCATTTTACAGATGAGGAAACTGAGGCAAACAGGGTTAAGTGACTTGCCCAAGGGTCACATGGCTAGTAAGTATCTGAGGCTGGATTTGAACTCAGGTCTTCTTGACTCCAAGTCTGGTGCTCTATCCAGGTAGCTCTATCTAGCTACCTCTACTGTTATGTATAGAAAGATCTTCTATGTAGAAGGTATCATATATTTAAGCACCTTATTGAAGGTCCCTTATAGGCCATCTAGTTCAAGTCCCATAGGGAAACTGAGTCCAAGGGAGATTAAGTGACTTAGCCACCTTAGCACAGACAATATCAGAGGCAGGATTCAAACCAAGACACTCTGATCCCAAAGCCAGTCTTCTTTGCACTGGTCGTCTGGTGCTCACTTTACAAGTGAGAAGCTGGACAGAGACTCCCAAGGGGAAGTGCTTTACCAATGCCACAGAGCATGTAAATGGCAGGACTGACAGTAGGACGCAGGCCAGTCAGTGCATCAGACTGGGTGACCTAGTGATGAGGGCCAAGGGAGAGGAAATGGGGGTTTAGGGTCCTAGAGGAATCATTTGGAGGCTGATGAAGGGGGCACGTGGGGAACTGCCCAGATATAGAGATTCAGGTCAAGAAAGTGAAGAAGACTCATGTCATCCCATTGTAGATCTGTTGTTGTTTGGTCATTTTTCAGTCATGTCTAACTCTTCATGACTACATTTGGGATTTTATTGGCAAAGATACTGTAGTGTTTTGCCATTTCCTTCTCCAGCTCATTTTACAGATGAGGAAACTGAGGCAAACAGATTGAAATGATTTGCCCAGGGTCACACAGCTAGTAAGTATTTGAAGCCAAATTTGAACTCAGGAAGATGAGTCTCTAGCCACTGAACCACCTAGCTACCCCCTAGTATAATATTTATTAAATATCTATCTAAATCTATCTAAATATCTTAAGTCAGAAGGAAAGAACCTACAACATTTTAATACTTTTTTTTTTTAGGTAATCAGGGTTAAGTGACTTGCCCAAGGTCACACCACTAGTACATGTCTAAGGCTGAATTTGAACTCAAGTCCTGCTGTCTCCAGGGCCAGTATCCACTGTGCCACCTAGCTGGCCCTAACCCACAACATTTTAACAGTAATATTTTGGAGAGGAGAAATGTTTGTGCCTGATAAGGAATTGGTTACTCTTTGTATAAGCACACTCAGCTACCAGGTAAGACATGGTCCCTGCTTCAGTGAGTTTAGCATGGTCTAGTAGGGGGGATAAGACATAAATAAATAGCTCTGATGCAGAATAATAGCTAACGCTGATAGAGCACTTTAAGCAGCAGTGTACTGGTAAATATTTAATAGCTGATTGCAAAAAATCTATATGTATGACACACTTTTACATTAAATTTGCATTAGGAATGTTTTCTCCATCACTCTCTTAAGTCTAGACAATCAACAAAATAACAAACCCCGACCTGCTTTGGAGCATTTTGCCTATTTCTGGTTCTCACACTCAAAATTAACACTTGGCCCTCACCAACCAGCACAAGCCCGCTCCAACATATTTCTGGCTTTCAGATTTGCCGAGTGTAGAGGAAATAAAATATTATTTAAAAAAGAAAGATTTGCTGAATGCTTTACGTGTCACCTCCCACAAAATGGAACAAGATTGGTGCATGAGAGCAGAAGTGCAAGGAGAGTTGGAAGAAGTCACTTTGGATGGGAGGCTGTGGCCAAAGATACGCACCAAGTAATCATTAATCATAATTAATAATCGCGTTTATCAAGCACCTACTATGTGTCAGGCACTGGGGGTATAAAAAGAGACAAAAGATGGTCCTTGTCACACCAGTGAAGGTTTCATGGGGGAAGTGGCATTACAGCTGAGCCTTGAATGGCGGGCAGAAGTTCGACTAATAGAGATGTTTTGGGGCCGGGAGCCTGTGAATGAGACAAAGGAGAGAGGAGTTCTGGGTGTGGATAATGGTTTGAGTGAAGCAGGGGCGGGAAAACTCTTGAAATGTTTCAGGAAAGGTCAGTAGTTTGCCTTGGCTGCTGGGTGGCCATCACGTGAAAGGGAGTAGTGTGAGCTGGACCTAGGAAACTTGGTGGCCCAGGGGACAGAGCGGGGCAGGGGCGGGGGAGGAGGAAGGGGGTCTAGAGTCAGGAAGGCTTGAATTCAAATCCAGCCTCAGACACTTCCTAGCTGTATGACTCTGAGTTAAGTTGCTTAAACTCTGTCTTCCTCAGTTTCCACAACTAACTGTAAAATGAAAATCATAATTACACCCACCTTCCATGGTTGTTGTGCTGATCAAATGAGGTAATACTTGGGTTTTGGGGGGTTTTTTGGTGGTTTTTTTTTGAGGGAGGAAGGTAAGGCAATTGAGGTTAAATGACTTGCCCAAAGTCACACAGCTAGTAAGTATGTCAAGTGTCTGACGCCAGATTTGAACTCAGGTCCTTCTGATTCCCAGGTCATGCTCTATTCACTGTGCCACCTAACTGCCCCTAAACCTATGATTCTTTTGGGGGGGGGGGAGAGGGGAAGGCAAGGCAATTGGTGCTAAGTGACTTGCTCAAGGTCACACAGCTAGTAAGTGTGCCAAGTGTCTGAGGTCAAATTTGAACTCAGGTCCTCCTGACTCCAGAGCCATGCTTTATTCACTGCACTACCTAGCTGCCCCTATACTTGTTACTTAATACATTCAAATCTGGCCTCAGCTAACTGAGTGGCCCTGGGCAAGTTCTGTTCACCTCAGTTTCCTCATCTGTAAAATGAGCTGGAGAAGAAAATGGCCAAATACTCCAGTATCTCTGCCAAGAAAACCCCAAATGGGGTCACAAAGAGTCAGACAGGACTGAAACAGCTCCACAACAACAAACAACACAGTGCTTGACACATTGTAGGTATTTAATAAATGTTCCTTTGCCCTTGCCCTTCTCGTGAAAGGCCTTGAATGCCAAGATACAGGGTTTGGACCTGGCATTCAGTAAACATTCCAGAAACCAGCAAAGCAACAGCCTGATACTTACGTGTTTGGAGAGATCGGGGCTCTTAGAATCAACATCGTACCTGTGGGGGGCACAGACAAAGAAAGAGCAATGATGATAGACACAGGTCAGCCTTGCCATGCCCCACTCTCAGAGGATCACTCAAGGAAGTAGCCACCTCATATAAAGACCAAAGACTACACTTGGAACTCTCCTGCCATGAAGTTGGGGCTCGGACCACTGGGATACAATCTTTCCCTTTGGCCCCTCAATGTCTCAATGCTTGCATCCAGTCCTGGAATAATGAGAGCAAACCAGATACCCCTATCTTTTTCTAGGAGTCTGCACTCCCTCCTTCACACACTTGAGAGCATCCCCTCCCTCTGTCACATCCCAGGAAACCAATCTCTTTCTCTATCTCTCTGTAACCAAACCCTGGATCCTGGCCCTGGAGAGCACCCATCAAGAAACAGTCATCAGCTTCTCACCAGGCACAGGCATTTTTCCTCTCCGAAATGTCACCGTTAAAATGTTGTGAGGTTGTTTTTTTCCCCCCTGATTTAATGTTAAACATTGACAATGGGCTGATACGAGTCTTCTTGTCTTAAATTTCTACACATAGGCAGTTTCCCACCTCCCCTTTCACCCGCCTCTAAATGATTTCCTCTGGGCTCCAAAGCCGTCTCTCCACCCTTTTAATCTCTGTTCTCTCTCTATCCCCCCAAAACATCAGATCATACATTTAGAAGCCGTCTACTCTCATACAGATAAGGAAATTGAGACCTTGGAAGTTTAGGTGACAAGGCCACACAGTAAGTAATATCAGGGAAAGAATTCAAAACCAGGTCCTTTGGCCCCAGAGGCAGTGTGCTTTCCACTGTACCCGACCACTCCCACTACCCAAGTGGGTGCTTTCAGAGGTTCTGAGAAGTCCCCCCCCATGGGTGTACCTTCCTACCTCATCAGGACACCTACTTGACAGTCCCCAGTTAGCCTCAGGCCAAAGGGATGTGAATGTCTTAGGAGGCTAGAAATTCATTAAGCTTTCTCAGGCATCCATATAACCGTATGAGAGCCTGCCTTAATGCTGGGGAACAGGGAGAGAATAAAAGCCCAGGGCACAGAAAAGTCACAGGAAAGGAGAGAGCTTAAGAGAAGAGTATGTATGCATGCATGCATGCATGTGTCTGTATATATTACATGTGTGTATAAATGTGCATGTGTGCATGCATGAATGTGCAGGCAATATCCTTGCATCTTTATGTTCTCTACATAACCTACATATTCCCTAATATATTTTCTATATACTCTTTTATATTCCCTATACATCCCTATGTATAGATGTATCCCCTATATATTCCAAATATATTTCTATATTTCATATATATCTCCTACATATATTCCCTATATTCCTAGATATTCACTATATCCCTGTATATTCCTTACATATCTGTGTATGTGTATATATATATATATATATATATATACATACACATATATACACACATGTCTCCATAAAATCCCTATACTTAGGAAATCTCAAAAGTTTTAATGCAAATTTAAGTTACTTTAAAATTGCCCTAAGACTTTTGGAACACCCTGGATATGCTATGCATGCATCTATGTATATGTATATGTATGTATACACACATATGTATATACACGTATACACATATATTCATCGTTGTTCAATTGTTTCAGTTGTGTCTAATTTTTTTTTTGGAGGGGAAAAGGTAGGGCAATTGGGGTTAAGTGACTTGCCCAAGGTCACATGGCTAGTTTTGTGTCAAGTGTCTGAAGCCATATTTGAACTCACGTCCTTCTGATTCCAGGACCAGTGCTCTATTCACTGCACCACCCAGCCATCCTGTGTCTAATTCTTTGTGACCCTATTTGGGGTTTTCTTGGCAAAGATACAGGAGTGGTTTCACTATATAGTCACATAATAATAACTAACATTTACATAGTACCTATTATGTTCCAGCCACTGTGCTAAGCACTTTACAATTATTATGTCATGTGATCTTCACAACAACTCTAGAAAGCAGGTACTATTATTATCCCCCTTTTACAGATGAGGAAATGGAGGCAAATAGCAGTTAAGTGACTTGCCCAGGGTCACACAGCTAGTAAGTTTCTGAAGTCAGATTTGAACTCAGGTCTTCCTGACTCCCATGGAAGGTGATAACCAATGCTTGAGAAAGTTTAATGCATTTCCAGCCTCATAAAAGGTTCATATCACTTTGGCCCGAGAATAACCTTTAAAAAAATTTTTTTTCCAGAATTGTGACTTCCTCAGTGAGGCATTCTTCTCCCAGAGCAGACTGGCATCTGCTCTGAAACTTAAGATCTTAGAGAGGAGCCATGAGAGAAACAGAGAGGTCAAGTGATTTACTCAGAGTCACACAGCTATACCCTTCACTTTCCAGAGAGGTGGCCCTCCCTCTTCTCCCATTCCCTCTACCACTCCCTTGCAGGCCAAAGAACCAGGCATCTAGCTCAAGACAATGACTCTGAGAGGTGACAGTTGGTCTTTAAAAGATGAGAGTCTGTCTCATAAGCTTCATGCATAATATAATCAGTTTATAACATTTCCTTCCCACTGTCAACAAAGCCTGTTTGCTTGCATTGCTCTAACCCTCGTCTCTAACTGCCTTGCCTATTCATTATAATCTGATTTCACTCACATAAAAATGTTGGAGAGAGGAGTAGAAAGAGCTTAAGAGGGTCCCCTCCCTCTCCCCTTTTGTCTCCCCCTCCCTCTCCCCTTCTCTAGTACTACTAGGACAAGCATTCTTAACCTGGGGACCAAAAACTTTTTAAAAATATTTTTGATAACTATTTCAATATAATTGGTTCCCTTTATAATCCTTTGTTTTTCATTTTGTACATTTCATAGGCTTTGTCAGAGTACCAGAAGGGTCTACGATAACAAATGTGTGTATGTATACACACATATATATATGCACATATACACATATACATATACATGTATATATACACATAACACAGATATATACATGTACACACATATACACATATGTATATGCAAGCATATATACAAGTATATGCACACATATACACGTATATTTATATACACATACACACATGTGTACACATATATACACACATGCATAAATATATATACACATATACATGCACACACATACATCTATCTCCCCCTGTATTTGAAGGACAAAGAGTTCCTCTTCAACTAATCCATTATCTTGCTTAGTGCCAGCCCCTCGATGCAGTCCTCATAGCCTGCCCTACTTTCTCTGCCTCTCTCTCTCACTGGATCTCCGTATCTCACCTAGCCTGGAAGTATAATCACCAGTCGTGGACTAATCCCATTACTAACTGGCACAGAAACTTTGACCTGATCCATTTATGGTTTGTGCTGGTTCTATTCAACTCTCCTTAGGCAGTCTGGTGGTCCCCTTGCTGCTGGAGGGTAGGTTACCATACTGGTGCCTGTTTTAGTGTGTGAGAAACCCACTGTCTAAACCCTACCAAAGTACAGAATTCTCAAGCTGAGATCCATCAAATTAAGCCTTGCCAGTAGAAAGGGCTACAGTTTTGTCCAACCACACTTAGACTATCCGCCTTTTCCCCCAAGATACCTCAGATGTCCTCAAGCAAAAATGTCCTCCTCCATGAAAATCTACCTTCCTTCCAATACTACTCTGAGAGAAATTATTTTGTACTCTATTAATTATCAGATATCAAACTAGGATCCAAGTTTATTTCTCCTTTATTACCTCATGTTAAAGCCCAGACTCTATAGGTTAGTCAGTCAGTCTCTGAAGGACATGGTTGATCTATGAAATTACCCCTAACTCTTGGGGAACATGCTCCTCAATCTTGGGCCGGACCCCACCCAACCAGTATGGGGGGGCGATATAAACAATTCTTTTCCTAAGGAGAACAGCCCTGTCTTTGTAACACTCCATTAGAATTTAGGGTGACCAAGCTCATGAAAGAAAAAAACAACCAGAGTAGTTTGGATGTGGATGGATGCCCTTATCCAGATGACTGGAGGTGGCTGAGTCTCACCATACGGCCACCTCTATCTAGCCTACCTCCTCATTAAATGTCCACCAATCAGGATTGATTTCTCCTATAAGGGGCAATCCTTTTCAAAAAATATTTAAGTCATTCAGTGTCTCCATTAGGGGTCTTTGGTTACCAAGAGAAACCACTGACCATCAATTTATTGTTCATTAGCTAGCCTTATTATTAATTATCCAGAAACTGTCTCTCGACTTTTTCATTTGTTATACCCCCAAGAGATGAGAAGTGTGGAGAGATCTCCATCTTACCCACAAATAAGACCACTAGCTACCCTATCCCTTTCTTTCTTCCTTCCCACCCACACAATCTCTCCCTTAACACACACACACATTCACACAGACACATACATTTCACACCAACACACAGCCATATACAGACCCCAGAAGGCTGTTCCTGAGACAGCAGGCAGGGTAGACCTAACTGTTTCTCACACTTACAGATCAAATCTGATGTTCTGTTTCTCCTCAAAGAAATAATCCAGTATAAATTTGCGCACAAAGTCTGGATTCAGTGTGTTGTCAATCACTTCTGTTCTTCCAAACTGCAAGAAAAATCAGAGCGTCAAATTCTGGGAAGTATCTATTTTTCAAACTGTGCCTGGGATTTCATTAGCATAGGGAACTTCCAGGCAGGAATTTCATCTACGAGGCAGATGGGCATCTTCTTTGCACCACACCTGGTTATCTTAGAGTTGCCTGTGGTCCTGAGAGGTTAAATGATTTGCCCAAGGTCAGAGGACAGACTTGAACCTACATCTTCCTGGTTATGAAAATGGCTCCATACCAACTGTTCCACTGTGTCTCTCTTTTGATGCTTAAAAAAGGAGGAGGAGTTGAAGGAGGATAACGGATGATGGATGATGATAATAAAATGGACCATAAGAGATTTGGAAAGTATCCTGAAAAAAACTCCATAAAATATTAACAAAACACAGATCCCATACTCCTCAAAGTGGCTATAGCAAGATTAACAAATTCTCCCTGAAAAGGAGGACGAGAACTAGCAGATATTTTTAGAACACATAATAAACAAGTAAAAACTCTACAGAAATACTTGGGGACAAGAAGATATCACCTCACTGACCACTAGTAAAGGCTGACAGCAGATGCATGTAGTTGGATTTGTCAAACAGAAATGAAAGTTGTTTGCCTCCAGATGGAGCCTCTGAAATGGCCAGGATCCAAAGGCAGAATCAAAGGGCTCTCCATGGGTGACATTGGCATGAACTCAACCAACAATATGTGGACAAAGAAGCGTTAAACAAATGGACAAGTCATGCAAATTTGTTTGGGAAAATGGAAGGGTTTCTGATGGCAATTCAGGACCGAGTGATTGCCACCAAAAATTGCAAAAGGCTTCATCCTAGAGAAGGATGCACCAAGGGAACGGAGGAAACTGGGTAACACATCTCTATAGGCACAGATTTAGTTCCTACTGAATACCTACCATACTATCACCTGGTGGCTAGAATTCTACATCAGAAGCTCACTGTCTTCCATGGACTTGCTGCTGCCGTTGTTGTTTTCAATCATGTCCAACTTTTCATTACCCCATTTGAAGTTGTTTTTTTGGCAAATTTACTGAAATGCTTTGACATTTCCTTCTCCAGCTAATTTTACAGATTTTACCTGAGGCAAATGGGGTTAAGTTACTTGCCTGGGGTCACACAACTAAGTATCTGAGGTCATATTTGAACTCAGGTCTTCCTAATTCCAGGTCTGGCCCTCTATCTACTGTACCACCTAGCTACCCTGGAGTGGCAGATGACAAATTCCCATATTAAAAATACTATAGGGGCAGCTAGGTGGCCCAGTGGATAGAGCACCCGCCTTGGGATCAAGAGGACCTGAATTCTAATCGAGTCTCACATACGTGCTAGCTCTGTGACCCTGACCAAGTCACTTGACCCCAAGGGCCTCCCAAAAACAAACAAAAAATACGATAGACCTTAAAATTTCCTCAAAAATTCAACCAATGATACTGGACCTGGGACATTATCATAGACTGAACACCAGCCCACAATTGCCAAGACAGCACTAATGCCTAAAAACTTAAGAACTATGTTTTTAACAGATGCAGTCATACCAAATCCTCATAATGTCCAAGTTGCACAGGACAAAAAACTTTCAAAATATAGAGATGTAGCAGAAGAAATCAAAATCTTGTGGGAATGGGATGAGGGACATATCATCACCATCATCCTCTCTGCTATGAAGTTGTCCTAAGGATGCTTTTATCGAAAAAAGGATCTTACATTCTAATACTTTTATTCACTTATAGACAGCAGTTAAATTATCCCTTTGCATAATGGTTCAAAGAACAAAAACTTTAAAAGAATAACAGCAGGATGGTGATTTATCCTAGGACTATCTCTATCTTAACCTCATATTTTAAAAATGAGGAGAATGAGATTAACTATATATAATAATAGCTCAGATGTAAATAATGGCTTTACAATCGACAAAGCACCAACATCCCTATAAATTAAGGAGCTACGGTGTTATGAAGTCAGTATGGCATGGGGGGAAAACACTGGATTTGGAATTTAAAGACCTGGGTGTGGATCCCTGTTCTGCCACTTAGTACCCACATGATCCTGAACATATCTTTCTCTGAACCTCAGTTTCCTTCTCTGTAAAATGGTGGCAGGGGATTAGATTATTACTTAGGTTCCTCCCAGCTTGAGCATTCTGTTAATCTATCGCCACATTTTAGAGACTGGGAACTAAGGTCCAGAAAAATGAATCCTTTCCCCCGTGATAAAAAGTAGAAGATGGGCAGTGGCACAGTGAATTTCAGGCTGTGTCTGAAATCAGGAAGACTCATCTTCATGAGCTCAAATCCAGCTTCAGACACTTAATAGCTGTGTGACCCCGGGCAAGTCACTTCACCCTATTTGCCTCAGTTTCCTCAGCTATAGAATGAATTGGAGAAAAAAAATGGCAAACTACTCCAGTATCTTTACCAAGAAAACCCCAAATGGGGTCACAAGGAGTTGGATACAACTGAAGAACAACAAAAATAGTGGAAGAATTCCCGAACATATGTGCAATAATACTGATAGCAGCTCTTTTTGTAATGACAAAGAATTGGACATTGAGGAATGGCTGAACAAGTTATAATATATACATGTGACAGAATACTATTGTGCTGTAAGAAATGATGAAGGTAATGGTTTCAGAAAAACCTTGGAAGACTTTTATGAACTAATGCAGAGTGAAGTAAGTGGAACCAGGAGAACAATTTATACAATAACAACAATATTGTGAAGATAATCAACTTTGAAAGACTTAGTAATTCTGATCAACTGAATGACCAACCACAGTTCCAAAGGACTCAGGATGAAACATGCTATCCATCTCCAGACAGACAGCAGATGGATCCAAACGTAAATTGAAATATATTTTCTCTCTTTCTTTTTCTTCGTTTAAAAAATTGGAACATGGCTAATACAGAAATTTGTTTTGCATGATTACAAATACTTGTAAATTTTTTTGCCTTCTCAATGGGTGTTATTAGAGGAGGAAGGGGAGAATTTGGGAGAGAAAATAAAATAAAATTGAATTTTTTTAAAAAGAAGTGGTCCTATGAATAGATATACTGAAACTCAGCTTTCTTTCTTCTATGTCAACCCTGAGCTATTTCTCTAAACAGTCCTCTTATCTCTGATCCTCTGGCTAGCACAGGACCATATCACAATCTGCCAGTACCATTGCAGTAGCCCCTAACATGACTTCCTGCCTAACAAAATTGAACTAGAAAAACTAATGCAAGGACGCAAACTTGAACCCATTGGTATTGCTGAGCATTGGTGGGATAAGCCCCATGACAGAAATATGGCTTCGATAGGAATATCTTATTTTTAAGAAAGGAGACTGGTGGGAGCAGATTAAGAAAATAAACCAGGCACCGCTAGGTAGCACAGTGAATAGAACACCAGCCCTGGAGTCAGGAGGACCTCAGTTCAAATTCGACCTCAGACACTTGACACACTTACTAGCTCTGTGACTTTGGACAAGTCACTTAACCCCAATTGCCCTCCAAAAAGCAAAAAAGAAAAGAAAAGAAACCCATATCTGAAGTCTGGGAACCAGAGTAAGGAAAGCATGGTGGGAAGTATTTGGGTGAAGATTAATAGAGAGACAAAGAAAAGTTATTTCTGTGATAGAACTAAACTACAGACCACCTAGACAGAAAAGAGAAATAGATAAGTGGAAGAATCAGAATGTAGTAGTGATGGAGTACTTCATTTAGTTAGAATCCATCTGTTAAGAGTTCTGTGCCAAAAGCAAAGCATCCAAAAATCTTTTTTTCTTATTTCTTTTCAAAGAAAATCTATTTTCTCTCCCCCTCATTGAAAAGGAAAGGAAAAACAAAGCCCTTACAACAATTATAAGCAGACAAGCAAAACAAATTCCCATATTCAGCCAACAACTTTTTCACTTGCCTTAATGATAATTTCACCCAACAATGGGGGATTCTCTTCTGGATATGATTTTCTCATCAACAGAGAAGCACTGACTTCTGAGGGAGGAATAACAGGAACACTCCCTTCTAGAGTCTGTGATAGAAGGAGAGGCAAGCCTAGCATAATCTGATGGGAACCCTGGATTTGTGGAGACCTCATTATTAGAGGAAGGTTCCCAAAGCCCTATTTTAGATCCCACAGACGAAAATTCTTAAGAGGAAGCCAGCCCAAAGGACAGAAAATGCTCAAGAATGAAATTATGAAATTCCTAAGATGCAAAGGGAAGCAATTCCAATGAAGGGGGGAAACTTGCCTGAGAAGGATGATATGGTTATGAGGAAAACTTATCAACCAACTTAGATTTTTCAAAGACATGAACATTAAATGGAAGTGAAGTTAGTTAACAGTATTAATACACAGGCATAGTATGGTGCCTCAAGAAGGTGAGCTAAACAACACAATGATCAAAGACAGTTCTGTAGGATTTATGATGAAAGGTGCTGTCCATCTCCAGAGAAAGAACCAATAGAGTCTGAATACAGACCAAAGATATTTTTTCTTTACTTTCTTTATTTTTCTTGGTTTTTTCCCCTGTGATTTCTTTCACAGCATGACTTCCATGGAAATGTGTTTTGCACGACTACGCATGTACGACTTATGTCAAATTGCTTTGCCTTCTCAATGGCAGCAGAGGGGAACGAGGAAGAGAATTTGAAATGACAAAATTTGAAAAGAAGAATGTTAAAATTGTTTTTACATGTAATTTGGAAAAATGAAATGTTAATTTTTTTAAAGGTGAGCTGAAGTTGATAAGAAAAGGTAGGAATACTTGTGGAACTGAATGTTGTAAACTTATAGTACATAATTTTTTAAATAAAAAAAAGGTAGGAATAACAAAGCATTTAGAGTTTTTTGTGAGGGGGGAAGGGAATGCTTAGCACAGTATCTGGCATATTGTAGGCACTTATTAAATGTTTACTGATTGATTGATTGATTGAAGATGCCTAAAATGCAGAATATCGTATGATCAAAGAAAGGATCTGCCCCAACGCCAGTTGACAAAAGAGAGAAGAAAGAGTTGCTCATTTTTCTTCTTTATCTGCCCTTTCAACTGGAAAGGACAAAACAAAAATGGCTTCTAGAGAGCTGATACCCAGGATAAGTCAGGAGATAGTAAGAGAGTACTTCGCTGCCTTTGCTGAAATCAAGTCACCCAGCCCAGCTGAGCTACACTCTCAGCTCCTGGAGGAAAAAAAAAGATAGATGTGATATTGGAACCACTGCCAGTGGTATGTAAAAGATCATGGAGAATATGAGAAGTATGAAAGGATTGGAGAAGGACAACTATTGTCCCAGTTTCCAAAAATGAAAAGGGATGGGAATTTCCAAACTATAGGCCAGTGAGCTTGACTTCAGTTTCTGGGGAAATTCTATAATGCATTATTAAGGCAATAAAATACAAACTGTCTAGAAAAGGCAATGATCACAAAAAGCCCTCATGACTTCATCAAAAGTAGATCATGCCAAATTGATCTTATTTCTTTGGGGGGCGAGGACAACAGGGTTACTAAGTTGGTCTGGTGAAGAGAATGCTGGAGATAGAATTTACCTAAATTTTAACAAAACTGTTCATTAAGTCTCGCATGCTATTCTTGTGGACAAGGTGAAAAGATATGGGTAGAGATGTGATGGTAAATGTTTAATAACAGTAATGTTTAAAAACATTAATAACAAAGAAATATGTGTGACACACTTTTAAGTTGAATTTGCGTTATTTTCTATGACTTTTTTAAGTCTAGAGTAAATGAATCAAGCCCTGATTTGCAACATTTGTTAATGTCCAGGGTGCAAATGCTCACCTTGAAAACATAATAACGTGCTTTTGCAAACTGGTATGAGCAAATTGCATCATACCACTGGATATGTATTATATATATTTATACACACATATATGTATATATGTATGTATATTACAATTAGATTCAGAATTGAGTGAATTTTGGGACTCAACAAGTACTCAATGATTCCATGTCAACTTAAATTCCCCAGATCTGTTCCTGGTTGTGTGTAGCTTCACATTCTTATTAATGACTTGAATAAAAGCACAGATGCTATTATTATCATTTTTGTAGATGATACAAAGTTAGGAGGATGAGCTAACATACTAGAAGACAGAAGTCAGGATCCCAAAGTCCTTTTGATAGAAAATTGGGTGGCATCTCATAAGATGAAATGTGGTAGAGATCAATGTAAAGTCTTATAAGTTCATGAAATCAAATTCACAAGCAACAAAACAGAGAAGACATTGTTGGTTAGGAATCTGTCTGAAAAGGAAAATCTTAAGGAAATAGCAGATCACATGCTCATCAAATCAGCAATATAATAGGGCAGACCAAGAAGCAAATTGAGATCTTACACTGCATTAAGAGAATCATAACTTTCAGAAATAAAGACATAATAGTCCTGTTGTACACTGCTCTGGTTAGACCCCACATTAAGTATTGCATTTAGTTCTGGACACTACATTTTGGGAAGGGCTTGGATAAGCCAGAGTATCCAGATCAGTGAAAAAAATTGTCTATATTATCTGCTGATTGATTGAAGGAACTGGGGATGTTTAACTTGAGAAGAGAATACTCAGGGGATGTGATAAGTATCTTCAAGTACCTATAAGATAGTCCTATGTCAGAGGGACTGGATTTGTCCTGTTTGGCCACGGGGAGTAAAATTAAGAGCAATATGAGCAAGTTTAAAGATGGAAATGCAGATCATCAGGAAACAAATGGATTAATCATGAGAGCTATCCATCCACAAGTGGAATAGGTTGCCTGGGGAGGTCAGGGGCTGTCCCTCATTGGAGGTCTCTGAGCAAAGATTGGATGACCAGTTACTTATCAGGTGTGTTATAATGGGGATTCTTTGGGGTTGAACTACAGATCTTTCCAACTCTGACATTCTATGGTTTGGTGACTCTGTTCCCTCTAACTCATTCTTGACCTGCCACATTAAGCTTCCTTAAGCATAGATCTAGTCACAAAAACATGCAGTGGTTCCCCATGGCCTATCTAATAAAGCTCAATCTCCTTTGCTTGCCTTTCAAAGCCCTAGGCTTACAGCCTTATCTCATACGACTTTCTTCTCTCTCCCAGACTTCTAGCCAAACTGGACTCTATGTTGCCCTTTCTTTTTCTACCTGAGAGCTATTGCTATAAGTCTGGAGCCAGGAAGACTCATCTTCCTGAGTTCAAATCCAGCCTCAGACACTTACTAGCCGTGTGACCCTGGGCAAGTCACTTAACCCATTTTGACTCAGTTTCCCCATTTGCAAAATGAGCTGGAGAAGGAAATAGCAAGCCACTCCAGCACATTTGCCAAGAAAACCCCAAATAGAGTCACAAAACTCAGACATGACTGAAACAACTGGACAATAATAGTACTTGGAATATATCCTTCCATCCACCCTATCCTCCTAGTTTGCTCTGAATTCCTACACATCCTTTAAAGCCCAGTTCAAATGTTGCCCCTTTCATGAAGATTTCCCAGATCCCCATAATGGCCTTTTCCTCCTTAGGCATCACTCTTATCAAATCTTCTGTGAACCGACCATAGGATCACTGGATCTAGAGATAGAAGGGACTTCAGAGGTCATCTTAGTCCAGCCCCCTCATTGTACAGATGAGGAGATTAAGACTCAGGGAGGTAAGGTTACTTGGAAATGGTCATACAGGTCGTAGACATAAGAAGCAGGATATGAACCCAGGTCTCCTGACTCCAGAGCCATTCTGTTCATAGGATCATAGATTCAGAGCTGAAGGGTAATCTTAGAGGATATCTAGTCCTACCACCTCATTTGAAAGATAAAGAAACTGAGGCCCAAAGTGATATGCTTGAAACCATGCAGGTAGTAACAGAGTGGGATTAGAAACCATGTCCCCTGACTCTAAATCCAGCATTCTTTCCACCACACACTAGGCTATTAGCTGTGTTGAAGAAAGACAACAATTTGGGAGCAGAAATGAATAGATATAAAAGGAAACATCAATGGTGCAATGGTGTCAAGAGATCTTGAGTTCAAATCCTAGTTTTGCTGTTTATCACCTGTGTGACCTTGGAAAAGTTACTTCCCTTCCATGGCCTTCAATTTCCTCTACTGTTACAGGAGAAGGTTGATGTCCAAGGTCTCTTCAAGGGGGCAACTAGATGGCACAATAGATAGAATGCTTAAGAGTCAGGAAGACCTGAGTTCAAATCCAGCCTCAGACACCTACTTGCTGGGCAAGTCACTCAACCTCTTTTTGCCTCAGTTTTCTCATCCATAAAATGGGGGTAAGTTGTGAAAATCAAATGAGATACGGCAGCTAGGTGGCACAGTGAATAGAGCACCGGCTCTGAAGTCGAGGACCTGAGTTCAAATCCGGCCTCAGACACTTAATACTTACCAGGCTTGTGACTTTGGGCAAGTCACTTAACCCCAATTGCCCTGCCCTTCTCCCTCCAAAAAAAAAAAAGAAATAAAAAGAAAAAAAAAAAAAGAAAATCAAATGAGATAAAATTTGCAAAACCACTTAGCATAGTGCTTGGAACACATTAGGGGCTTAATAAATGCTCGTTTCCTTCCTTCCTGATCTTTATCCTATGATTTCATAAAGCTGGGTTCCTGTCTTCCGGCCAGTTAGAAATTAGATGCCATCTTGGGCTAAGCCAATGGAAGGTTTACGATGGTGAATAGGCTGGTTCATGCACACAGCGCTCTTAATGAGCCCAAGCTGCTTCCCAGGCTAAGATTCAGCTTTTTTTTTTAAACAACCAATTCCCAATAATGATGAATGGCTGTGATGCCTTTCCGACATCTCAGACCTTTCCAGTAGACATCTTGAACTCAGTATGTCCAAAATGGAACTCATTACCTTTGCCCCTAAACCCTCCCTCCACCCCACCTTTCCTGTTATGCCTTCCCCCCGAGTCCGTCAGGCTCACGACCTAGGAGTCATCTGGGATTTCTCATTATCCCTCCTCCCCTCCCCCCCCCCCAACATCCAAGCTGTTGCCAAGACCTGTCAGTTCCACCTAAGCAACATCTCTCTAAACCATACCCTTCTCTCCTCTGTAACTGGCACCACTGGTACAGGCTTATCAGCTTGCGCCTTGATTATTGCAATAGCCTGCTGATGGCTCTGCCTGCTGCAATCTCTTCCCACTCCAGTCCATCCTCCATTAAGCTACCAAAGTAATTTTCCTAAAATGCAGATCCAATTATGTCACCTCCCCAAGCCCCCACTCAGTAAACTCCAGCAGCCTCCAAGAGCAAATATAAAATGCTCTGCTGGGCATTCAAAGCCCTTCATAACTTAGCGCCCTCCTACCTTTTCAGTCTTCTGACACCTTACTCCCTGACATGTGCTCTCTGACCCAGCGACACTGGTCTCCTGGCTGTTCCAAAACAAGACACTCCCTCTCTCAGTTCTGGGCATTCTCTCACTTGTGCCTGGAAAGCTCTCCCTCATTGACTACTGACCTCTTTGGCTTTCTGTAAGCCCCAGCTAAAATCCTGCCTTCTCATCCCCTCTTAATTTCAGGGCCTTCCTTCTGTTGATTAATTTTTATTTTTCCTGTATGCAGCTTTGTCTATGTTTGTCTGCTTGTCTCCACCCTTAGATTGTAAGCCCCTGGAGGGGAGGGACTATTTTTTGCCTCTTTTTTTTAACTTTCATTTATTTTAGTTTACATCATTCATTTCCACGAGATTTTGAGTTACAATTTTTCTCCCCATCTTTCCCCTACC
>CM053586.1:175543170-175560133 GCA_028646515.1 Pseudochirops corinnae
GGGAGGGAGGGAAGGAGGGAGAAAGAAGAAAAGAGAGGAAGGGGAGAGAGGGAAGAGAGGAAGAGAGAGAAGGAAAGAGAGGAGAGAAGAGAGAATGGGGAGAGAGGGAAGAGAGAGAGAGAAGGAAGGAGAGAGAGAGAGGGAAGGAGGGGGGAGAGAGAAAAGGGGGGAGGAGGAGAGAAAACAAGCCACTCAGGAAGTACTTGGTGATAGAATGAATGGAGAAACTAAGGGAGGGAGGGCAGTTAAAGAGACTTTCTAAGTGTCTCAGAGGGCCCTCATATGTAGTGTTGTTGATAGTAACAGAAAATTCATGGGTCAAGAGAAGCAGTTTATTTAAAAGTTTTTATCGATGCCTTTTGTTTTTTGCCTCACCTTGATGTTGGGATATCTTTCTCCCCAGCCTACTCACCAAATCATTCTTTGTGACAAAAAGAATACATAAAATAAAAAGAAAAGGGGAAGAAAAGCAGTTTAGCAAAACTGACCATGCCGTCTCCTGAGTCTGACTCTATAGGCCATGTTCCACACTCATGGTGCCTCACTTCTACAGAGAACAGAGAGAGGAACACTTTTCCTTTGTTCCTCCCGGGTCAAATTTGGGATTTGGAATTTACGGCATCCTGTTTCTTTTGTTGTTGTTCTTTATGTTGTTGTAGTCATTGTGCATGCTGTTTTCCTTGTTCTGCTCCTTTTATGTTTGCATCAGTTCTTATGTCTTCCTGGGCTTTTCTGAATTCTTCATCAAGTAGTCACCAATTCTGGTAACATTCCATACTATTCATGTTTGTTTAACCATTCCTGAATAGTTTATTTTTTGACACTCAAAGTACAAAGTAGTCAAAGTTTAGGAAAACCAAACAAAGGTAATCATGCAGGCTGCTGGAAATCGTAAAATCATGGCACCCCAGAGCTGGAGAGGACCTTTAAGAGGTTTGGGGCTAAGGAAAACATAGAGGGCTAAAGGTGTAGGTTGGTAGCCATCCCTCTACAGGGGTAGGTGGAACTACAAGAGCCAATGAGCCCGTGGTAAATGGAGAGAGGATAGAAAGCCTTGGGCTTCCGATAACCCATCATTATCAAATGGGGGGCAAAGCAGAGAATAAAAGAGAAGGGGAAAAGAGCAGCTAGAGAGGTGGAATGGAAAGACGGAACAAACCCTTGGGCCTGTGAGAGTTTCCAGAAGGAATAAATTATTTTATAGCATCAAAGGCTATTGTGATGGAGGTTCTGAGAACTGAGGAGATGCATAAAATTTCCATCAGCCATAGAAGCAGGAAGACTTGGGCTCTAACTCTGCCCCCGGAACATACTGGCCATTTCGCCCTGGACAAGCCAACCTCTTCTTGTCCTTGAGAAGTTTCTAAAACTAGGAGTTACAGAAATGGTGAGATCTGCAGTGGGGGAGGGATTTTTCCTATACCAATGAAATCACAAATATAGCCTTAAAAAAAAAAACATTGCAGATTGAGAGTTGGAAAGAATTCATAGACCGTTGAGCCTAGCCCAGTGGTTCCCATTCTTTTTTATTCCGAAAATCCTTTTCAAAAGTCATAAAATGTGTTGTGAACTCCTAGGGTAATTTACAATGCTGATCATAATATTCTTTTTAGAAAATAAAATTATGTTATTTATTTATTTTCAGTTTTCCACATTCACGAGATTTTTGGGGGGGAGGGGGGCAAGGCAGAGCAATTGGGACTAAGTGACTTGCCCAAGGTCACACAGCTAAGTAAGCGTGTCAAGTGTCTGAGGCTGGATTTGAACTCAGGTCCTCCTGACTCCAGGGCCAGTGCTCTATTCTTTGCGCCACCTAGCTGCCCTAGCAAGATTTTGAATTACACATTTTTTCCCCTTTTTTCCCCTCCCCCCATGCCAGGACAGCATGCACCCTGACCGCTCATTCCCCCAATCTGCCCTCCCTTCTTTCACTCCTCCTTCTCTCCTCCCCCTCCCCTCTATTTTCCTGTAGGGCAAGATAGATTTCTGTACCCCATTGCGGGTACATCTTATTTGATCATAATATTCTTTACATTTTTACTGCTTAAGGGGCTGTTAGATTTTTTTTTAGCATGAAACAAGTATTACAGAACCACAAAATGGGAACTACTCACTTAGTCTGCCCCATATACAAAAAGCATCTTCAATAGAGCATATCTGACAAGGGCTTGTTTGTCTAGCCTCTTCTTAAAGACCCCCAATGAGATAGTGAGTATAGAATCTAGGAAGGAAACTGGGAGGTCATTTAGGCATAGTGCATAGAACGCTTGGCCTGGAGCCAGGAAGAATCCCCTTCCTGAGTTCAAATCTAGCTTCAGACACTTCTAGCTATCTGACCTTGGGCAAGTCACTTAACCCTGTTTGCCTCAGTTTCCTCATCTATAAAATGAGCTGGAGTAGGAAATGGCAGACCACTCCAGTGTCTTTGCCAAGAAAAGCCCAAAATGGGATCACAGAGAGTCAGGGACCACTGACAGGGCTCAACAACAAAAAAGTCTCCCCGTGTCTTCCTAACCCTCTTGGCAGCCATATGGTATAGGTAGCGAGAGCATTGTTCATGAAGTTGGGAAGACCTGAATTTGAATCCGTCTTCAGACACTGACTATGTGATCCAGGATACATCACTTAACCTCTGTGTGCATAAGTTTCCTCAATTTTTAAGTGGGGATAAATGACACCTACTTCCCAGGGTTGTTGTGAGATGGTATTTGTAAAGTGCTTAGCCCAGCACCTGTCCCACAAGTATGCACTTAATAAGCATTGGTACCCTTTCCCTGAGGGGAGGGGGCAGCTCAGTGATGTCGTGGTTAGAGTGCTGGGCACTTTGTGAGCCCAAGCAAGTCACTCAACCCTGTTTGCCTCAGTTTCCTCATCTGTAAAGTGAGCTGGAGAAGGAAATGGCAAACCACTCCAGTGTCTGCCAAGAAAAGCTCAAATGGGGTCACAGAGAGTCAGACATGACTGAAACAACTGAACAATAATATCCTTTCCCTCTCATTCTACAGATGAGGAAGCTGAGACCAAGAAAGTTTAAGCAACTTGTACCGGTCACACGGGTTGTAAGTGATAGAAACAGGATTTGAACTGGGGTCCTGTAGGTTCCAAATCTAGTGCTTTCTCTAGTAAAGCACAATGCTTTTCAGACAAAGACGACATGGTCCAGAAGCTGGACTCTAAACAGTGTTTAGACTCTGAACAGTGAGATAAATAGAATGGTTATTGGAAGATGCTTGGGGAAATGCTTCTTGAAGTCAGGAGAAACCTGGGCATAGTTACCAAGGATGATGATGGGGACAAGGACGGTTTTGATGGTGATGATAACCCCTAGCCCTTTCTAGCTTTAAAATTGCTTTGTATGTATTATTTCATGTAAGCCTCACAAACTCTTTGAGGTAGGTAGTGTGATTATTACTATTGCCTCATTTTTAACAACAGAAGGGGAAAAATTAAGGGAGGGAGGGGGAGAGAGAGAGAGAGAGAGAGAGAGAGAGAGAGAGAGAGAGAGAGAAAGAGAAAATGAGAGCAAGAGAGAGAATAAGAAAGAGACAGAGACTTTGACTTGCCCAAGGCCAAATAGCTAGTTAAGAGATAAAACCAGTATTGGAACCCACATCTTCTGGCTCAGAATATTTCAAATCAGAAGGGTCCCCTGAGGCCATCTACATCTAGTCTCCATCCAGTTTTTGCTTCTCCAGTATGAAAGAACCTGCTGTCTCCCAGGGTATCCCATTCCATCTGAGAAAATGTTTCTTTATATCAAGTCTAAATGTGCCTCATAGCAACTTCTACTCATTGTGCCTAGCTCTTCCCCTGGGGAGAAATAATAACTGACTTAGAGATTGCTTTAAGGTTTATAGAGCTCTTTTACATTATTGTTGTTCAATCATATCCAACTCTCCGTGACCCCATTGGGGGTCTTCTTGCCAAAGATACTGGAGTGGTTTGCCATTTCCTTCTCCAGCTCATTTTACAGATGAAGAAACTGAGGTAAACAGGGTGAAGTGACTTGCTCAGGGTCACAGAGCTAGCGAGTGTCTGAAGCCACATTTGAACTCAGATCTTCCCGACTCCAGACTGCATGCATTATCTCATTTAATCTTCGCAATTACCCTGTGAGGCAGTCACTACAGGTATGTAGGAATGAAAAAACAGAGGCTGAGAGACAGAAAGTGGCTGGACAGGAGTCAAATGTCGGGGGCAGAATTTGAACCCGGGTTTTCCTGACCCACCTGGCACTCTGCACTATAACGTTTGGCCAATTGGAGAAAGTCTCCAGAGCCAGTGCCCTGCCCACTGGGGCACACTGCCTTTGGGATGTAAAGGAAGCAGATTCTTTTTGGAGTCAAGAGAGATGGATGGAAAGCCATGGAGGATGGAGAGAAAGGTCTGAGATCTGTACCAGCGTGTTCTAAGCTAGGACTGATCACAGCAGCACAGATCAGAGGCCAACCCCCTCATTTTACAGATGAGGAAACTGAGGTTAGACACTTGCCCAAGGTTGCCCAAGGGTCAGAGACAGCATTGGAACTCGAGTCCTTTGACCAGTGTTTTTTCCACTGTAGCACATAGGGGATATGGGTCTTCTAATGAGATAACGTCTTCCTGCTTCCTAAAAGCATATCTTTCCTTACGCTCTGGGCCTCTGACAAGCCCTTCATTTTCCATGAAGTTTAAAAAAGGTGGGGAGGAAGCAGTGGGATGGTACAGTGGATAGAGCACTGGGCCTGGAGTCAGGAAGACCTGAGTTCAAATCTGCCCTCAGACACTAGCTGTGGGGCTCTGGGCAAGTCACTTAACCCTGTTTGTCTCAGTTTTCTCATCTGGAAAGGAGATGACAAAGCACTCTTTGCCAAGAAATCCTCAGATAGGGTCATGAAGAATCCAACGTGACTGAAAACAACTCAGCAACAGTTTTAAAAAGGAGTCAGAGGACCTGGATTCAAATCCTGGTTCAGCTTAGCTACTTGTATGACCACAGACAGACCATTTTTTTCCCTCAGTGCCTCAGTTTCCATCTGTGAAAAATGTGTGTATGTCTGTGTGTGGGTGTGTGGATTAGATGGTCTCCAAGTTCTCTTTCAGCTCCAAATACTATGATTCTCCTCATTCTGGGCTTCCTCCGATAGAACTGGAAATTTCCATTCTCAGTCTCACTGCTGACCCTGGGGGTCAGCCCTTCCTCCACACCACCCTTTTAGCTGCACACTTGAGTGGGTGGGTGATAGACACAGAGAAAATAATAGTGAGATGTGATGACAGTCATGACATTTTGACTGGGAAATTTCCTAAGAATAAATGGCAGTCTGTGTGGGCCTGGGTGGATCACATGGAAATCCACGTGTGACCTTTCCAACTGTGACATACACAGGGATGTGGCCTCCCTTGGCTCAGGGAAGAAACAGTCTGCTCCCTCTCTCTCCTCTTGACTTCATGCCCCCTGCTCCCTCCCCACTCCTGGTCCTGACTTTATGCCCCTGCACCTTGTTCCTTTTTCCTGGTCCACCCACATGGAAGAACAGTTTCCACTTCATGGATGGGCTGGAGATAGGGATGGATGCAGCAGGGCCCTCGGGGATGGCTCTGGGTAGGGTGGAGGGCAGATGAGGTGGAGGGGGCTGGACTGGGAGTACTTGGGGGAGGTTTGCTATGTGTGTCTTGATGTTCTGGACCTCTTCCCCCTCATCTCATTAGGTTCACCATCTGTCACAAGACAGAAGTCATGAAAAACACTCTGAATCCTGTATGGCAAACCTTCTCCATCCCTGTGAGGGCCCTCTGCAATGGAGACTACGATCGGTGAGATCAGAAATGCTCCTCTTCTTCCTCCATCCCCCTCCCCACCCAGGTGATGTGACTTGGATTGGTGAGTCATAGGTCTCTCTCCCAACGCCACGTTCTTCCAACTTCTTTCTGATCTTTCCTTTCCTCCTATTTCTACTACTCACCCAACTCCATTCCATCCTCCCCGATTATAATCACTCCTTCTCTCCATTCCTAACCATCCTCCCATATTGATACAGTTGGGATAAACTGCCTCTCCAAGGTAGGGCTCATCTGGAAAAGCCAGGGGCCCACATCAGAGGCCTACCTGTATTCCCAGGGCTAACCTAGCTCCAAATGAGGAACTCCTAAACCACAAGGACCATTCAGAATATAAACTCCTTGAGGGCAGGCTCTAGGCTTTTGCCTTTCTTTGTACCTTTAGTACTTTACAGTGTGTATGGCATATAGTAATCGCTTAATAATTGACCAAGCCCTTGGCATCTCAGAGCCAACAAAATCAGAGATGAGAGGCCTTTGCAAGTTGCCTCTGCTGATAGGCATTCATTCCCTTGCCACTAAGAGCTGCCAGAGCAGAAGAGGAGCAGAGGAGAAGAGGGATGGGGTGGGGGGGTGGACACAGAGAGAGAGAATCAACCAATCATGAATCACCAAGTATTCAGTAAGTGCCTACTTGTTGCCAGGCCTGGGGATGGGGAGTATTATTCTAGAGTTTCATTAGTGTATCAAACTCCCATGGGAGGAATCATTTCCAATACAGGTTGTTAATGCCTTCTAATCTTAGAGAATTACCTAAAACACTGAGTGTTTGGGTGACTTGACTTGTCCAGGGTCACACAGCCAGTTAATGTCTGGGATTTGAACTCGGGTCTTCCTTCCTTTGAGGCCAGCTCTCTATCTGCTTTTGTTGTTGTTCTTCCTTCATTTGTTTCAGTCATGTCCTACTCTTTGTGACCCCACTTAGGGTTTTCTTGGCAAAGATACTGGAGTAGTTTGCCATTTCCTCCTCCAGTTCATTTTACAGATGAGAAAATGGAGGCAAAAAGGGTTAAGTGACTTGCCCAAGGTCACGTGCCGCCAGTAAGTATCTGAGCCTGAACTCAGGAAGATGAGTCTTCCTGACACTTGGTCTAGCACTCTGTGCACTATGGCGCCACCTACATCTGCTACGCTGCCTAAAAAGACAAAATGAATCAGTCTGGACCCTCAAGGCTCTTGTGCTCTATCTGGAGATATGTACACATATGAATATATGTGACATATACAAGATTTACAGAATCTTAGAATTCCAAGAGATCTCAGAAACCATCAGAAATCAACCCATACTTGAATAGGGATTCCTTTTACAAGATTCCCTGCAAATGGTCATCTGACTTCCATTTTGGAATGGCTAAAATCTGGTCCCATTGCATTGGATCATAAAAGTCTCCTAGTCTAATCTGCTTGCTTTACAGATTGGTAAACTGAGGCCCAGAGAGGTTAAGTAATTTTTCTAAGAATAGTAAGTGACAAAATTAGGATTTTAGATTAAGTCCTCAAACTCTAAATTCCACTATCTTTCCACTATATCGTGCTGCTGCCTCAAGTCTGAGTTCCATGATCTGGCCTTGGTCCTATGGGCTTGACTGCACAGAACCATGGATTGACTGTTTGGGCTGGAAAGGACCTTTGACTAGACCTCATTTTACATCTCCTCATCTTACAGGGGAGGACTGAGTCCCAGAGAGGGGAAGTGACCTGCAAAAAACATCACCCAGTGAGTCATGGTTGAGTTATAATTCTAACTCTTTGGTCTGGGTTCTGGGGCCCAAGGTCTGTGGCAGAGGAAAATGAGGCTTTCATGGGTGCGAGCAAAGAATCTGAGGATCTTTGAGTGGAAAGGGAATTCAATTCTTATCTCCAGAGAAATTACTTCTATAGAGTCCCAGAGGCATCTAGGTGATGCAGTGGATAGAGCCCTGGGCCTGAAGTCAGGAAGACCTGAGTTTAAATGTGTCCTCAGACATCAGTTGTATGACCTTGGGAAAGTCACAACCTCTATCTGCTTCACTTTTCTCAACTGAAAAATGTGGATCAAAATAGCACCTGTCTCCCAAGGGATCAAATGAGATAATATTGCAAAATGCTTGTTTTCTAAAAAATTAAAATTTTTTAAAATTCATTTTGAGCATAAACCCAAAAAGACAAAAAAAAGTCATTTCCATTCCCAGTACACAGTAAAACATAGAGAACTCAGTATAAAACCATGAATTTCCATTTCAGATTGTTTATTTAAAAAAAACAACTAAGTAATAAATACTACACATTGTTTTCAAAGCTACCCTGCTTTTCTGTGCTCCCTTCTGAGTCTTTTTTTTGTGTTCTCTGCTGTGCATTTTTTTTTTTGTTGCTTTTCTTTGTGTTTGTTTAGCACTGTGCTGGTCTTTTGGGCTAAAGTATAGGCTCAATTAATGCTTGTTGCTCCTATCCCTTTACAATTTAAAAGCACTTTGGATCCATCAGCCCCCCTAGGGAAGTAGCCAAAGGAGGAGGCAACTTGATATAGTGAGAGCAGAATAGTTCAAATCCCACCTCCGTCACTGCCTGTATAGACTTGACCAAAGATGTTTAACTTCTTCAGGACTCAGTTTACCCCTCTGTAAAATGAGGGGATTGGACTAGATGGCTTCTGAAAGATCCTATAAACATTGTGCCCATTTTACAAATGGGAAAAAAGTCTCAGAAAGATTAAGGCCCTCTTTTTTCCCTGCCCCCTAGTAGGTTTTGTTAAGTGACTTCCCCAGGGTCACACAACTAATCCAACTCCTTCCTTTTACAAATGAAGAAACTGAGAAGAAACAGATGTAAAGTGATTTGCCTAGGGTCATATGCTAGTAAACAGTAGAGCTCATTCTTATGAGGAATCACAGGAGGCAATGTGTGTGAGTGTGCTTTGGGAGTCATAAACTACTTGGTGTTGTTCTTGTTTATTATTCAACCATCCAACCAGAACCCACTCTCGGTTCCAGATTTTTTGCAATCTTACAAATTGTAGAAGCTTAGTGACAGAAGGGGCATTATGGGTCAAATCCCCCACCTGGGACACAAGCAACCTCCCAAAAGATAGAACCATAGCATTCAAAGGACAGTTCTTTAATTATAAAATCAGGGGGTGGGTTCAGTTGGCCTCTTCCTGCCACGTCTAGATTTATGATCCTTTGGAATTTCCTATAGACCATTGTATGGTCTTGTTTGTTTACCCATTGGGACGATCCCATCCAGACTGAAGAGACTGCTCCAAGCTCCCCACCAAGACCCAGAGCCTCCTTGCAGGCAAATGGCTTGTTCTGTTGGGCAGATAGTCCATTGGAGTATATTGAGGTCTACTCACAGAAAACTAGTCCCCTTTTCTTTCTGGGCCTCATTTTCCTGAGCTCTGAAATGATGTACTAGATTCTCTTTAAATCTAATGGATGATGAATGGGCCTCAGTTTTCTCATCTGTGAAATGAGGGAACTAGACTAGGTGGTTGCTAAGGGTCCTCTTAGCTCTATTCACCTATGAATGCTGGGTGCCCAGGTTTTCAATATTGGCAATCTATCAGTCAATCAACATTTATTAAGTGCCTACTCCCTCCTTCACACTATGCTAAGTGTTGGAGCAAAAGACAGTCCTTGCCCTCAAGAAGTTCACAATCTAATGGTTGCCCTCAAGAAGCTTACAATCTAAGGCCCTCAAGAAGTTTACAATCTAATGGTTGCCCTCAAGGAGTTTGCAGTCTAATGGTTGCCCTCAAGGAGTTTTCAATCTAATGGTTGTCACTGGACCTAGTCACCTCTGAGGTTGCTTCTGAGGGTCCATTTCTATTAGGAGTCTGGAATAGTAGTCGCTGATGGAGTCAGACATCAAGGGGAGCAGACTCCATTTTGCTAACAGCAAGAATTGCCCCAAGTGGCTTCCAACCCAGATTTAAAAAAAAAAGTTTTAGATCAAGTTTATTTGTAGAACTATTATATAATGTCTCCATTGAATCTCAGGATACTTGGGCCATTTGCTTATTAAGTTTATGGGAAAACTTTCAAGGTGCCAAACATCACTGGTGCTTTGAATTGTATATTTTTAAAAATATCCCTAAACTATACCATTTATGCATTTTTGGTTTTTGTTCTTTGAAAGATTTTAGACAGATTTTTTTAAAGCTGGTAGTTCATTTCCACCAACTCTTTGTACTTTCATGCCTGTTTCACCCTGAGAAGGTTTTCCAGAGGCACAATCTTCACCATGCCTTACTATCCATTGGCTTTCCTAACTTGAACATGGGCTCCTCTTCCTGCCCTTTCTCTTCCCCCCTCCTCTCCCCTTCCCTCCCCTCCTCTCCCTTTTCCTGTCCCCCTCTCCCTTTCTCTCCTCTCCCTTTCCCTCTCCTTCCCTCCCCTCCTCTCTCCTTCTCTCCCCTCCTCTCCTTTTCCCTCTTCTCCTCTTCCTTTCTCTCCTCTCCTCTCTCCTTCCCTCCCCTCCCCTTCCCTCCCCTCCCTTTCCTTCCCCTCCTTTCTCCATCCCTCTCCTGCTGTCCCTTTTTCTCCCCTCTTCTCCTTTCTCTCCCCATCTCTCCCCTCTTGATCACAGTCCTGTTCTCAATACATGGAAACTCAAACCTGAACCTGGATAGTGGCTGTGTGAGTGGAGAGAAGCGGGATGTACACAAGAGACAAGTGGTAGAAACAAATAAGTGACTATGTGAGCACGAGGGGGTGGGACAGGATAGCCAGGTAGTGCTTTAAGGTTTGTTAAGGGCTTTATAAATATATTTGATTTTATCCCCACAACAACTGTAGGAAGCAGTTTTACAAATGAGGAAACTGAGTCAGACTAAGGTCACACAGAGGTTGGATTTGACCTCAGGTCTCCCTGGCACCAGGGTGGTAAGGAGGAGCTTCAGAGGAGGGCAGGGTTTAGTTGGCTTTGAGATGCCTGCGCAATGTCCAGTTGGGCATTAAAGGACTGAACAAGGGCCCCAGGGTCAATGATGGCAGCATCTTTGGGCCAAACCTTCTGCATCCCTCCCTGCTCTCTTGGTGTGTCTGTCAGACACAGGCTGTAAGACTCAGCATTAAAAGAGCTGGTTTTGAACATGGCCATGGACAACTGAGATTAGCCTCGAGCATTTTTGTGCCAGATGTTGTGCTAAGCACTGGGGGATACAGCAACAAAGCAAAACGCTAGAACGTAAGGGGCTTACGTTCTAGCAAGAGAGACAACAGCTTCCGCTCTGTCACATGGGAAGAATCATCATCATTCTCATCCTCATAGCTGGCATTTATATAGCACTTTCCATGTGCCAGCACAATGCAAAATGTTTTACAAACATTCACTAATCTGATTCTCACCTTGGGAGATAGGGATGAAGAATTATCTTCATTTTTCAGCTAAAGAAACCGAGGCAGGCAGAAATTAAGTGACTTCCTATATCACACAGCTAGACAGCATCTGGATCTAGATTCCAACTCAGGTCTTCCTTATTGCAGGTTCTCACAACAAACCATGTGAGGTAGGTGCTATTATCATCTCCATTTTACAGATGAGGAAACTGAGTCAGATAGCAGTTAAGTGATTTGACTAGAGTCACAGAGGTAGTAGGGGCTTCAGGCTGGATTTGAACTCAAGCCTTCCTGACACCGGGCCCACAGAACCACCTAGCTACCCTTAATGTAAGTACTACTTTACACTATCCACCTTAGAAGGTAGTTCTCAGGAAAGTGCTATGTAAACTGTGGTCTCTGGAGGAGAAACTGAAGCTGGTGACCTTGCACAGCCCTCCCTCACTCAAAACCAATTCACTTGCAAGTCATGGCATCACCTTCCTGATGTCCTCTTTCTGAAGCGCTATATACACATGAGTTCTTCTTTTGACTTCAGTATAGGACTCTGGTACTGCTTGGTTTGCGATCTGACACCCCCATGGTCCTTCTAAGGTTCTGAGCTTGATGGGTGACTTTAGGGACATTGGAAATATGCCTTTGACAGAAGTGAGGAAGTTCATAGCCACACAGGTTGAGTTGGAAGGGTCCTTACGGTCATCTGGTCCATCCCATGAGGAAAATAAGACCCAAAGAAATTAAATTGCTTGTCCAGGGTCACACAGGTAAGTAAGTAGCAGAATCAGGATTTGAATTCAGATCCCATGATTCCACTGGATCATGTCACCAAGTTGTGAAGGGGTAGGGTAAATACACATACCCATCTCCAAATGTACTGATTCTATGAGGAGCAGGGGAGTGGAGATGATTCCAGTTTTCAGTTTACTGAGGCAGAGGCAACTTGTGGGGTGTGCAAGGGTGTCCTGTTGAGAGGGCAAGAGAGAGGTTGGAGTCACAGATGGAAAATATGGCGTCCTTGGCAGCCATTACAGAGAATGAAGGTAGAGGAAGAGGGCTGTGGAGGGCTGAGGGCTGAAGGGCTTGCCCATACCTGGGAAGCAGGAGTAAGAGGAAGAGCTGACAATGAAAATGAGAAAAGGAAGATCTTTACCACCTTCACAGTAATAGCAAGCATTTTGAAATCTCCTTAAGGTTTACAAATGTTCTCTTTTTATGTCCAATTTTTTTCTATTGTTAGATAGTAAAGTGCTCAGCATGGTACCTGTCATGAGGTGGTGAAGTGTATAGAATGCTAGCCTCAGAGTCAGGAGGACCTGAGTTCAAATGTGACCTCAGACACTTCCTAGCTGGGTGACCCTGGGCAAGCCACGTCACCTGTTTGCCTCAGCTCCTCATCTGTAAAATGAGATGAAGAAGGAAATTCCAAGCCGGCTTACAAAGAGTGGGACGCCACTAATTGACAAAACAACAATATAAATGTTAGCTATTATCATTAAACATTTCCCCCTTATGTTTTTAAAAACAATTTTTTTTGGAGGGCAGGGCAGTTGGGGTTAAGTGACTTGCCCAAGGTCACACAGCTAGTTAAGTGCTAAGTGTCTGAGGTCAAATTTGAACTCAGGTCCTCCTGACTCCAGGGCTGGTGCTCTATTCACTGTGCCACCTAGCCGCCCCAATCCTCATTTTCAAGATGAAGAAATGGAGGCAGAAGTTAAGTGATTTACCCAGGGGCACAAAGCTAATACATCTCTGATGTTGGATTCGATCTCAGGTCTTCCAGACCTTGGGTCTAGCACTTTGTCCATCTAGTTGTTACACCTTGTATGAGGATTACTGGAAGGAGCTGGGCATGTTTACGCTGGAGGAGACCAACACCATGGCTGTGTTCAAGTATTTGAAGGGCAGAATTAGCTTGGAAGAGGAATTAGCCTTGCTTGGTTTGGCCCCATGGGGAAGACACAATGGGGAGAAGCTACAAAGAGACAGATTTATGCTTGACAAAGGAAACATAAGCTTCCTAGTAATTAAAGCTATCCAAAAGTGGAGTGGGCTGCCTTGGGAGATAGTAGGTTAGCATTCATTGGAGGTCTTCATGCAGAGCCTGGATGGCTGCCTGTTGGGTAGGGGGCAGGAGAGTGCTTTTGCAGGTATGGCTTTGACTTGGCTGCTTAAATCCCTTCCACTCTGAAAATTCTGGGGAGTGAAACACTTTAGGAAACTAAGACTGGAGCAGGTGGTAAGAAAACAGAAGCAGTAGGTGTGGACCACTTCTGAGAGTTACTTAGAAATGAAAGGACGGAGAGAAGAGAATCTATGATGGGTGAAGGACAACAGAGTCAAGGGAAAATGTTTTTCAAGACTGGGGAGATCTGAGCATGTTTGAAGGCAGATGGACAGAATCCAGTGGAGAAAGAGGAATTGTAGAGCCAAAGAGAAAGACAGAGGGTCCTTGTGAAACCAGAGGGATGCTGGAGAAAGGGAGGAATATTGTGGATGCAGATTTCTCAAGAGATGGGACAGGGCTGGGTGAATGGGACTCAATGCCACTCAAAAACAATTTAAAAAAATTATTTATTAATTTACTTTTAGTTGTAACATTCAGTTCCACAAGCCCTTGAGTCCCAAATTTTCTCCCCTTCCCTCTCCTCCCCCCCCTCCCATGGCGGCATGCAATCTGATTTAGGTTTTACAAATACCTTCACATTAAACATTAGTCAAGTTATAAAGAAGGATTAAAACCAATGGAACGAACAACAAGAAAGAAGGAACGAAACAAAGCAAAACACAAAAGAGAGAGCAAGTAGTTTGCTTCAGTCTGCATTCAGACTCTGTAGTTCTTTCTCTGGATGTGCATAGCCCTCTCCATCATGAGTCTTCAAAAACAATTTCAAAAAACCCACAATTTTTATTTATACTTGTTCTATGTTCTTTTCCAAATATCTGCTTCCTGTGACCCCAGCCTGGAAGAATCATACTTTTTTTCTTTTTTTTTGCTTTTTGTAGGGGGGAGGGCAAGGCAATTGGGGTTAAGTGACTTGCCCAAGGTCACACAGCCAGTAAGTGTTCTGTGTCTGAGGCTGGATTAGAACTCAGGTCCTCTTGACTCCAGGGCTAGTGCTCTATTCACTGCACCATCTAGCCGCCCCAAGAATCATACTATAAATGAAGGCTCTGGAGTCAGAGAATCTGAGTTTGAATCCTACCCCTTTCATTTCCTAGTTGTGTGACCTTAGACAAGTCATTTAACATCTGTGATCCTCACTTCCCTTATCTAAAGGGTATCAGCCTGATGGCTTTTGAGGTTCCTTCCAACGTTAAATGATGATCTTGTGATCTTTAGATCAAAGAATTACAAAATCAGTCAGTCAGTGAGTATTTGCTAAACACCTGCTGTGTGCCAGGTTCAATGCTGTGTATGCTGGGATTACAAAGAAAAGCGAAAGACAGTTCCTGCCTTCAAGGAGCTTACACTCTAACATAGGAGACAACATGCACGCAGCTGTGTCCAAACAAGATATCTCTCTAACTCTTTGTCTGATAAAACGGAGATAATCTCAGAGGGAAGGAACTAGGATTAAAGGGGGGAAAGAGAAAAAAACAAGTTAGCAAAAGTGCCATCAAAGCAACTGAGGCACGTTTCCTTAAACCCACTATTGTGTGAAGAACCCTTTGATAGGTATTTGGAGGAACTACAGATGAGGAAGCTAAGGAAGAAAGGAAACATTACTAAGTGCCTCCTTCCTATGTACCCCTGTGCTAAGTGCTTACGCGTTTGATCCTCCCAACTACTCTGGGAGGTAAGTACTGTTACCATTCCCATTTTACAGTTGAGTAAACTGAGACAAGTAGAGGTTAAGTGACTTGTCTAGGATCACATGGCTAGTATAAGTGTCTGAGGCCAGATTTAAACTTAGATCTTCCTCCCTCCAGGCCCATCAATCTATCTACTGAGACTGCTAGCTATCCCTTGTGACTTGTCCAAAATTATACAAAATTGTAATTAAATTATTCATTTAATTATACAGAGCTGGGGACAACAGATGCACAGATAAGTGAATACAAAATGTGTATAAAATAAGTGCAAGATGATCTGAGGGCAGAAGAGAGAACATAACAACAACAATAATAATAATTAGTAATAATAACTTATAGTTAACTTTTATATTGCACTTACTACATGTCAGGCACTGTGCTAAGCTCATTTTACAAATATCTCATTTGGTCTTCACAACAACCCTGGAAGGTAGGTGCGCTTACTGTCTTCATTTTACAGTTGAGTAAACTGAGGCACATAGAAGTTAAGTGACTTTCCCAGGATCACACAGCTAGAAGTGTCTAAGGCTGGATTTGAATTCAGATCTTCCTGACTTCAGCTCTATGCATTGCACCATCTACCTGCCTAGCTGATTTAAACCCAGGCACTCTGATTCCAAAACCACTGCTCTTCCCACTATACCCCACGACTTCTCTGATATTCTACAGTGCCATTCAATTTCATAAGCATTTTTAAGTGCCTGCTGTGTGCCAGGCACTGTGAGGGGTGATGAGGATGCAAAGACAAACTGGAAACAGTGCCCGCCTTCAAGGAGATTACATTCTATGTTGGGGGTTGGAGGTGGGGGCAACAGGCACACAGATAAGTGAATCTGAAATGTGTATAAAGTAAGTGTGAGATCATCTGAGGGCAGGGGAGAGAGAACATTAACAAAGGGTCAGGAGTGGTCATCGGAAGAGGGCAGCGGGAGGGGCTCCTTGAGCACCTGCCCAGTCTTTGTCTCAAATGCCTGCTTTCCCACGGTCTCCATTGTCCCTCCCTCCACATCCCATAACTGATTGAGTAGTAGACAAACAAGAACTGTTTCCTTCTTGGATTTGATCTGACTTCTTAGTCATTGGTACAGATTTCTAGGAAATTCCCTGAGAGGTCCCATTAAACAGGAAAGGCTTTGCCTCCCGTCTTAGTCTAAATGGTTGTCACCTGAGGACCAGTCTAGCTAAGTTCAAATAGTCTCCTCACCAAGGGGGTGGATGAATGGGGAGATTACTTTTTTTTTTTTTTTTGGCTGAAGCAACTCCTAGAAACTATCCACTAATCAGGGAAGAGCTGCAATCTGCACTAGCAGAGGTGCCATCCACACTGATGACATCATGGATCATTTGAAATAACAAAGCATTAAGATATAAAATGCCCTCTAGGAGAAATGAAACTCTAAGCTGGCATCAGTTATAAATACCTTAAATTTTGGAAAAGGGTATTACCGAGGTAGAACTGAGAGGCTAGAGAATTGTGGAGTTGGAAGGCCATCTGCTACAACTGGGATTAACAAGAATCCCCTAGTAGAAAGAACACTGACTTTGGACTTAGAAGACTTGGGTTCAAATCCTGACTTTGTTCTTTATTACCGAGGTGGCCTTGGGTACTGGCCAAGACTCTAAATGTATGGTCTATTCTATACCTGTAGCCCACCACCTCAAAACCAAGAGGTGAAGGGCTTGTTTTGCCCCAAGTCTTCTGAAGTCATTATTGCTCACTATGTTCATCATTCAAAAAACCCTGTGGACCTCAGTTTCCTCATCTGTAAAATGGAGGGGTTGAATTAAATGACCTGGTGGGTCCCTTTCAGCTCTAAATCTGTGGTCCTAAGATCCCTGACAAGCTGTCATCTAACTTCCTCTCAAAGACATTGTTATGGGAATCTGAAGATCTTCCCTGCCCCTAGGCCCTTTGCTAATGTGGCTACGTGACTCTGAGGACCTTTGGATATTTGAAAGTATACTCTGTTCCCTAATAGGCTGAATGTGGTCATGTGGAGCCTGTGGCGCCA
>CM053586.1:175560633-175575795 GCA_028646515.1 Pseudochirops corinnae
AACTAGGTAAATGATATGTTTGATTAAAGTAAGCTTGTTAACCCATTTTGAGTTGCTTTCCTTTAGAAAAGCAGATCTAAGAACCTGTGCTAGTAGCCGCCCTAGGTATGCTAGGGTGCTTGCTGTTACAGACATCCAGGGATGGGGAACTCACTACCTCTTGAGACAGTTCATTCCATTTTTGGATAACTCTAATTGTGAGGAAGATTTTCCTCCTGTTCAGTTAAAATCTGCCTCCTCAGCAAAACTTACCCTTTGTTCCTAGCTCTATCCTCTTAGTGTCTCTTCCGCCTGACAGCCCTTCATAATACTCTAAGACATCTATCGTGTCCCATTCCCTAGAGCCCCCAAATTAGCATGGTGCATGGGAAGGTGGCCGGATTTAGAGTCAGATGAATCCTTGTTGTACTGCTGTGACCTCACATAAGTTACCTAACCTCGATGGTTAAGTTTCTCATCTGTGCAATGGATTAGGGAGAGGAATTTGTACTGAATGACCTCAAAGGTCCCTTCAGTCCCAGACTGAAGACCCTCTGTTCCTTCCACAGATCCTCCTAAGGCATTGCTTCATATCTCCTTCCCACCCTTCTGGATGTGCTCAGGCTTGTTAAGCCATGCCCTTCCTAACACGTGATGCCCGGGACAGAACATGACGTTCCAAGCCCAGTCTGACCCCATTTCCTTACTGCCCCCATGGGGGCAATAAGGTGGGAGAATGAGTGAGCCAGGGAGTCTTCTTCCCCCTCTCTGACCTCACCTGGCCAAGCATTCTTGCTCTAAAGAGAATTAATTCAGGCCATCAGAATAAGAGGCAAAAGTTTTAAAAGAGCTGTAAACTCCCTCAGAGAATGGCCAGTCTATTTGGAAATGTGCCAGCTGCTAAGGAAGGAGGAGCTTATTAGAATGAAGAGATTGTCACTCCTGGACTGGAGTCATGGGGTGGAGAATTCTATAGATAGGTGTGCTTAGTATGCATTGGGATCATAGTAGGGTCTCTCTGATGAACTTCCCTTTGTCCCTGTTGCTTAAAGAGTCTATCTCTGTCTGTCTGTCCCTGTCTCTGTCTGTCTGTCTCCCTCTCTCTCCCCTTCTCCCTCTCCCTCTCTCTCTCCCTCCCTCTCTTCTTCTTTCTCTCTCTCCCTCTTCCCTACACACAGAGACACACACATATACACACATACACATACAGGTGTGGGTCTGTAGCAAGGTTTCCCAGGAAGTTATTCTTTCTTTTGTAAACAAATGTTTTATTCATTCTCTTTCCTTTCTTCATATCTTTGTCACTTCCCAATGGCTTCCTCACCTCCCATCACTCTCAGGACAAATAAGAACAGCCAAACAGAAAAACAAATCAACACCCTGGGTGTGCCCTAAATGTATGGGCCACTCTGTACCTGTAGCTCACAACCTCAATGCTAAGAGGCAAGGGACCTGCTTGAAGAAGACCATGTCTTTTGAAGTCATGATTGCATCAGAGTCCTGAAATCCTCCAGCGTTTTCCCCCTAGCTCACTTTGGTTATCTTGCAAATTGTTTTTCTGATTCTCCTTTCTTCACTCTGCATCTGTTCAAACAAGTCTTCCAGGGTGTTATTCTGAAGGAGTGTGTCAGATTGGCTAACAGGTGAAGAAGGCACCTTGGAAGCTCAAACAGGACAAGGGTAACTGACTGCATAGGAGTGAAGAGGGAAAAGGAGAGGAGAAGGTAGAGAAGGAGGAAGGACAGATTGAAGGTCCTAAGACTACTTTGCTCTAAAGAAGAATTAAATTTTATATATATATATATATATATATGTATATATACATATATACATACACACACATATACATACATATATGCATATACATGCACACATACATATACATTATATATATGTATATATAAATTTTACTCACTGACTGAGTCTCTAGAATTCCATTGCTTTCAGCTCCCATCTGGCAGCCAGGTGGTACAGTGGATAGAGCACTGAGCTTGGCATCAGGAACTTATCTTCATGAGTTCAAATATGACCTCAGATACTTAGTAGCTATATGACTCTAGGCAAGTCACTTAACCCTATTTGCCTTAGTTTCCTCATCTGTAAAAATGATCTGGAGAAGGAAAAGGCAAACCAATCTAGTATCTTTGCCAAGAAAACCCCAAAATGGGGTCACAGAGAGTCAGACAGGATCGAAATGATTCAACAAAAACAACTCCCATTCTTTTGTAATTGTAATAATTTTGTAAGGTTTGCTTTTTATAAACATTATTTTATAACCTCCCTGGGTCTCAGTCTTCTCATCTATAAAATGAGGAGGCTGGACTACATGGTTTCCATCTATAAATCTATAACCCTATGATCATTTATTCCTTATGTAATATATTAAAATATACATAATATATTATATGTCCACATATATAATAATACCCCAGTGTTATTCTAATCCTCATGTTACAGATAAGGAAGATGAATCTCCAAGGTTATGAAGCTATTAAGTATCTGAGACAGAAGCTGAATCCAGATCTTTCTGACTCTAAGCCTAGTGGCCTGTCCACTTCACTATATATTGCTTCTCAAGTTATGCTTGTTGTCCTAACATGCATACATATGAAAAGGTGGCCCAGGACATCATTCTGCATGGTACCACTGACTTGGGTCTGGGGAAAACTAGAGAGCTGGCAGTGTATCTTTGGCACCCTCCTACCTCCCAGTTTTCCTGTCCTGAATTTCTCATCTCCTGGCATGATCCTGCAGATTTTGGTGTGCCATAACTGAAAAGTCTGCCTGCTTCTGACCCAGTCTGGCCCTTGGCAGACGTTTCATTCCCTGTAAGCCAAGGATAAAGCCAATCCCGGCCAGATCCAAAAAGCAAAGAGCTGGAGACCATCCAACCCAGTCAGGAAGTATCAGTCTCTGAGGGCTCCCTGTGTCCCAGGCTGGCTTTAGAACATAGTATAACAGGCTTGTAACCAGTCACTTGGTGTGATTCCTTTGTGGGACGGAGACTGATGGTGGAGGGTTACTTTTAGGACTCACTACATTGAGCTGGGGAGGACATGGGTCAATTAGGAAACTTGGAAGATAGCCCAGTGAGCAGGGAAGATTGATGCCATAGAATAGTGGAAAGGAAGGAAACAAGCATTTATTAAGCACCTACTATGTGCAAGGGTGGCTAGGAGAGCCAGACTCATCTTTCCTGAGTTCAAATCCAGCCTTAGACACTTACTAGCTGTGTGACCCTGGGCAAGTCACTTAACCCAGTTTGCCTCAGTTTCCTTATCTGTAAAATGAGCTGGAGAAGGAAATGGCAAACCCCTCTAGTATCTCTGCCAAGAAAACCCCAAATGGGGTCATGAAGAGTTGGACATAACTGAAAAATGACTGAACAACAAAAACAACATGTCAGCCATTATGTTCTTTAAAGTGCTAAGCACTTTACAAATATTAACTCTCATCTGATCTCACAACAACTCTGGGAGGCAGGTGCTGTTATTATTCCCATTTTATAGTTGAGGAAGCTAAGGTAGATGAAAGTGAAGTGACTCACCTAGGGTCACACAGCTAGTCAGCGTCTGAGGCTGGATTTGAATTCAGGTCTTTCTGACTCTAGGTGACAACATTCTATCTATTGGACCACCTACCTTTGAACACTGGATTGGGAGTGAGGATGCCTGGGTTTTTATCTCCAGCACTGCTACTAACTCTCTAAATGACTTTGGACAAGTCATTTCCCTTTGGGGGGGCCACCAGGGTTCGTCTCTGTCAAAGGAGAGATTTTGACTACATGATAGCTCTGGCCTTCTAAGACTTGAAGGTTAGAGAGTCTGAGGGTTTCCAGAAGGTTGGTTTAGGTCAGGGTGGGGATCCTGTGGTCTCAAGGCCACATGACCCTCTAGGTCCTCAAATATGCCCTTTCAGCCCAATTTTGGATTTGGTCAAAGGGCAGCTACTTGAGGACATAGAGGGCCACATGTGGCTTCAAGGACAAAAGTTCCCCACCCCAGGTCTAGATGTACTCTGCAAATCCCATCACTGACTGACAAGTCACTTGTCTTCCCTCAATTTTTAAAAAAAATTTATTTTTTTTCATTTTTTTTAACTATATGAGAGCAATATTACATAGTGTATGTAATATGAATTTTGAATTTGGAGTCAGAAAGACCTGAGATCAAATCCCCTCTTTGATACTTACTAGCTGTGTGACCTTAGGCAAGTCTCCTAACCATTATGAACCCAATTTTCCTCATCTCTAAAGAAGGTGGGTTGGATTAAATGACCTCTAAAATCCCTTTTAGATCCAGATTATGTGTATTTACGTATGTATAATATTTTTATTACATAATTATGTCATAAAATATAATAATCCAGATTATGAAAATAACATCTGTGCCCCACAGACAAATTGGGGGGGAGGTATAATTTGCAGAATTATTTAAATGCCCTTCCCGTCTCCACCTTGAACATTTAAAATAGGAGTCAATTTTTGGAAAATTTGATTTACATACAACTTCCCACAAACATTATTATTAACTTAGATGTGTGATTTCACTGGCATAAGGGACTCCTGGTGAGGAAACTCCCTCTACCAATTCAGAGAAGCACCTGCTTTGTAACTCTAGAGAGCTGCCTGGGGGGACTGGAGGCAAGTTAAGTGACATATTAGCTCAGGGCAGAGTCGGCCTGTGTTAGAGGTGGGACTTGAATGCTCTTCCTCCTGGCTCCTGCTAGCCCCTATGCCTCTGATCTCCTTCCTACAGTATGCCGATTACCCAAACAGGATGGTCTTTAATAGAAGCTATTGCTTTGCATACATCCCACCTCCTTTCTTTCTTCTAGCCCTACCCCAGTTGGGAAAAGGGCAGAGATGTCTCAAGAGAAGAATCAGGTCTCCATATGAGCTCTAATGTCTTGCACCGGCCGGTTCCCTCATCTGACTAAACAGGCAAAGTGGGGAGGGAAGATGAGACCATGGACAGCTTCTCCTCCCAAAGATGAGATAATCTGGCCTCCCTGGCCCACGCCACTTTCGGAGAGGGCGGCTATCTTTCGGTTACTGGCCACTAATATATGCTTGAGTGCCCAGGGGTCCATGGCTGGGCTTTCTTGTGGATGCAGCCAAGTCCTAGAGGCAATAATGCCCTCCTGGGAGAAGAGCTGAGATCAGTGGTGATGGTATAGAAGCTGCGGGTCATTGGGTCAGACAAGCAATGCTACTGTCCTGGGACCTCAGCCTGTCTATGTCTGGGGCTGGAGACTAGGGGCCTCCTGAGAGAAGGGGACCCAGCCTGGCCCTGCCCAGCCACAAGCCTTCTGTGCTCCAATGTTCCTTCCCTCGATCCCTGCCCCTCTGCGTGTCTCCCCTGACTTCCTCCTTCCCCGGTCCTTCCCTGAGCAGTATAGTAAAGAGAGTCCTGGAGCAGGAAGCCGGGTTTGAATCCTCCCTCTGACATTTAATCCCTGCACCATGCGTGGCCAGGTCACTGAGCCCCCAGGTTCTCATCTGTAACTTGAGGGATAGGCTTGTAAGGTCCCTTTTAGCTACAAATCTATGGTCCTAACCTCCCATTTCCAGACATCTCCCCTTTCTCTTCCTTTTGCAGCACCCCTCCCCTTCCTGGGCCTCTTCTGCCCTCCTCTCCTCTGGTTCCTCCCTTTTTCTTTCCTCCTCCCTCTTCTGACCTCGGTTTCCCTCCCCTGTCTTTTCTCCTCCTCTCCAGACCCTATGTCTTTTCCCTTCTCCCACCCTGACCTTTCCTTTCTGGCGCCCACTTCTCTTCTCTGACTCCCCTCTCTTCTTTCTCCCCTCCCCCCACCAGTTTCTTCCTCCTGGGACCTCTCCCCCCTCCCTGGCCTCTTCCTTCCACGCTCTCCTCCCCCACCCATCTTTCTCTGGCCGCTGTCCAAATGGGCCTCTCCTTTCCCTCCCTCATTAATCCTGATGGCCCCTGGCGCCAGACGAGAAACGTAAAGGGTTAAAATGGAAACCCAAACTGTCCCAAGGGAGGGGGTGGGCTGGGTCTGCCTCTCAATCTGCCTGGCTCTCCCCAGCTCTGCCCGTTGCCGTGGAAACGCCAGCTAAAAATAAAATGGTCTCCAAATGCAGAGCCCCATGCTTGGAGTCAAAACAGGCTAATTAAAGCAGCCGAGGCTAAAACGTAAAGATAATTACAAACTCACTCCTGGAGCCAGCCTGGCGTGTGTGTGTGTGTGTGTGTGTGTGTGTGTGTGTGTGTAATTGAAAAGTAGGGGATCCCTGTCTATGGGGTCCCTGTCCCTGGAAGTTCTGGGCACTCCACCTCTAAGAAACCAGGGCTCCCCTTTCTCTAATATCTCTAAGACACCCCTTCAGATCCCCAATTCATCCCACCCTAACCCCATGGTATTGGAGTCAACCCCAAGACAAGCCCAAATCCCAGTCCTGACAGTTTCAAAGCTATGTGACTTTGGCCAAGTATCTTCACCTCTTCTGGTCCCCCTTTTCTTTCTAGATAAAGAAGAATGATAACAATACTTAATCTCTGATATTTCTGTACCCAAGAAATCCAGGATCCCCATTCCTGAAATTCCCCCTCTTCCTGTGCGTTTCCCAGGCATCTAGTTCCCTACTCGCTGAGGAACCATAAGATTTCTGCCCTTGGGAGGCGAGTGCTACTGTTTCCTTTGGAATCCCTGCCCCATCCATGGGTTCTGAACACTGTGTTCTCCCCCACCCCATCTTCCTTCCTCACTGTGCATTTCAGGATCGGATTCCAGCTTCCTTCTTAAAGGTCTTGTCACTGACTGTCCCTTGGGTGATCACAAAAAAAGCCTCAACTTGGGCTATTTGATGTTTTGTTGGGTTTTTTAGGCAGATGCGCTCATTTCCCTTTCAAAGCTGCTACTGGTCTTGCTGATGGTCCCACCCTTCCCTCTAGGGACCAAGGATGTGAGCTGCATGGCAGAGACCATGTTCCCCTCTGTACCAAAGACTCACTCTTTAATTTTTTGACAAAGCTCTTTCATCTCCATAAGCCTTGGGAGGTGTGTAGTATCATTAAGTCCATTTTGGCATATGAGAAAACTGAGGGTCAGACAGGTCAGTCAACAAGCATTTATTAAACCAGGTACCATGCTAAGCATAGAGAGTACAGAGAAGTAAAAACATAGAAGCAGTCTCTGGCCTCACAGAATTTACATAGTAACGAGAGAGCCTTCATGCACTTACACTACACAGCACAGAGGGAAAATATGCCAGAGGCAAAGGCTCCAGTCCTGGGCGACCCAGAGAGCCTGTTGTAGAAGGTAGCATTCAAGCTGAATCTTGAAAGAAGTCACCGGGTATCAGGAGGAGAAGGTGAGGAATGAGGGCATTCCAGGGATGGAGAGCAACCAGTGCAACGAGGAGAGGCAAGACAGAGTGCTCTGGGCAAGTGCTTGGAGTAGGGTAGATGGAATGTCTTGTTGGAAGAACAGCAAAGAGGTTAGTGGCATTGAATCAGAGTGCCTAGAAGAGAGTAGTATGTGAGAAGATTGGAAAAGTAGGATGAGTCCAGGTTGTAAAGAGCTTTAAAGGCAAGCACAGAACTTTCTGTCTGAATAATAGGGAGCTATGGAATTTATTGAGGAGGGATGGTGCAAAGTCCTATGCTTTCAGAGAATTACTTGGTGGAAGAATGTGTGGAAGATGGATTAGAGTGGGAAGACTAGAGTTTGAGAAACTGGTTAGAAGGCTATTGAAGTGAGGTGATGGCTGTGTGGGTGGGGAGGAGAGAACACATGAAAAATATTGTGAAGGTGGAAATCACAAGGATTGACAACTGTTTATGCGGGATGAGTGAGAATGAGAAGTTGGAAATTATATTAAAGTTGCAAACCTGGGAGACTTGGAAGTTGGTGGTCCTCTCAACAGTAATAGAGAAGTTTGAAAGGACAGGAAAGAAAATAGGTTCTGTTTTGGACATAGTGAGGTAGAGACATCTAAGGATATCAAGCTATAAATGTGTCATAGTTGCAGATCTGGAAATGAAGGTCAGAAGAGAGATAGGATATTGAAATCTGGGAGTCAGCTGCATATGTACACATGCATAGATATGTATATGTATGTGTCTCATATAAATATCTTGTGTGTGTATTTATGTATATTGTATATCTGTGTATCTATATATATACACGTATGTATCTCATACACACACATATATGTAGGTAGGTAGATATAGCTATATAGATATGATAACTGAACTCATGGGGGCTTGAGATCACCAAGTAAGATTATAGAGAGAAAAGAGAAGAGGACCCAGACCCAGAACTGAGCTTTGGGAGACACTCACAGGTAGGGTTGTGGCAAGAATACAGACCCAGTAAAGGAGACTGAAAAGGAGTGTTCATACAGGAAGGAGGAGAACCAAGAGGGCAATGTCTCAAAAGCCCAGAGTGGAGAGGATATCTAGCAGGAGAAAATGATCAATGGTGTCAAATAGTGTTGGGCAGTTCGGTGAGACAGTGGAGAAAGTGCCAAGCCTGCAGTCAGGAAGATCTGAATTCAAATGTGGTCTCAGACACTTACTAGCTATGTGGCCCTGAGCAAGTCATTTCATTCTGTTTGCCTCAGTTTCCTTATCTGTCAAATGAGCTGGAGAAAGAAATAGCAAACCAGCCCAGTATCTCTGCCAAGAAGACCCCAAATAGGGTCACAAAGAATACAAGACCCCTGGTCCTATAGTTAATTACTGATCATGAGAGCTCATGATTACCTAGTGCTTTACAAATATCATCTTGTTGAATAATTTCCCAGACCATATCTTTTTCCACTACATCACAAATCTTTTCACAGTAATAAGTAATGAATGCATTTATCAAGGCACAAAACCAAGTGTGAGGTCTGAGGGAGAAAGGTGAAATCTGAAACACCTATGTGAAATGACTGAACAACAACAATGTCAAATACTGCAAAATGTCGCTCAGCTCTCAAGCGTCAGAACCAAGGTTCGAACACAAGTCTTTTGTCCTCGAGATCAATGCTTTTTTTTTTCCTGTGTATCTCCTTTTAGTGAGGCGAGAGGAAAATGGTGCCAGGCCTGGGTTTTGAGAACATGCAGTAATTGGGTGTTTTTGCCTTACAGGACCATCAAGGTGGAGGTGTATGATTGGGATCGGGATGGCAGGTGAGTACAATCACTGAACTCAAGAAAGAAAGAAGAGCAGCATGGAGAGCTGGGGGAGAGCACGACCTGCCAGCCTGGGTGGGAGGGAAGAGGGACAATGACAGAGGGCTCAGGTTTCCTGGTCGCTGTGTTGGCTGTGTGTCATGGTTGTTAGTCAGACCTGTTTGCGAGCATAGCAGGCCAGGCCACACAGAGACGTCGTGTTAGGGTCATTAAAAGACCTTCTCATTTCTATGAATCTATCAGCATCTTTGACTGTAGTGCTAGAAATTTTGTATGGGTTTAGACAGGGGAGGGATCTTTGTTAGATGCAGATATTTCACAAGGAAAATTAATACCTTAAGACATTGTCTCCTAGATAGCAGAGCAGCTAGATGGCTTAGTGGACGGAGTGCCGGGAGACCTGGAGTCAGAAAACCCTGAGTTAAAATCTGGCCTCAGACACTTACTAGCTGTGTGTCCCTGGGCAAGTCACTTAACCCATTTACTTTGTAGGCAGCTAGGTGGTACAGTGGATAGAGTGCTGAGCCTGGAGTCAGAAAGCCCTGAGTTTAAACCTGACCTCTGACACTTACTAGCTGTATGACCCTGGGCAAGTAATTTACCCTTTGTTTGCCCACTGGAAGAAGAAAATGACACACCAGTGTAGTGTTTTTGCCAAAAAACTCCATTCTTGGCATTCTATGGTCTGCCATAGACAGTTATTGATGTGCTGTGGTCTACAGGGTCACAAAGAGTTGGACGTGCCTGAACAACTGAACAGCAAAGCATGGCAGTGTGGCTTTTGTTGTGAGACCTGGTGTCTCTCTTTAGACCTGGAAGGGAGCTTTTGCAGAGGGGGAAAACTGACCACTCTGGACCTCAGTTTCCTCTCCTGTAAAAATGCAGAGTTTAGACTAGATGAGCTCTAAGGCCTCTTCTAGTCATTAATGTGTTGTGAGCCCATAACCAAATGTAAAATAGTCCTAGTTCTGGAGCTGGATGACTTGGGCTTGCATATCTTGTCTCTTGCTTTCTCTTGTACTTGTATAACCTTGGACAAGTCACTTCACCTCTGTGACTCAGTTTCCTCATCTGTAAAACAAGGTGGTTGTACTAGCTGGCCTCTGAGGACCCTTCTGGATCCAGATCCATGATCCCATGGCTCTGGATTAATTCCTCAGATTAGCCAGCTGTCACCTAGCAGAGAGGAGATAAGGCACAGGCCTTTGGCTAAGTTTTGATAGGGAAGAGGCAGAGGTTAAGAGAGGGATGAGAGGCTGTTGAGGAAAGACAGACTCCTGAGTGAGGGGTGAGGAGCAAATGGTGGGGAGGTAGGCTACTTGGCAGTAGATAGTAGAATGAAGTCATTGAAGCATTGAAGGTGATGCAGTATAGAGAATCAGGAAGACTTAAGTTCGAATCTAGCCTCAGCTACTTCCCAGCTGGGTGACCCTGGGCAAGTCACTTAACCTCCACCTGGCTCAGTTTCTTTAATTGTAAAATAAATATAATGATAGTCCCTACCTTGAAAAATTGTTGTGAAAGTCAAAGGAGATCGTATCTATGAAGCACTTAACATGTAGTCGGTGATTACTCAATGCTTGTTCCTCCTTTTCTTCCCTTACTACAGTAGTGATGGTTGGGGGATGATATGCAGCATAAGACGAGCTCCTTGGCAGTGAGAATGGTTTCATTTTCGTCTTTGTATTCCCAGCGCATAGTAGGTACCTAATAAAAAATGCGTTGAGTTAAATTGAAGGAAAATCATCTCACGGTTTTGCTAAGGGCAAAGCCTGCTTGGTTTATTTAGGTAGCTGGTGTGGTGAGCTGATTTGTTTCAGTAATTTGTTTGTTTGCTTCATTGATCGGGGCCCTGCTGCTCTGCCTAATGTTTGAAGTGGGTTGGATCAGGCTGGTTAGTTGTTGGAGCTGCCGTGGGAGAACCGGGCTCCTTGGTCTGGAGCTTCAATAGTAGCTGGGGGCGTGGAGGGGAAGGGCCTCTGGCCTCCTTGGGTCATGTCATACCAGGGATTCCACTGTCCCTAAGAGATAGACTAGGGAAGAAAATAATAATAATAATAGCTTTTATATAGGGCCTACTATGTGTCAGGCACTCTGCCAAGCCCTTTACAAATATCTTCATCCAATCCTCACACCAACCTTGGGAGATAAATGCTATTATTATTATTATTATTATTATTATTACCATTTATACAGTTGAGGACACTGAGGCAGACAGATGTTAAGTGATATGCCCACGGTCTCAGAGCTAATAAGTGTCTGAGGAGGTTCGATTTGAGTTCATGTCTTCCTAACTCCAGGACCAGAGCTCTAGGCACTGCACCACCTAGCTTCCCCTTTCCCAGAGTGAGCCATGCTCAGTTTCTGCCTGTTTAATATTCTATCCCAACATCTCTTCCCTGTTCCCCTCTAGCTTCATACCTCTGGGCCTCTAATCCCAAAGTGCGGAGAAGACAGGAAGGTCGGGAAGAGTATTCACCAGCTGACCTTAAGGTCACATCACTTAATAAAAAACGAAATCCAAGCACCAAACAGCCCAGACGTAGAAATTAAAATTCAGTGCACCTTTGTTAAGTGCTAGTGGCTTGTTATCAGGATAAAATACAAACTCCTCTAATTGGCATTTAAAGGCGTCTGGGTCTAGTCTATCTTTCCAAGCTGGTTTTACGTTATTCTCCTTCACATGCTCTGCACTCAGCCAGACTAGCTGTGTTGCTCTCCCACCTCTGTGTCTTTACCTAGGCTGTGCCCCATGCCTGGAACCCCCAACTCTTGGGATCCCCAGTTTCCTTAGGATCTGTCTTACCTGAGGTCTTTCCAGCCCTTTCAGCAGCTAGTGCGTCCCTTCAAAAAATTACATTATATCGCTAGAAATACAGTTACTAAGTGCCTACTATGTACAATGCACTGTGCTAAGTGCTTTGCAAATATTATCCGATTTGATCCTCATAATAACCCTGGGAGGTAGGTGTTATTATTATCCCCATTTTACAGCTGACAAAAGTGAGGCAGACAGAGGTTAAGTGCTTTTCCCAAAGTCAGACAGCTAGTAAGTGTCTGAGGCTGGATTTGAACTGAGGTCCTCCTGATTCCAGGCAGCTAGGTGGTACCAGACCTGGAGTCAGGAAAATTCATTTTCCTGAATTCAAATCTGACCTCAGATACTTCCTAGCTGTGTGATCCTGGGCAAGTCACTTAACCTTGTTTTCTTCAGTTTCCTCATCCATCAAATGAGCTGGTGAAGGAAATGGAAACCACTCCAGTATCTTTGCTGAGAAAACCCCAAATGGTCTAAAAAGAGTCAGACATGACTGAAAAATAACAGCTTCTGAATTCCAAGCCCAGAGCCCTGTCTATCGCACTATCTGATTGCCTTGATTGATTTTGTATATGGTGTATATTTATTCTGCACAATCATTTGTTAAATGCCTATTGTGCACCAGGAACCATGCTAAGCACTGGGGATGCAAAAAGAGGTAGAAGACAGTCCCTGGGTTCCTGGATCAAAGAGGACATGTTGGGAAGTAAGATGCGAGAGAGGGAGTTAGGAGGGAATTCAGACAGAGCGTTTTGTGTTTGATCCTGGAGGCAACAGGGAGCCACTGGAGTTTATTGAGTAGGAAAGTAACATGACTGAAAATGTGCTTTAGGAAAACCACTTTGGTGCCTGAATGGAACATGGATTGGGATGGGGAGAAGCTCAAGGCAGGCAGACCCACCAACAAGCTATTGTGATAATTAGGGTTCGAGGTGATGGGAGCCTGCCCCGGAGTGATTGCTATGTCAGAGGAGAGAAGGGGGAGCTTTGGAGAGATGTCGCAAAGGTGAAATCACCAGTCCTTGCCAAAAGGTTGGATATGGAGTGGGGGGAGCAGCGAGAGATAGTGAGGAATCCAGGATGAGCCCTAGGCTGAGAACCTGAGGGACTGGGAGGATGGTAATGCCCTCTAGAATAATAGGGAAGGAAAGAGCAGGGGAGAGTGTAGGGGGAAAGAGAATGGGTTCCATTTTAGACATATTGAGAGTAAGACGCCTACTGGACATCCTGTTAGAAATGTAGAAAAAGCAGCTGGAGATTCAAGATTGGAGGTCAGCAGGGAGTTTTGGGTGGGAAAGGTGGGTTTGGGAGCTGATGAGATCCCCAAAGTGAAGCAGTATATATAGAGAAAATGGCCCTGGTCAGAACCCTGGGATACCTGCAGTAAGGAGCATGATCTGGAGGAAAATCCAGCAAAGGAGACTGAGGAGCGGTCAGAGAGGTAGGAGGAGAACCAGGAGAGAGTGCTGTCCTGAAAACATAGAAGATAGTATCAAGGAGGAGAGGCTGGTGTTCTCCTCAATAGAATGCAAACTCCCTCAGTGCAGGAGCTTTTATTTTTGTTTTTTATCTACATTTCCTGGCCTGTAGTAGTTGCTTCATTATATTTAATTAACGATCCACTAATTGATTCGTGTTGCCCCATTAAGAGAACCTAATTGGGAGGCCGTGTGATGTCACCCTTGTGCAAACATTTTCAGAATTCTCTTTTGGAACTTACGTTCAGGGCCATCTCGGGGACCCTGTAAGACAATTTGTCTTGTTACCTTATAGTGATACATTATTTTTTTTCTGACTTGAAATAGTATTCAGCCACCTCAGGCACCCAACTTGGCTCCAAATGACTTTTGGAGGTTTCAGAAATTAAATTCCCCCCTTATGGGATGAAGTTACAGCATTATCAAAGTGTTCAGAAGAAAGAGCCTTGCACAGAGCCTTGAACATAGAATGTTCTCTGAAAGGCTTTATTGAATTGCATTATCTGTACTGTTTATCTGATAGAATATAAGCCTCTGGGTGGCAGAGACTAGTTCATTTATTATTATTACTTTTTGGCCCTTGTCTAGCTGCTGTTGCTATAGAGATGAGAGACTTACGCAGACATCCTCCCAGGGTTCTCTTGGTGACATGTTTTGAACTTCTGGGACTGTGTTTTGGGAGATTTCCAGAGGAAATGAGCCAGGCCTACCACTCATTTTTGTGGCCCCCTCTTCTATCGGTCTAGAGAAAGCAAGAGGGGCAGCAGCAGGAGCCTGTCCAAGTCAGTTGGTCAGTCAGTCAGCAAGCATTTATTAAGCACTTACTGTTTTCCAGGCATGATCCCAAGAGATGGAGGGCAAGGAGGAGAGAGCTTGTGCTCAGATGCTTGGTTCTCTGTTTGACACTTGCCTGACCACAAGGCTCAGAATGGAAAACAAACGCATGAATTCTCTCCTTCTGGCTCTTCTGTCCCAGAGATCTCCAAGCACACAGTTTCAGAAGTGCATATTGAAAAAAACAACCCACCCAACTGGTGCACTCTGGTCCTCTTCTCACCCCCATAGCAACAACACAGGTGCTACCTTCATATCCCCAGCTTCGAGCACAGGGCCTGGCACAAAGTAGGGCCTTAATAAGTATTTATGCAATTGAATTTTGAGTGGTCAAATTTCAGTGCTGGGAGAGAGGCAATGTGATACAGTAGGAAAAATGTTGTTTCTGGAGTCAGAGGGCCTGCTTGTTGAAGAAATGAATGAATGCATTGGATTGAATTGATGGCAGGCTTCAAAGGCAATTTCAAAGGAAGAGTTTAAAAATTTCCTTAATCTGTGACAACTGAATTGTAGATAGTTCACATCTGGGCCTGGAGTCAGGAAGACCTGAGTTCAAATCCATCCTTAGATACTTACTAGCTGTGTGACCTTGGACAAGTTACTCCACCTTTGTCTCATCTGTAAAATGGGGATCATAATAGCACCTACTTCCTATGGTTGTTATGAGGATGAAATAATATTTGGCAAGGACATTACAAACCTTAAAGTGCTATATAAATGCTAGTGGTTATTAATTCATATTAATTATGAATATGAATTATGAATATGAATATAGTAAGCATAATATATTTAATACTAACACTGTTGTTATTAATATCACCATACTATAATTAACATTGACACTGCTTTTAATGTTAAATATAATATAATTAATATCAGCATGGTCATTATTAAGTAATATGAACACAAT
>CM053586.1:175576295-175611730 GCA_028646515.1 Pseudochirops corinnae
CCCAGTCCCGCCATAGACATTAGAATACCTAATTAAGGGTGGCTAAGTGGCACAGTGAATACAGCACTGGCCCTGGAGTCAGGAGGATCTGAGTTCAAATTCCAATCTGGCCTTAAGACACTTTTCTCTCTCTCCCTCTCTCTCTCTCTCTCTCTCTCTTTCTCTCTCTCTCACACACACACACACACACACACACACACACCACACACTTACATAATATATGGGCACCATAAATATGTAACCATAGCTACCCAGGGCCTGCTCTCATGGACCTTACTTTGCCCCATGGGGATATGGCATTTGCACAAATAGCTTCAAAAATAATGTATGTTGAGTGCATCAGAAGCAATCAAGTTGGCCCCAGAGCCAGGGAGACCTGATTTCAAGTCTCTCCTCTGACACAGTCAGACTGTGTGACTCTGGGCAAATTAATTAATCTCTCAGTGCTTTAGGCAACGCTTTAAGCTTCTAAGTCTCAGAGAAAGTGCAAGAAGAAGTTCCTTTATCTGGGAATCACATATAAGAGTGAAACCAGAGGTCCTTGCCCCATCCCTATCCTTAAGTATATTAAGAGGTATTAGCAAAATGTTAAAAACACTAGCACAGTGTTTTCTAAAGTGACTTGGGGGAGAGGTAATGGTCAGAGAAGGCTTCTTGAAAAAGATATATAAGCTGGGCTTTAGAGGATGGTTAGAAATTCAGCAGGCATTCTAGGTATAAGGAATAATGTAGACAAAGGTATGCACGTGGGAAAGTGCAGTATGTGTACAAGGAGCTTCACAAATAGCCCAAGGAAAGGACCTGAAAGATCCTTTAGAACAACCTCCCTCCTCCCATTTTACAGATGGAGAAACTGAGGCCCTGGGAGGGGAGGGGACTTGGCTCAGCTCACATAGGTCATAAGTGGCAGAGCTGGGCTTTGGCTGCGGGGCCTTTGGCCTCCAAATTCAGTGCTTTTCCAGATACACCATGGTTTTTCAGAGATGTAAAGTGATTCATTTGGCATAGATTATGTGGAGGGAAGAAATATGATACGATGCTGCAAATAGAGAGTGGAGGAAAGAGTGTGGAGGCCCTTGAGTGTTTTGCAGAGGGGTCTGTGCTTTATTCACCAAGTAGGAAGGAGGAGCTGGAGGTTTGGGGCTTTTTTTGGTTTTTTGGAAGGTTCTTCTGACAGAGGGAAATAGGATGGGTTGGAGGGGGTGTGAGTGACTCTGCAAAGCCTATTAAAAGCATATTCTCAAGAGTAAGATCAAGGAACATGCTACTGGCTGCTCTGTTTTTGACTATGTGTGTGTATCTTGGGGTGGTTGTGGTGTGGAGCATGAGAGGAGAGGAGAAGTGGGGCAGGAGATGGGGAATCAAATGTAGGGGATAGACGATGGTGACTGAGAGGGGGAGGATGATTGGGAATGGTAAGTGTGGGGTGGATGAAGAGAATGAGAGATGGGGGGTGGGAACTGGATAATGGGGGGCTGAGGATGGGGAAGTGGAAATAGATGATGAGTATGGGGACTGTGAAAGAAGGATGGATCATGGGGGCTGGGAGATGGGTAGAGGATAAGGAGGACAGTATGAAGAATAAGAAAGGGGTAATGGGAAATGGAAATGGTAAAAGAAGCATAGATAATGGGGAACTAAGGGGGAGGAATAGGAAATGTGTGATGGGGATAGGACTTGAATATGATGTGTGGTAAATGGGAAGAAGGGGATGGGGAAAAGATATGTAGAGACTAAGGACTGAGAGTATAAAATGAGTGAGGAGGATAGGGAATGAGGGGGTGTCAGAGAGTGATAGATCATGCAGAAGAGGTGAAATGAAGGATAGGGAAAGGACAAGGAAGGGGCTGAGGATGGGGAGTAGGAAATGGGTGGTAGGAATGGGGTCTAGGAAAGAGGGATGGATAATGGGGCATAGGGATGGAGAATACAGAGGTGAGAGGATGGAAAGGGGGGTAGTTTCCTATGTGACTGTGAAAGTCTCATTGAACCCTACTTGATGGAGTTTCTTCCCTCCCCTCCCTTCTTTTCTCCTCTCTTCTCCTTTCCACTTTTTGGAGGGAGGGAGGAAGGGCAATGGGGGTTAAGTGACTTGCCCAAGGTCACATGACTAGTAAGTGTTAAGTTTCTGAGGCTGGATTTGAACTCAGGTCCTCCTGACTGCAGGGCCGATGCTCCATTCTCTGTACCACCTAGCCATTCCAGTTTATTTTATTTTCTACCCTGCCGTCATTCTCCCAGGCACCCAGGCTTGTGCCCTAGGTGTCATCCTAGACTCCTCACTCTCTCTCCCCTTCCATATCCAATCATTGGTCAAGTCCTCTCCTTCCTGTCTCCATAACACATTTTCCATATGCCCCTTGTGGCACTGCCAGCATCCTGCTGCAGGCCCTAAGCACCCCATGCCTCAACTATTGCAGTGACCTGGTGACTGGCCTCCCTGTCTCAAATCTCTTTCCATTCCAGCCCTTCTTCTACTTGGCTGACAAAGTGACCTTTCTGACAGTATCACTCCCTTATTTGGTGAATTCCAGGGGCTCCCTATTACCTCTAGGATCAAATAGAAAATCCTCAGTTTGGCATTCAAAGTCCTTCCTAACCTGGCCCCCTCCTTCCTTTCTAGGCTTCGCTCGCTTTACTCCCCTCCAGGTCCTCTGCAGGCCAGTGACACTAGCTGAGTGGCTGTGCCTTGAACAAGACGCTCATCTCCTGCCTCTCAGGTGTTTTCACTGCCTTCCTGCCCTGGAAATCTCTCCCTCCCCATCTCCTCCTTCAGGCTTCCCTGGCTTCCAGTCTCAGCTGAAGTCCTCCCTTTGATAACAAACCTTTCCCAGTCCCTTAATGCTGTTGATCACCCCCATGTAACTTATTTGAGGGGCAGCTAGGTGGTACAGTGAATACAACACTAGACCTGGAGTCAGGAAGGTCTGAGTTCAAATCCGGCATCAGACACTAGCTGTGTGACCCTGGGCAAGTCACTTTACCTTGCTTGCCTCAGTTTCCTCATCTGTAAAATGAGCTGGAGAAGGAAATGGCAAACCACTCCAATGTCTTTGCCAAGAAAACCCCAAATGGGGTCATGAATAGTTGGAAAGGACTGAATAACTTGTTTGTAAGCGGTCATTTGCATATCGTCTCCCCCGGCAAAGCAGGGACTGTTTCCTCTTTTGTTTTGTTTTGTTCCCCCTCCCACTGAGCACAGTACCTGACATAGCAGGGGCTTCATAAATGCTGGCCAAGTCAAATTTGTACCTTGTGCCAAGGCTGTGCTGGACAACTCTGATAATTAAATAGAATCATTCTTCTCCTGTAAGGATGTTGGTAGGTCTATGAGGATACTGGGGACTATAATGAGGGGGTGAACTCAGGGAAAAACTGTGAAGTCAGTGACCCCCTCGATTCTCACCCCTTCCTTAGGTATTCAGGGCCAAAGAGTTTCCTGGGAGCATAGCTTTAGAGCAGAAAGCCATCTAGTTTCATCTTCCCATTTTAGAGATGAGGAAACTGAGACTTGGAGAGATTAGCTAGCTTGTCCCAAGGTCACCATAAGAGCATAAGAGATGGGATTGAAATCCTGTTCTTCTGACATCAAAGTTAGGTTCCTTCTATCCTATCATACCTCCCCCTTAATTCATGCAGGGAATATGCATTTCATGCTAGAGCTGCCTTCCTCAGGGTTTCTGGCCTTCTCCAGAAAAGCCGTAGGGCAAAGGCAGAACTCTGGAGTCAAGAACAAAAGAAGGGATGAGTGAGAGAGAAAGGGCAACATCTAATCTAAAGGAGTAAAGCTCTAATGGTGGAATTTGGGATATCTTTGGAGGGAAGTATTTTAGAGTCTGGAGAGAGAGAGGAAAGGGGCAGGAGGGGGAGAGTGGAGACTGGACCTCAGGCTGTTTTGCTTTCCCTTGCAGTCATGACTTCATTGGGGAGTTCACCACTAGCTACCGGGAGCTGGCTCGTGGGCAGAGTCAATTCAACATCTATGAGGTGAGTCTGTTCCCTGCTTCCAAAACTTGCTGCTTGCTTTATGTTTTGAAGGAGCAAAGGATCACATAGCCTTTAGGTAAGGCCTGAATCTGGGGAGCTGCAGCCTGGGGCTGTAAAAGTCCTCTTTGATTTCAGATGTCCTCTTAGCCCTTGCCTTCCATCAGCCCAGGCTTCAGAGGATCTCTTTTCATTTATCTGTCTTAAATTTGGGGACGGCTAGGTGACTCTGGGCAACTCACTTAACCTTGTTTGCCTCAGTTTCCTCATCTGTAAAATGAGCTGGAGAATGAAATTATAAACCACTCCAGTGTCTTTGCCAAGAAGACTCCAGAAGGGGTCACGAAGAGTCAGACAGGACTCAAAATGACTGAACAACAATAACAACAACAAATTTATTTCCTAGGGATGGGGGTGGGATGTGTAAGGGGAAGCACCAGGTGGGAGACCAAGAAGATCTAGGTTCTATTCCCAATACAATCATTTGCTAGGTAGGTGACTTTGGCCAAATAATTTTTCTTCTCTGGGATTTGATTTCTTCCTCTGTAAAAATAGATTTAATTCTAACTATTCCTACCTCACCAGCTTAATTCCTACATCTGAACCTTTGTCCCCATCCTTCCCTTCCACCGTTTATGCAGAGCCAAATTCTACACATCATTTGAGGCCCAGCTCCAGTTCCACTTCCTCTGTGGAGCTCTCTGCCTCCTCCCCCAATTCTGCTGATCTCCCCCACCCTTTTCTGAATTCCTTCTGTTCTTAACATCTATAATTACCTCACTTTATCATTTGTTAAGAATAAGGACTCAATCTATGATTTTATAGGGAACTCCTGGCTTAAGAAACTCCCTTATAATTTGTAGTCTTAGAGACTTGCCTGGGGCTAACCTAAGAGGTTACTTCTCTCTTGGTTTTTCAGCCAGTCACTCAGTCAACGAACACCATTTGTAAAGTGCTATGCTAAGTGACACAGTCAGGATTTGAACCTCAGTTCTTGCTGACCCCAAGCCTCTGTTAAGTCAAGCTACCTTTTCAGTGCCTTTTATAAGTATTTTTTTAAAATACAGATTTAAAAAAATAAACACTGAGATTCCAAGAAGTGAAATAATTTCCCCAGGTCACACAGCTAGCGAGTGTCAGAGTTCAGATTTGGATGAAGGACTTCTGCCTTTAAGTGAGGGGTTTTGCATTAGACCTCTGATTCCATTGGTATGCATTATTCCCAATTAAGAAACCCCCTTTAATTAGGCAGGTCAGCAACTTTTCTACAGCTCGAAGTCTTTGAGAATTGACTAGATGACTGAGAGGTTAAGTGATTGTACAACTAATATGTGTCAGATGTGAGACTTGAACCCAGAGCTTCTTGGGCGACGCTTATTGCCATCTAGTTATTTTGTGTGTCTCTCCTCCAAAACACGATAAGCCCCTTAAGGACAGGAGCCACACTTTCTTCTTGCCCCATGTTCCCCACTGGACCTAACACAGGTCTAGGCATGTAGTAGGTCGTTAATAAATACATTTATTGCACTGCAATAGGGATCAAATCACCCAAATTTCTACACTTACTTACTAAATGAGGTTCACTTTTTTGTTCTCTGCCTCTGAAGGGAGTGGAAGATGAGATCCGTCTCTCTTTGGGTTTTTATTTAATCTTTTTGGGCACAAGATGATGAAGGAAGATCAGAATAGCTAGAATCCTTCACACATGGGAAGCCTTGATCCCTCAATGAAAAAGAAAAATTCTCTTGATTGTGGGTTTTCAATAAAGCCACTTTAGGATATGAAGCTTGCTCAAGTAAACCCCTGAAACTGGAGGATTTCATTTCCCTCCCCAACCCACCTCTTGGGAAGTTACCCTCCATGCAGGGTCCAGGAAAGCTAGAAAGGGACCTCAGGGAGTCTCCGGAAGCCACTCTTCTCCTGGGAAGGGTAGGAGGGCAGCGATCCCCTGCTGAGAACAATGCTATGTATAGTGTTGTAGAATTACAAAGTTTGCATTTAAGTCCTGGCCCTAACACTCACTAGTTGCCTGACTTTGAGCATTTCTCCATGCCACCCCAAGAGACAGGGGATGATGGCGTGTAGAGAACATTTGGGAGGCAGAGGCCAGCTCTGTGTTACTTCCCCGAAGCCCCTAGGGGGTGCTGGTCCTCTGTATGTATCCTAGCCCTTTAGAGCTAGCTTGCAGGGGGGAAGTGGGAAGGAGGTATGACTGAACTAGTCAGCTCCCTAATTTTGCATAAGAGAAAATTGGGGTGCATAGAGGTGAAGAGGCTTCCCAGAGCATACCCAGCTAGTTAGCCATGCATCATATTAACCATCTTCTCTGTAACTTGCTCAAATAATTGCCTTTCAATGAATGTGAATCCGCTACCTGTCTGTGTCTCTGTGCATAGGAATATGATCATTTACATGTTATATGATGCATTGACTTTGCATGTGTGTGTGTGTGTGTGTGTGTGTGTGTGTGTGTATGAATGTACCTTTCATTCTTATCATAGACTTTTTCCCAAATCCTCCCCTTGCTTGCCTCTCTTCTCATTTATTTTTTCTCTATACTTGGTGATCAACTCCTATCCCTCTGCAGATGATGCCTTGCAAACACCAAGCCCTCTATTGGGATCCTTGATCCAGGCCCCTTCCATGTCCTGTGTGACCCTGTACGACCCTGCTTGCCCCTTCAGTCCTAGGATCCAACGTTCATAGATCCAGAGCTGGAAGGAAACTCAGACACTCTTTTGTTCAGTCCTTATGTCTAATTTTCACTTTTTCCTTATCCACAGACTCCTTCCCTGCTGCTTACAAACATGCCCCGAGTGCGCCCCTCCTAAAAAAACCCAGCTCTTCACCTGGCCCTCCCATCCCCTCAAGCTATCCTGCCCATCACAGCCAAACTGAGGAAAAGCTGCCTCTTCTTTGTCACCTCCCACTCATTTCTCAGCCCTTTGCAGTCTGGCTTACAACCTCATCATTCAAATAAAATTTCTCTCTCCTAGGTTACCAAGTGACTTTTTTCTCAGGTCTCACCCATAACTTCTCTGAAGCATATGATAATGACAGGTAGCCTTTATATAGCACTTTCAGGTTTGCAAAGGGCTTTGCAGACATCATCTTGTCTGATCCTCACAATAGCTCTCTGGGGTACTATTATCACTTCCTTTTTACAGTTGAAACAACTGAGGCTGAGAAAGGTCATGTGACTTTACTCAGGGTCACACAGATTGTAGGTGTCTGCGGCAGGATTTGAACTCAGGCCTTCCTGATTTCAGGTCTGATACTGGTCTATCCACTGCATTTGACACTGTTCACCACCCTCTTTACCTAGACACATTTCCCTAGGCTTTCAAGACACTGTTCTCTCCTGGCTCTCCTCTAGCCACCCCTCAGTCTCCTTTGCAGTCATCCATTCCTTACCCACTATTGATGGTGTCCCTAGGCCTCTCTAGCTTGAACCCTCTTCTGTCTCTTCTTTTTCCTCTTTCAATCTAGCTCCTCTGTCTTGGTTTTTCTGTCTCTTTCTCTTTCTATTCCTTTCTCCCTCTGACTTCCTGTCTTCTTTATCTGCTTGTCTGCATCTCTGCTTCTGTCTGTCTCTGTGTTTATACATGTGATCTCATTGGCTCCTAGGGATTCATCTAACAGGGCTGGGAAACCTGCAGCCTCCAGGTCACATGTGGCCCTCTAGGTCCTCAAGTGCAGCCCTTTGATGGAATCCAAGCAATTCTGTCAAAGGGCTGTGCCTGAAGACCTAGAGGGCCACAGGTGGCCTTGAGGCCTCAGGTCCCCACTTCTGATTCTATGATCATGACACAGAGGTAGTTAGATACTGTAGTGGATAGAGTTTTAGGTCTTGAGACAGAAGATGTGAGTTCAAATCCTGCCTCTGAGACTTACTGTGTGACCTTGGACAAGTCATTTCACTTCTATCTGTCTTAGTTTACTCCTCTGTAAAATGTCTCTAATGATAGCACCCATCTCCTAGGGATCGAACGAGATAGCTGTAAAATGTTTAGCACAATACCTCATGCATACTAGGCACTTCATAAATGCTGGTGACCTTCCTTCTGAAAGAAAACTCATCTTAACCTTCTTCCCTTCTTTACTTCCCTATTTCTACCACCATTTTTCCAGTTATCCAGGTTTGTACCCTAGAGATATCCTCTTCATTCTTCAAGGGTATCCAATCAGTTACCAATTCTTATTGAGTCTATGTGTTCTTTTTTTTTGTCTTGGAGGGGGGAAGGCAAGGCAATTGGGGTTAAGTGACTTGCCCAAGGTCACAAAGCTAGTTAAGTGTCTGAGGCTGAATTTGAACTCAGGTCCTCCTGACTCCAGGACTGGTGCTCTATTCACCGAGCCACTTGGTTGCCCAAAGTCTACGTGTTCTGTCTCACATCTGTCTCCTGTCTCCACTCACATAGGTGACTACATCAACTCCCTCTCTCTGCCAATGACTCTTTTTTTTTAATTAAACTTTTATTTATTTTAGTTTACATCATTCATTTCCACGAGATTTTGAGTTACAAATTTTCTCCCCATCTTTCCCCTACCCACCACCCTAAAACAGCCATCCCATTGTATAACCTCTCCCCCACTCTATTCTCTCCTATGTCCTCCCCCATCAACCCTCTGACTTTCTGGTAGGGCAGGATGGATCTCCCTACCTGCCAATGACTCTTTACAAATGCCAGCCCCTCTATTGGTGCCCAGGATACTGTCTGCTCCCATGTCCTCCATTCTCTTACCCCTTTGTAAAATAATAGACTCAGATTTGGAAGACACTTCGAGGCCCTCTTGTCCGATGCTTGCTCAGATCCTTGTGTCCTCTTACCTTGACTTTTGAAGTGGCTTCCTAATTGGTCTCCTTCATGTAGGGGAGCCTTGCCCTTCCTTAAATTCCTCTTCTGCACAGCTGTCTGTTCCTCAAGTATATAGTTGGTTCCTTTGAGCACAGCATCTCTCATCTTCTCTGGGATGGAGAGCCAAATCAGAAGGGTGCGTTGACTCATGGGTCAGTGGGAAATCCATCACGCCTAAGGAGCTCTTTCTGGCCTGGGCTTTTATGCCTTAGGTGACTGGGAAGCTTCACCAGTGGTTCAAGCCTTAGCCCCTGGATCAATTAAATTTTGATGATGATTTCATTGCCTTTTTAGGGAAAAACTGGCCTGTGAAGCAACAACCTTCCAGTTCTCTTTGGTCCATGTGTGACAAATTTCTAGCTGCAAAACGGAACCTATTGTCACGGTTCTTAACTAGATTAGGTGATGAAACTCACATCACCACTTGCTGTTCCCCATAGACGATGATCCGTCTTTAGTTTGTGTCTTTGCTCATGCCATTTTCTAGCCCAAGAATACAGTTCCTATTCATCTTTACCTCATGTACTCATGTACCTCCTAGAGGAAGCCTGTCTTAATCCTTTTAATCATTAAGCATTTATTAAGTGCCTACTGTGTGCTAGGCACATATGTGATGGGCAGCTGGGTGGAGCAGTGGGTAGATAGTACCAGGCCTGGAGTCAGAAAGACTCATCTTCCTGAGTTCAAACCCAGCCTCAGACACTTACTAGCTGTGTGACCCTGAGCAAGTCACTTCACCTTGTTTGTCTCAGTTTCCTCATCTGTAAAATGAGCTGGAGAAGGAAATGGCCAACTCCTCTAGGATCTTTGCCAAGAAGACCCCATTTATTGAAGTCACGACTGAACAACAGTAACAACATACCGTTGTGTAACTACTTGTATAATTCATCTTATCACAGATTGAGGTCTGGAAAGGACATCAGAGTCCATCTAGTCCAGTTCCTTACTCTGAGATGAGAAAACAGAGATCTAAATGGCTTAAGTGACTTGTCCAAGGTCACACAAGAGGAAAGGACAGAGACAGGCTTCTGTTTCAAGCACAGTATATTCTGAGTTCAACATTCTCCGTTTAATTCCATCTCTTCTGCTGGATTGTAAACTCTTTGAGGACAGGGCTGGTGTCTGGGTCATCCTTGCATCTCCACTCAGGCCTCTGCAAAGTAAGTATCCAGATGAGACTTTTTGAGTAGTTGAATGGAAGCATTTGGATGAGATATCAGGAAGTCAACTGTGTGACCATGGGCAAAATGCTTGACTGCTCTGTGTCTCATTCAATATTCTGATCTATAATATGAAGCTTGCAATTCCTATTCCCTCATAAGAAAGAAGTAATCTATAGAGAAAGCTCACAGGGCTGTGATGGGGAAATAATCAGAGAAACAGAAAAAAAACCCATAAATGAGAGATTATTATGTTTATAAGATAATGAGATGTGATGAAGCATTTGTGGAAATTTTCTCAATGAATTAGTAAAAATGTTTAAATACATGTAACAGAAATATATAGAAGCATACTTTTGAAATTATAAGAACCCGTGAAAATCAAATGAAAGAGTCAACATATAGGATTTGGGGGAAATGAGTTGTGGTAGAAAGAGTACTGATTTGGAGCAAAGGTATAACTAGGGCAGAGAAAGTGGAGCTTTGTGCCAGGGTGCCAAAATTCACAGGGCACTGACAGCATTTGTATTCATTCATTAGCTTAAGAAACAACTATTTAGCACCTTTTTATTAGTGAAATAGGAAACCATCGTATGTTAGTGCTTCTTCTTCCTCCTTCCCACAGCAGCCCCACCATCCATGCCCTATGAAAGTTTCTCCACAGCCTGTTCCCCCTTCCCCAACTTACCCAGTAATATCCTTGAGCTATTTCTGCTCAAGGAGGTCAATGTCTGGACTCTCTGTCCCCCTATTATGGGATGGTAACTCTCTGTCCCATCCCTCTTTATTCAGTTTATCTCGAAAATTTGAGGGTACTTTTGTAATGCTTGCTCAGGCCTCCAGAACTTCCGGTTATAGCTCTGATATGAAATGAGGGGCCTTGGGTTCAAATCATACCTCTCCTCCTTAATACCTGGATGACTTTGGCCAGGTCACTTAAAATTAGCCTCTTTGGGTCTTGGCTCAGATGAGAAAGAAGCTCAGACTAGATTGTGTATTGGCTCTGGAATTTGAGGACCTGGATTCAAATTTAGATAGGAGGTTAGTCTAGATTATACACTGTCTCTGGAGAGGACTCTCTTACTACCTGGCCTCTGTCCTGGGTGGGGGGCAGAGGGAGCAGATAAACTCCATGCACTGCAGGGAGTGGCACCGAAGACCTTCCCCTCTGACCCTCCAACTCTTCCCTCCTTCAGGTGGTAAACCCGAAAAAGAAAATGAAGAAAAAGAAATACCTGAACTCCGGCACAGTGAGTCCCTTTTTCCCCACCCCACTCCTCTCCTTTCTCCCCCTGGGGCTGAATGAAGACATTCTGAGTTCTAAAGTGCGTCAGGCACCAAGGAACGCTTGGCGTGTTGAACGTGGGAGCTGGAGCCGGGGAGGGAGAAAGGCGGGGGCGGAGGGGGTGCCGAGGAGCAACCTCCCAGGAGATGACAGAGATGACAGGCAGCCTGCTTCGGGATGAAATTTGGACAAGAAAAACTCCCACAGGGGCTTCTCAGCAATCCGGGTCTGACTAAGCTGTCTCTACATCTGTTCGACACAGCAGCCTGGGAGGAGACCTGCTGGGCACATGGGGGAGCATCAAAGGGGCTGGGGGAGGATCTCAGAGAAACTGAGAGCCCTGGGGGATCCCGACTGGGGGGAGGGGGCAGCTTTTGAAAGGCTCACAAAATGAGCCGGGAGCAACACCCCCTCCCCATGGGTGGTCTTACATGAAGCCATGCAGCGGGTCCCCTCCCGGAAATGCCCTGGAAACTCAGCAATCTTGGCTAATTAGCTATGAGCCCGACTTAACCAATTTTTTTTTAAATGAAGCGATCTTATTGATTGTTGCCTCCTGAAGTAGTGAGTTCACTGGAAGGGCTCACCAAATCACAGAATTTGAGAGTTCACAGGACCCTCAGAGGCCATCTAGGCCAATCCACGGCACAATAAGAATTCCCTCTACTATATACTCAAGACATAATCATCTAGTCTCCTCATGAAGACCTCCAGTAAAGGGCCACCCACTGCTGCCCCAAGGCAACCCGTCCCTTGTTTCTAAAAAAATTAAATTAAAATTTTTTTCAATTAACTAAAACTAATTTTCTCTCCCTCCTCTCCCCACTCCATTAGGGAAAAAAAGCAAAGCACAACTCTTGTAACAGATATCATTTGTAAAGTACTTTGTGAATATTAAGCTATGTAATAATAATAATAATAATAATAATAATAACCTCCTGGACTTCCGGTTCCTCATCTGTAAAATGAGGGGTTGGATTAGATGGCCTTTGAGGTGCTGTCCAGCTCTGGGTCTAAAATCCTATTTCTTCTTCTGGGTCACAGACCTTCAAATGCTCCAATACTTGTATTATGACCCCCATGAGTCTTCTCTTTCCTAGGCTAAACATTCCAGATCCTTTATATAGTGCCTACATGGCCGCTTGTGAGCATGATGTAAAGACCAATGGATGGGAGTTTCAGAGAGGCAGATTTAGGGTCAGTGTAAGAAAAAAGTTCCTTTTAGAGCTGCCCTAATTAGGAATGGGGGTGGGGTGTGTGTGTGTGACATCAGCTTACATTTATATAGCACTTTAAAGGTTTGCAAAGTGTTTGAAAAATATTATCTCATTTGATCCTCACAACCACCTTGGGAGATAGGGGCTTTTATCATCACCCTAGTTTGACAGATGAGGAGACTGAGGCAGCCACCAGTTAAATAACTTGCCCAGGGTTACACTGTAAGTGATTGAGGCAGGATTATGAACTCAAGTCTTCCTGATTCCAGGGCTTGTGTTCCATTCTTTGCCCATCTAGCTCCCAGTAGATTGTTTCTGACTGGACAGCTCCAAACGCAGACATGGGCTCTTACTTGAGATTGTAGAAGAAATTCTTGCTCGGGTACAGGTTACACTACATGTCTTCTCAGCTCCCTTCTCAGCCTCCTATTCCATGCATGGGGGTGGGGGGCGCAGTTTGATTACAGCTCTGAAGTCTCTGTGGTTCTTGGTTTCTTTGATACGCCCAGGTGTGTCTATAGAGAAATAACCCTGACCAATAACTTACAAATGAAGGTTCTGCCAGGTCTACCCTATGAAAAGTAAAGGCTATCCCCCAAAGAACAGAATGTTTTGAAAAGAGCTGGTTCCTTTAAATAGGTCAAAGGTCTCTCCCAACCATCCCTTACATGCATTTAGCTACTTGGCCAGCCCTTCGTTGCTATGTAGGGCAAAGATAAATTGCTGACTGGCACCTGCCCTTGGTGTCATAAATCCTGAACTTGTAGACTGTGAGCCTTGCATTGAGCAGCTTGCTGAATGAGAATGCATATGGATTTCCTAGGTTCTGGGGCAAGGGCTTCCTTAAACAGAGGTCTTGCAGAGAAGTGTTTTGCTTTGTTACCTACTCCCCACCTTCCCACTGGATGGTATGAAGACAGACTAAAAGTCTAAGGACTCCTCAGTTTGGAAGAACAGAGATTGCAAAGGAGAGGAGCCTGAAAAATGATGTCTGAAAGATGAAGGCCCCAGATGGAGGAGAGAAACAGGCCTTTGGTCACCAGATTCTGGGAGGAGGTGCTGGTGGGGCTACCCCCAGAAACTGGAGAGAGGCAAATTTAGGATGGATTCAGAAGTCAGTCGGAGATAGAGAAAACCCCTTACTCTGAGATGTGGAATTGGCTGAGAATATCAGTAGATGTAAGACACAAGAGGCACTGTGGTATAATGGCCTCAGAGCCAGGAAGATCTGGGTTCAGATCTTGCCTTTGACATAAACTGGTTCTGAGAAAGTCATTTAACAGTGATTTTTTAAGATTAAAAGGTGCTGGCCTGCCTTAGTAGAAGGAAATTCCTCACCTGGAAGTTCCTCATATCTCTGAGATCTCAGGTCCAATCACCATCCCTTGAGGTATAAATTCCTGCTTGAACATTCATGGTGGGTTTATAAAGGAAATCCATGGAGGGGCCACTCCCTAATCAGTGAGAGTAAAATCAGGGAGATTACCCACATCTTCCTCTATCCTATCCCAATTGGCTCATGCCAGACACAGAAACCCAGGTTTAGGAACCTATTGACTGATGCAGGGTGGTACTTTCTCTTTAAAAAATTTCTTTAATTACTTTTTTTCTCTCCTTCCCATACTCTTCTCTTCCTTCTTCTCTCCACCCCACTCCCATCTCCGAGAAAGAAACAAAACAAAACTCCTTTTACAAACATGTATAGTCAAGTAAAACAAATCCCACATTGGCCACATTCAAAAAAAATTATTTCTCAATGGAGGTGGGTAGTCTATTTCATCATGAGTCCTCTGGAATCATGATCGTTCACTGTGATAATCAGAGCTTATCAGAGTTCCTAAGTTTTTCAAAATTAATTATCTTACAAAATTTTCTTATTCTATAAACTATTCTCCTAGTTCTGCTCATTTCACTCTGTATCTGTTCAAAGGAGTCTTTCCAGGTTTCTCTGAAAATACCCCTTTCTTACAGTCATCATTTCTTTATAGCATGATAATTAAGCATTCTATCACATTCACATACCATAACTTGTTCAGTTCTTCCCCAATTGACAGGCAGCCCTTCACTTTCCAATTCTATAGGGCAGTACTTTCCAAGGACTCCTGGAATATATTGATATCAATATATTTTGAACTGGGACAATTTAAACCCACTAACACCTAGCAAAAGGCAGCTAGGTGATGCTGTGGATAGCACTCCTGACCTGGAGTCAGGAAGACTTATCTTCCTGAATTCAAATCTAGCTTCAGGCACTTACTAGCTATGTGACCTTGGACAAGTCACTTAACCTTGTTTTCCTCAGTTTCCTCATCTGTAAAATGGACTGGAGGAGGAAATGGCAAACCACTCCAGTATCTTTGCCCAGAAAACCCCAAATGGAGTCATGAAGAGCCGGACATGACTAAAACAACTCAACAATGATACAAGTAGCAAAGATGGAAATGAAGAAGGCTACTTGCAAAAGTGGACAGAGATGGGTATTTAAGATAGAAAAGCAAAACAAACTTCCTGAGGATGAAATGGGGATTTAAAAGGCCGACCCCTCCCACAAAAGGGGGGAGAATTTGGTGAAATCCTGACCTACACGGCCTGGGGGTTACCCCCCTCCCCCCCCCCAGCTTAAAGGATGTTCTTCCTCTCCCTCTTTGCCTGTTGAATTCTCATGCCTCTTTTAACTCAAACGCTGCCTATGCCCCATTCCCTGTTCTGTTTGTAATGGCCTCCCCCTCCCTCACTGCTCCTCATTCATCCCCTCTCTCTCTAATATACCCAATCGTGCATTATTGTGCATTGTTCTAATCCGAAATATGTTTCATCCACTTTATAAGTTGTAGCCTCAAATTTTGAACCTCTCCATGTACTTTGCATTCAGGAAGGCCTGATAAATGTGTTTTTAATTAAATTGGATTGAACAGAAAAGTAAGGAGAGACCTGGATGTGTTGTTTCCCCTCATTAAAAAATAGGTTTGTTTGGGGGTTTTTTGTTTGTTTGGGTTTTTTAAGCAAGGGAATTGGGGTTGTGATTTGCCCAGGGTCACACAGCTAATAAATGTCAAGTGTCTGAGGCTGGATTTGAATTCAGTCCTCCTGACTTCAGGGCTGGTGCTCTATCCACTGTACCACCTAGCTGCCCCAGATAAGTTTCTTGAGGGCAAGCCTGTTTCATTTATGTATATGTGTCCCTAGCTTCTAGCCCAATGTCAGACATATAATAGTGCTGAATAAGAGTTTCTTGATTGGGGAGAGAAACCCAACCATCCAGTCCCCTAATCTAGCCCAGGACCCATGGTAACACCCATCATGGCTAATGGATGCTCTGTCTTTTTTTTCCTCCAAGGTAACGCTACTGTCCTTTGCAGTGGAGTCGGAATGCACATTCTTGGATTATATCAAAGGAGGGTGAGAGAAGAGCTCCTTACATGTTGGACTTAAAAATCATATGAGTTTCCAAATGCAGAGTTCCAGGTATCACCCATGTGCATTTGGGCTGAGGTGGCCCCTCGCATCACTGACTTGACTGATTCTGAAGGACATCCTCAAATGTTTGGGATTTGAAGATCGCCAGGACTTAAATAAGTATCAGGCTGGTCTAGTGATCTGAGGTACCAGAATCAAGGCTCAGAGAGGAAGCTCTCTGGCTGTTCTGATCTCTGTACAGAGGTGTGGATGCAGATGCCACTTCTGACGCATGAACCTTTGGGCAGATAGGGGGCATGGTAGATAGTGTGCCAAGCTATTCCTGAGTCCGAGTCTGCCCTCAGACACTTACCAACTGTGTGACCCTGGGCAAGTCACATGTTACTTAACCCTGTTGGCCTCTATTTCCTCATCTGTTGCCTCATTTCTAAAATGAGCTGGAGGAGGAAATGGCAAACCACTCCAGTATCTTTGCCAAGAAACCTCAAATGGTATCACGGACAAAGAGTCCAACATAAGTCAAGCATGCCCAACGGGTAGCTAGGTGGTACTATAGTACATAGGGACCTGGGCCTTGAGTCAAGAACTCATCCTCCTGAGTTCAAATCTGGCCTCAGACTCTTACTAACTGTGTGACCCTGGACAAGTCACTTAACCCTATTTGCCTCAGTTTCCTCATCTTTATAATGATCTGGAGAAGGAAATGACAAACCTCTCCAGTCTCTTTGCCAAGAAAACCCCAAATGGGGTCATGAACAGTTGGACGTGACTAAAAAATGACTTAACAACGACAGTAACAACAAATACAAAAGCCTGTTATCCCATTCAGCAGAGGGGTCCACTAACCACTGGGTCCCTGAGTCACTGGCCCATGAGGCAGCAGGGTTGGCCTCCCAGCTTGGAGCCACAAAGAGCTGCAGAGCAAAGCAACAGGGCAGACCCCAAGGTTGGGACGGTCATCGGGCAAGAGGCAATGGTCACAGGGTGAATTGATACCAGAGGCCAAGGCAAATAAGAGTCTTTGTGCTGGGGAGATGGGAAGGATCTGAGAACACCAGAGCTGAAGGAAAGAGCAAAAGGATTATCCACGGGTCAACAGGTCATCAGAAGTTTGGGTGAGCAGTCAGGAGTCGAAGTATGTGAAGTTGCCAGAGGTCGAGAAAAGCTGGGAATCAGGAATCTAAGCAGATAAGCTAGACATTAAGGAAGACACAGTTAGCAGGGGTCAAGGAAAAGGAACGGGTCAGGAAACAAGACAGATAAGATAGGAATGAAGGCGTCTGCAGTTACTGAAGGGCAGAGAGAAACAGGGGATCACGAATATAGACAGGACAGGAATTAAGGAGGCCTAGGCAGAGGCATCAGGAGGTATTGGATAGAAGGCCACCCTTGGACATAAGTAGCCTTGGGGTTCAAGTCCAACTTTTGAAACACTCTGCTTAGGTGACCCTGGGCAAGTCACCTAACTTTTCAGTGGGCCAAGAAACAATCCAAGACAGGGGTTCTTATCCTGCGTGGGGGTCCATAGAGAGATTTCAGATGTCTGTGTGCTTGGATGGTAGAAAAAAATTACATCTTTATTTTCACTAACCTCTAACTGAAATTTAACATGTCCTTCAATTATCTAAAGACAGCTAAGTGGCACAGGAAATGGAGTCAGGAAGACCTGAGTTCGAATGTGGCCTCAGACACTGACTTAGCTGTGTGATCCTGGGCAAGTCACTTAACTCTGCCTCAGTTTCCTCATCTGTAAAATGAACTGGAGAGGAAAATGGCAAACCACATCAGTATCTCTGCCAAGAAAACCCCAAATAGGGTCACAAAGAATCAGACACAACTGAACAACAGCTCAATTATTTAAAAACATTATTCTGGGAAAGGGTTCATAGACTTCACCAGAGGTCAAAGGAAGAATGAGGGCATTGAGCGCCCAGATAAAGGGATCATAGAAATATAGATCCAGAGGGAAGTTCGGAAGGTCTCTAGAACCGGAAGGGGCGTCAGAGGCTGTCTAGTCCAGCTTTTATAGATGAGGACACTGAGTCCTTTGGCTGTGTGGTGATGACAGTCAAAGGGGGCCATGATTAAAAAAAGGTTAAGAACCCCTGCTCTAAGATGATGTTATATGAGTTGCTGACCTGCATCAGTGAAGGGTGTTTCCATACTAGAACTAGTGTTCTCTTACTAGGAGTTCCTCATTTGGGGAAATCACAGGTCCAGATGAAAAAACAAAAACAAAACAAAAAACCAGTTCCAGAAAAGCAGATACTCAGGAATCAAGGAAAAGAGTCAAGAAAAGGGACCAACAACCAGGATCCTGTGAGGTAACCTTGATGTGGAGGCAAAATTGCCTAGGGAGGAGCTTCCCCTACTCCCCAGGGCAGGGGAAAGGGCAGCAAGGCAGGTGGAGACAGCTCCCGGGCAGCCTGATTCTCTTGGGTTGTCACAGTGTGCTTTGGAGTACAGGGAAAGGACAAGTCTGGATCAAAGTCTACATGTCCTCCTAGCTTGACTGCCTGCCTAGTCACATTGAAGGTGGGAGACAGGTGGGTCAAATTCATCACTACAGTCAGTGTTACAGCCCCTACCAGTGCTTATCCATTCATTCAAGAAAGAACATTGAACTCACATCAAAGTCACCATTTCCTTTGGCCTCAGTTTCCTTATCTGTAAAAGGGGGGAGCAGAACTGGATGGCTTCTGATAACCTCCAAGTTCTAGATAGCTTCCAAGCTTCCCTCTAGATCTGGGTTCCTGTGGTCTCTTTAGCTGGGCACTCAATACCCTCATTCTGCCCAAGATGCCCCTTTCCAGTCCATTATCTGAAATTGTCCTTCCAGGGCTCTAGACCTCTTGCTTCCTTTCTGCCCACATCAAAATATACCTGTTAATAACAGTCCCATCATCAAAATGTTTTCATAATCATACTGTCCCACTCTGCCTCATGAGACTATCCTGAAGGAAAAGTTAAAAGTGAGAGGGCTTAAGATCCCAGATTTGGTGCTAGAAGAGACCCCAGGGGGTCACCTAGTCCAGCCCCTTAATTTCACAGATGAGAAACAGAGCCTCTGGGAGGTTACCTGACTTGTCTGAAGTCAGACAGCTAGTAAATGGCAGACTCAGGATTCAAATCCAGCTACAGATCCAGTTTTCTGTCCACTGTTCCCATGCGGCTTCAAGTCAAGTTTCTTATGAGCATAGAATGTTAGAGCTAGAAGGGATCATCTGGTGCAAAGCCCCCTCATTTTGCTGATAGAAGCTGAGACCCAGAGGGGGAGTAACAGGTCCAAGGTCACACAGCTGGTAAACAGATTCAGGAGTCAAACCCAAGCCTTTTGTCTCCAAACCAGCTGTTCTTACCAGAGTTCAACAGGGAAAGCCTGCATAGAACAAGGCCCAGCTGGCCAAAGCTTCTGCCCCCGACACTTGTGGAGGGCACAGGTGTCAGTGTTCTCCACTGTAGAATGAAAGACTTGGAGCAGCTGGTCTCCAAGGACCTCTCCAGATCTGAAAGCCTGTTTGCCACATCCCTAGTGAAGGGCCTGCCCAGGCATAGGGTAAGTTGAGAGCATCACCTTGGGCTTTCCTTCCTTGATTCTCCATTGTCAGTGTTTCCCCTGGGTCTCATCATCCTCCTATCACACCAGCTGGCCATTCTGATGGGCTGTACCTTTGGGAGCCAGGGTGTTGTCAGGCTGTGTTCTCTAGGTAAAGGGAAGATGCCAGCCCAGTGTCCAGGCTTTGCTCCTCACCCACAGGAGGGATTATAGCTCATTGAAATATAGAGGTAGATGGACCCTTCAGGACATTAAATCCAGTCCCCTAATTTTCACAGATAAGGAAACTGAGGTTGGAAGATGGTAAGCGACTTGAGGGTCAGAAAGTGGAATTCGAACCCAAGTCATTTTGACTCTAAGTGCAAACCTCCTTCCACTACCATGCTGCCTCTGACATAGCAGATAAGCTACTGTAGCTAGACATCTATATCCCCTCAGGATTTCCATCTGTACTTCATAGAATCATAAAATTTAGAGGTAGAGCAAACCTAAGAGGTCACCTTGTCCAACCATCTCATTTTACAGATGGTGAAACAGAGTCCCAGAAAAGGAACTGACCTAAAAGAACTTCACCTAACAAGGCAAACTGGATAGAGGGCTTGTTTTGAAGTCAGTGGACCTGGATGTGAATCTCAGCTCAGTTATTTTGTTACCTGCTTCATCTTGGAGAAATCAATTAATTTCTGTGGGCATCAGCTTCCTCATCTGTGAAATGGGAGTGTTGGACTAGATGACCTTTGGCCAAGTTCCTTTCCCTATCCTATCATATCATCCTATTTACACAGCTAGAAAGAAGCAGGGGTTAGAGCCAGACGTTTAGGAAAGGATCTTGGTCTTGGTTCCAAATGCACTTCTTTCCAGTATACCCTGATGTGTTATCAGAGAGAGATTACATGACTTGCTCACAGTTACTTAGGTAGGGTTAGCTGGACAGCACAAGGCCTGGAGTCTGGAAAGACCTAAGTTCAAATCCAGTATGCAAGTAAATATTTAATAACAAGCTCTCTTAAAAAAATAGCATGACACATTCTTAAGTTTAATCTGCATCATTAATATTTTCCTCATTGCTCAACAAAGCAATAAATCAAGCCCTAATTTGTAGGGTTTACTGATTTCCCAGGTGTAAATGCTCTCAGTGAAAATTTAACCATCAGTTCTCAAGAGATCTAGTGTGAGCTGACTCCAGCACACCCCTGGCTGTAAGGGACCTTTGTGGGTCTACAATGTAGTCCAACCCCTTCATTTTACAGGTGAAGAAACTGAGACCCAAAGAGGTTAAAACCATAGGCCCTTTTCTCGTTGTTATTATTATGACTCTTACTTTGAGAGCCTTAACAGGCATTTATCATACTCAGATCACTTTACAAAGATTTTGTGTTGAATTTGGGGAGTGGAGGAAGAGATCAAGGGCTCCCTCACCATTCCAATATACTCTACCACCAGCTGCCTTGGCAGTCAATCCAGGTACTCAGGAGTGATTGACTCAGCCAGTCAGAAACAAGTAGAAAGAGAGATGGTCTCCTCTGCCTTTGTTTTCAGTTCACCTTGCAATATTATCTGGGGCTCCATTGGAACATCATTTCTGACATGTTTCTGGGAGATAGAAAAGAGTTTTCCTGCCTCAAAAATGTCCTCATGCCTAAGGGCAGAGATTTTAATTTCAAAATGAAAGAGAAGACCCAAAATATCTTGGGGCTACTCTGATACCTAGGCAAAGATTTGATATGGGGACTCGGATTCACCCTGTGCTGTAAATGACTGATATCAAACTTTGCCTGTGATTCAGACTCTTCAACTTTCTCTAGCTTATCTCCCTCCACATCTGTCACCTGAGGTTAGAGGTGGCTATGAGATCAGTGCCCAGACTTGTAGCTGAGGGCAACTGTCCAGCTTCCTGTTTTTCTCTGGAGGCCCTGGGAAAAGATGACAACAGATATGGGTTTTTTGTTTGTTTGTTATACAAAGAGATTCCACAGCTAGATATTGCTGTATAGTCCTTTCAGAGTCTTCATGACCCCATTTGAGGTTTTCTTGGCAGAGATACTGGAGTGCTTTGCCATTTCCTTCTCCAGCTCATTTTACAGATGAGGAAATTGAGGCAAACAAGATGAAGTGACTTGCCCAAGGTCACACAGCTAGCAAGTGTCTGAGGCCAGATTTGAACACAGAAAGATGATTCTTCCTGACTCTAGGTACTCTATCCACTGTGCTGCCTAGCTGCCCGACTCTGTTTTACAAAGATATTCTACACCCAGTTATCACAAAACGCCTTTTGAAATAGGGCAGGGGCTATTGTCCCCCTGTTTTTAGATGAGGAAACGCTCAGCTATATAAAGCGACTTGCCCTAGACATCACAACTAGTATGTGGAAGTGCCAGCTGTTTTCCTGTATACTTTCTTGGGTAGTAACTACTCTTACTCTTTCACTCCTAGGACTCAGATCAATTTCACAGTTGCCATTGACTTCACCGCCTCCAATGGTGAGTGACCCATTATAGGGAAGTGATTTCTTTGATGCATAGAGGGGGAGGAATGGGATGTGAATTAAAGGGCTAAGGAGTTGATTGTTGAACATAATCTGATGGATGATGCTGGACAAGCACTGCCTCCTCTTGTTAGCACTTCCTTTGCCTCAATTTTTCCTTTTTTGTAAGCAAGAATGATAACTTGTAGGCATTCCCTCCCAAGGTTGACAAAGTCTAGAAGGCTCAAAAGGATCAAGGCTCCAGGCAGGGATGTTACACCCATCTGTATTTGTTTATTCAGGAAACTTACAAGGCATAGGGAGGGTTTCTCTGTATTGAATGAGATCACCAATGTCCCTTCTGGTGCACCATCCTACCGTGCTTTTAGCCATACTCATCTCAGCTGCTGCCATGTTGGAATCACCTGCTGGGTGTATGGAGACCTGTGGGATTAGGGGTCAAGGGGAATAAAGGGGAATAAGTAACCCATGAGTGCTACCTTCCAGGGGCCTCCATTCCAATTAGCGGGTCAGACAGTCCCCAGGAAAATATTTAAGCATGCAATCCTTAGAGACCCAAACTAAAGGAAATCTTTTTATTTTTTAAAGAATATTTTTCCCCTTTTGCTCATTTTTCTGGCCTGCTCTGAACCTGAACTGTTCAGCAGCTGACTATAGGAAAAAAAAATCAGGACTTAGTGCTGTGGTCCTCAGTAATGCACTTCCAGCAACCAAGAGATCTAGTAGAACATAATGGCAAAAGCATGAGATTTGGAGTCAGGAAGGTCTGGGTTCAAATCCCAGCTTAGACCCAAATCACTGTGCAATTAGGCTTATGTAACTTTTGTGTGCTTAACCATGAACATGTTGTATCCTGTTAGTAAAATGTAAGCTCTTTGAGGGCAGGGATCATCTCACTTTTGCATCCTTTGTTCCTGATACTTAGTGGACAGTTAATTATTACTTTTTGATTGATCTTCTGAGACACTCATTAGCTATGTGACCCCCTAGACAGGCAATTTAACCTCTCTAAGCTCAGTTTCCTCCTCTGTAAAGGGACAATAATCATACTACTTGTTGACTCGGGCTGATGGTACATTCTTGTAATCCCAGCTACCAGAGAGGTTGAGGCTGGTGGATTGCTTGAGCTCAGGAATTCTAAGTTACAGCAACACTAAGTCAGTTAGGTGTCCTCGCTAGTCTGGCACCAACACGGCGAGCTCCAAGAGTGAAGGGCCACCAGGCTGCCGATGGAGGGGCAACTGTCCCAGGGCAGAAATGGAGCAGGTCAGAATTCCTGCGCCAATCAGCGGCGGGCTAAGCTCCCATGAGGAGCTGCTGTGCTTCCAGCCTGGATGAGACGAGGAGGCTCAGTCACAAAAAATCATTTTAGTAATAACAGCAGCTATCTCAAAGGCATGGTGCGAAGATCAAGTGAGATAATATGCACATATATGTCTATATATACATCACATGCATAATATACATGTTTACAACACACATATAAACACACGTGTGTTTATATACATACATGTACATGCGTATATATGCAGGTATACATGTTTATGCATATGTGTATATATTATCTCACTCAATCTTCACATTAGCCCTTTGAGATAGCTGCTATTATTATTAAAATTATTGTTTGAGACTGAATCTCTTTATCTCATCTAGAATGGAAGGGCAGCAGCCACCCACAGGAACTGATCCCATTGCTGACTGGAATACATACATATATGTATACACATGCATATACTTATACATATGTGTATGCACATACATATATGCACACAACACACGTACACATATGCATACACATATACATACAAATATACATATAAATGCATGTACACATACACATGCATCTGTATATACATATACATATACATATACATATATATATATATATATACATATACATATACATTTATAAATCACAGTGGATAGAGCGTTGGGTCTGGAGTCAGAAAGACTGCTCTTCCTGAGTTCAAATCCACCCCCAGACACTTAACTAGCTGGGTAACCCTGGGCAAGTCACTTAACCCTGTTTGCCTCAGTTTCCTCATCTGTCAAATTAGCTGGAGAAAGAAATGGCAAACCATTCCACTATCTTTGGCAAGAAAACCCTGAACAGGGTCACAAAAAGTCAGATGTGACGGAAAAATGACTTAACAACAACAATATATATTTAAATATTGTATTTGTGATCTATGTCCATATCTTTGTAAACCTTAAAGTGATAGAAAGATATTAGATATTCCTAGGTTCTCTTAGACCCCTTTTGTCCTTTTGGCTCATACACACCCCTGAGCTGGGCCTGTGTTTGTTTATGCTTATGCCGCTGGGATATCAGGTTTCATTAGTTACTAGGCATCACATCACTAAACAATCCACTCATTATTAGCCTCACAGCCTGCCCCTTGTTCCATTTCTCTGGACCTTCTGAATCGTACCCACCCTGGGTGGCTGCAGTTTTCCCAGGGCTCATTCCGAGCTACTGGGGCCCTCTCTCACTCCAGAACAAAGGACTTCAGAGCCAGAATGGACCTCTAGAAGTCAGTTAGTTCAGCCCTTTTGGCCAAAAGGCCCCTATTTAGTGTAAATATGTTACAGGGGAGGAGTAACCCATTAAGTCATTATTACCAACCGAGCATGTTGGTGTGACCTTGGGTAAGGCATAGAACGACTCTCAGAGTTGGAAAGAGTCTCAGAGGCCATCCAGCACAACCTGAGCCTGACCAGAAATTCTGTCTACAACAGCCTTAATAGGTGATCATCTAGCTTTTGCCTGAAGACCACCAGTAATGAGGTATCTGGTACTTCCAGGGGCAGTCTATTCCTTTGTTGTTGTGCTCTTCAGTCATGTCAATTGTATTGACTCTTTGGGACCCCCATTTGGGGTTTTCTTGGCAAAGATATTGGAGTGATTTGCCATGTCCTTCTCCAGCTAATTTGACAGATGAGGAAACTGAGGCAAACAGAATGAAGTGACTTACCCAGGGTCATACAGCTAGTAAGTGTCTGAGGTCAGATTTGAACTCAGGAAGATGAGTCTTTTTGACTCCAGGCCCACTCTATTTGCTGTGACACCTAGCCACCCTTTGTTCCTCTTTAGTATACCTCTAATTGTTAGCATTTTTTCGCTTGCATCAAATCACTAATCTTCAGTGACTCCCTGTTACCTCTAGGATCAAATTTAAAGCCCTTTTTGGCACTTAAAGCCCTTCCTTACCTGGCCCTCTCCAACCTTTCTAGTCTTCTTATACTTCACGGCCCCCTGCCCCAGCCCCATTTCGTACACAATCCAGCTACATGGCCTCCCTTGCAGTTCTTCCCATACAACGTTCTGTCCTCTGACTGCGTTTGCACGCACTCTCCCCCATGCCTAGAATGATTTCCCCCCTTACCTCGGGCTCCTAGCTTCCCTAGCTTCCTTTAAGACTCAGCTCCAACACCAGCATCTACAAGAGGCCTTTCTTGTCCTTTCTCTTCATCTCCCAGCCCCTTCCCTTCTCCGAGATCACCTCCCATTGACACCGGTCATACCTTCTCTATACGTAGTTGTTTGCGTGTTGTCTCCTCAACCAAATCCTAATTTCCCTTCCTTGTACTCCCAGCACTTAATACTGGCCCTCAGTTGCCTCCATAAAACTGCCATGTAAAGTGAGGGGGTTGTAAAATGAGGTCCCTTCTAACACCATCAGTCTTTGGTTTTACACGCTAGGGGAACAAGAGTCACTCAGGAAGTCAGTGTCAGAGACAGGACCAGGGGCCATATCTCCTGATGTGTGGTCCAGAGTGCCACCCACTCTGCCATCCTGCCTCTCAGCTGGCTGGGCTACTTCACTGGTTTAGCATCTCTCTTCATTACTGCTAAGATCCTCATGACTCCAGGGCCCGTGCTTTATTCACTGTGCCACCTAACAAGTTCTTCCTGTTCAGAGAAGTGAGGCTTGTGGGCTACAGTGGTTCAGTGGGGCTTCAAGCTGGAGGTAGGACCTGATCAGGATGGAGAGGGTTGAAATAGACAGGAGAAGAGACAATGAGCATAGTATGTGTGGGGACAGACAAAAGGGGCAGTACACATTTATTTATTTTTAAAATGTGTTTAAGGATAGAGCCAAAGGGCATAATAAATCATTCAGATTAAAATATAATCTCCTTGAGGGTAGGTATGTTTTTGTTTTTTTTCTTGGAATCCCCATCATCCAACATAGTGCTGGGAACTAAAAGTAGGAGCTTAATGAATGATTGTCCAATAGAGTTGAATTAAGTTGCATTGAATTTGGGTTATTGAGGATTTCACTCTGAGCCCTTCAGTGGTCTTGGGGGCCTCTGGTGGACCTCAGGGGAGGATGTGATGACAGGGATTTGCTGTCAGATCAGCCTGGGTCAACCTGACACCTCCTGTCTCTGTAGGCAACCCTTCGCAGTCCACTTCCCTGCATTATATGAGCCCGTACCAGCTGAATGCCTATGCCCTGGCGCTAACAGCTGTGGGGGAGATAATCCAGGACTACGACAGTGACAAGATGTTCCCAGCCCTGGGCTTTGGGGCCAAGCTTCCTCCTGATGGCAGAGTTTCCCATGAGTTCCCACTGGTATGTGTCTCCTCTGAGGTCAGCCTGGAAATGGGAAGAAAAGGGAGAGGGAGGGGGAAGGAGAGAGAAAGAGAGAGAGAGAGAGAGAGAGAAAAGAAGAAGAAGAAGAAGAAGGAGGAGGTCATGGGGCAGGAACCGAGAGCAGGAGAAGGATGGGAGAAGAGTTGGGGTGCTGATAGTCCAGGGGGAGGGTTGAAATGGGAGAGAGGGAAGAGGGCATGTTTAACAGAGGATGGCTGCCCCAGCCTAGAGGTCCCTAGGTCCTCTGAGTAACCCCCAAGATCTACCAGACTATCTTGTTCTCTGACCCACCCCCCTACCCCCAGTCCCTTCCTCATATACACATTCTTCTGAGTGTCTCTGAAGCTGACTCTGGGACCCATCCTAGCTCAGAGCTCAGTGGAAGGAGTAGAAATTTGGTTGAATTATCCCATCACACACACATACACATACTCACACAACCCAGAAAAGAGGACATGAAAACTTAAGAAATGTCTAGAAAGGCCCTTAGTTGATCCTGAGATAGGGATCAGGGAGCAAAGGTATTCCCTAGGTGAAGAAAGAAGTTAAGATTGCTGGAGAAGGGAGAAGGGAATAGGTTGTGAGAAACCATCTGGGCCCATGAATCAGCTTGCCCAGAATGGCAGAGTAGTACAATCCCATTCAAAGACATACATCTCTCCCTCCCACACCACCCCCAACTAGAATGTAAGCTCCTTGAGAGCAGGATCTGTTTTTCATTTTTGGACCCCAGTGCTTGGCACATAGGGGGCATTTAGTGAACACTTGTTGGATTGGGGTGGATTAGACTGAGCTCACAAAGATGACCCCATGATGGTACCTCCTTCCTCAGCAATTAGAGACTCACACTCTAGCCACTTTAAGGGGGACAGGGACAGGCAGTCCTTCATAACTGGGACACAGAGAACCCTCATGGTCTTCACCTTTTGAACTATCTGGAATATTCCTCTTCTACCTTCCTTTAACATGTGACAAGATTTGAACCCAGTGACAAAGATTACCAAGCCAGGATGAGCAGGGTCCTCTGAGACTTCTGCAGGACCACCATGTCCAGATGTTGTCTTCCACCCATCCTTTTCCTTCCCACCACAGCATAAGGAGAGCCCACCCCACCAAGGAATCATGGTGGCCCTCGTACTAGGGAGTTAGGCAACGCTTCTGCATTGTTGCTCCCACTGTGTGATCTCCTTGAGACATTCCTCTGTGCCCTCCCCTTAGGACCCCCCCAACTGCCACCTTGGGTACTTATCTTCTGGTTTTGAGTTTTGGGGCTTAGTTCTAAATTCCAGTTTTCTTTTTTTTTTTAATTGTCACTGGTTGCTTTTGTTTTTACATCACTTTAATTTTTGAATGCATCTCTGCCCCCTTTTCTCCTCATTGAACCATCCCTTTAATAATAATAGTAATAAACCAAGCAAGTAATTCAGCAATGAAGTCTTGGTCTGCAGACAAGGTGGGGTGTATTTTCTCATCTTTGGGACCAATCTCTGTCATCACACAGTATTAAGCTTCAAGGGTTTGGGGGTTTTTTGTTGCTTATTTGTTTTGGGGTTTTTTTGTGAGTTTTTGTTGTTGCTTATTTGCTTTGCATTTACATTACTGTAGTGATTGTGTATGTTGTTTTTCCCAGTTCTGTTTATTTCACTCTTTACTTCATAAGTCTTCCCATGTACCTCTGAATTCATCCTATTTTTTATTAATTCTTCCTAAGACACGATAATATTCCATTATATTCATTTTCCACAACTTGTTTTGCCAACCCTTAGTTGATGAGCATCTCTCTGTTTCCAGTTCTTTACTACTCCAAAAAATGATGTTATGAATAGTTGGGCCATATGGGACTTTTCTTTATGACTTTGACCTCCTTGAGATACACACCTGGCTGTGGCATCTCTGTGTCAGAGTATGGATGTTTAGGCACTTTTTAAAAAGCATAATTCCAAACTATTTTAGAGTCATTCTGGAATATTTTCATGTCATCGTCTGGACCAGGTTGCAGACTGTTCTTCCCATCCTCTTTTCCCCTGAAATAGAGCTATTCTTGTCCCCTTTTTGGCCACCTAAAGCTTTGCCCCTCCCTCCCTGCCCCTGGGTGTTTTGCCCTTTTGCCTCCAACCCCTTTCCCCATCTCCTCCCTTTGCTCCCTTGTCTCCCCTTCTGGGAGCCCGCTGATCCTCTGCTCCTAGAATGGCAATCCGGATAACCCCTCTTGCTGTGGTATTGATGGCATCCTTGAGGCCTATCACCGAAGCCTTCGCACCGTGCAGCTCTATGGCCCCACCAACTTTGCGCCAGTGGTCACTCATGTGGCCAGGTGAGTCCCTTTGCACACCCCTCCAGGTACACCCTTCCTTCTCCCCCTTCTTAAAGAGACCCACTTATCTCTGAAGAGATAATCCTTCTCAGTGCCTTTAGGAGAACTTCAAAAACACTTCCACCAATGTCTTGCTCCAACCTCCCTCAGGGCCTTCTCAGTTTCATATATAGAGTTCCTCTTCCTGGGTGGGGGAGAAAAGGAAGATGATTATGTAGAGAGGCTACCCCATGCCCTCCTCAGACCCTGCCTAGACACAGGGTTAGAGCTCTGCCACCTAACCCCCCCCAAAAAACCCCCAAAGGCATGCAGCAACTGTACAAGATGGTTCCCAGTATTCCGTGCTGCTGATTATCACAGATGGCGTCATCTCAGACATGGCGCAGACCAAGGAAGCCATCGTCAATGTGAGTCTGAGGGGATGGAATGGGCAGATTCTTGGGTGGGGATCTGGGGGAAATGTCATGGCAGTGGCTTTGGACCTTCTTTTGTGGCCTTATTGCTAGATGCCCAGTGTTTGACCTGAAACTTTGTTTTGCATGTGGGTACAGAGTTCTAGGGAGAACCTGGGAAGGGGCCTGAGGTTCTTTGCCTTTTTAGCTTTGGACCAAATGCATTCAGACCATTAAGGAGCCTGAATCTGTAGAGGAAAGAAAAACTCGGCAAAGGCAGTCCTAGAGGATGTGGCTGGGTCCTCTGCCTGGGGGGAGGTGGTAGCAGCCCTAGTTGCTCTCCCTACCCCAAATAAAGCTTAGAAGGATCTCACATTGCTAACTCAGCAGTGTTAGGTTTTTACTGATTAAGGTCAAGTTTGGAGAAAAAGAAAGAGATGGAAGAAACTCTCGTGGGTGGGCTCCTGCTCCTCCTGGGTATCCGACTTTGGACCAATCCCTGCTCTCCCTGTCTCTCTCCCTGGTTCTGGTCTTCTGTCTGTCTTTTTGTCATCCCTGCTCTGGCTTTTCTTTGGTCTTACTCTTTTTCTCTTACCTTGCCTCTCCCTTTTTCTTTCTCTTCTCTCTGTTCCTCCCTCCCTCTTTGTCTTATTGCCCGTTTCACTCTACCTCTTTCTCTCTGTCTGTATCCATTCTCCCATTCCCTCTGGCTCCCTCCCCTCCCCCCATCTCTTTTTCTTCTCCCCCTCTCGGTGTGTTCTGTCTCCCCTCTGGCTTCCTATGCTGGTGCTCTTTGCCCAACAGGCTGCCAAACTCCCCATGTCCATCATCATCGTGGGCGTTGGCCAGGCTGAGTTTGATGGTAAGACCCAGTTGCTTTCCCTTTCCTTCTTCCTTTCCTATCATTCTATGCTTCCCTAGGGGTACCATGTTACCCATAGGGTGGGATCCAACTGCTCCTGTCCATGAGAGAGGAGGGAGGAGGGGGGAGAGAGACAGAGAAGGGAGAGAGAGAAGAGAGATTAAAAGAGAGAGAGAGAGAGAGAGAAAAGACGATGAAAAAGAAAAGAGAGAAAGGGGAGAGAGAGCACATGTGTGCAAGAGAGAGAGTAGAGGGAAGAAGGGAAGAGAAAGGAGAGGGAGGGAGGGAGAAAAGAGTGAAAAAAGAAAGAGAAGAGGGGGGAAGGGAGAGAGGAGAGGGAGGATGTGTGTCTTCGTGTGTGTGTCTGTCTGTGTCTGTATGAAAAACAAAGAAAGGAGAAAAGAATGTGTGTATGAAGAGAGAGTGTGTGAGAGAGGAAAGAGAAAAAGTTTATAAAAGAGAGAGCTTGTATGAGAGAAATAGGAGTGAGAAAGAGTATTGTGAGAGAGCAAGTGAAGTAGGCAGGACAGAGAGAAGAGAGTATATAAGAGGAAAGAGAAGAGAGTATTTGAGGGGGAATGTGTGTGTGTGTGTGTGTGTGTGTGTGTGTGTGTGTGAATGAGAAAGAACAGGAATAGAGAGATCACCACTGGTTGTATGGATGTGTCATCTTGTGTTCTGTACCACCAATGATGGGCGATGTGATCTTTGGACAAATTTCACTTTTTTTCTGACTCAGTTTCCTTATCTGTAAAGTGGGGATTAAAAATCCCTGCTCTGTCTGTCTCATAGGGGCATTGGGAGGCTAAACTGATCTGTGTAACAGCAAAAGTGCTATACAGGCTGTTATTTTCATGTCCATCATCATTGGCCTGAGGGAGGACCGAATTTAAACACTTAAAGGAGATGCAGGGGACATTTCCTCCCTCTCCTTCTCCCCAAATACTCTCAAGTTAACCTCTCCACATGGCCTAGATAACCCATAAGATCCTTCCTTCCTGGCTCTAAAGTCATGTTCCTGTGAATCTAGGTAAATTTTACAAATTGTGGCTACATTTACATGCTTCAAATATTGTGTGTTGGTCTTAAAGGGGACAGGTACTGGTTACATGAGGGTGCCTGGTTTGCCCAGACAGGCTTCTGGGAGGAAAGGAGTTTCAATCAGGCTGGCCGAGATGGGTAGGGGGCTGTGGAGGGAGGACAAATTCAGGGTTCTGAGAATGACATGCAAAGGCAGGATTAGGAAATTCACGCTCAGGGGACGAGGAACAAGTAATTTATAGGATTTTAATTTGGAGCTAAAAGGGAATTCGGAGGTCAAGTCATCTAGAATACTTCCCTCATTTTACAGATGAGGAAACCAAAATTGAGGAAAGTGAAGTGATTTGCCCAAGGTCACACATGGACTGAGCATCAGAGGCAGAATTTAAACCTGTACCCTCTGAATCCAGAGCTGGTTGCCTCTTCACTGTAAATGTTATATAAATGTTAACTATCATTGTGATATAGATTATTTTTACCTTCTGTCTCTTGTGTGCATGACTAGAGTAGAAAATTTATACTAGGAAGTAATGAAGTAATGAAGTGAGATTTGTGTGGGTTGGTGAGTGAATGTGTGGGTATATGTGCACACACACACATATATGTACATATGTGCGTATGTATATGTATGTGTGTCTGTGTGTGTCTGGTTGGCTGGCTGGCTTTTCCTAGTGGCAGATGAGTGCACAGAGTGATATTTGTAAAAGGAAGAATGTGGGGGGTAGTTCTTGATGTCTGTGAACACACACATTGCTCTTATGCATTCGTCTGGGGCATGCAGAGCTCTCCCTCGCTGTTATGCCTGGTACCTCCCCAAATCTCACTTCCCTCACTTGACTTTGAAAACCTCAGAGAGGAGGAGAGGGTTGGCAGTATGCTCTCAAGGAAAGACCTCTAAGGGGGAAATCTAGAAACTGGCCCTCACTCCATTTCTGCCCTTCACCATGAGACCTTGGGCTGTCAATTCCTTTCATGGGGCCTCAGTTTCCTTCCTTGTAAAGTGAGGGACTAAATTCCTCCTCTGACTCTTGGCCTTGGCATAAGAGGTAATCCTGGCTTCTCAAAGGCTTTGTCAACAGAGAACAGGCCCTGGCAGGCTGGCTTTAGGTCGTGGCCCTGGCAGAGGTTATATGTCTGTTGTTCAGGGACCAGTCTGATTAAAGACAGAGACACTGGCTCATCACTTGGTTGGCCTCCAGGTGACCAGTTTCTCAGTTACGGCAACCCTCAAGGTTCTCAACTAAGCTCTGGGGAGATAGTGATTTGTGTCAGTGGTGAGAGCACCTTCCCCAGCCAAACCACAACTCCTTGAGATTACAGTTCTAGGTGAAAGAAAAATGAAGGCTTGGACTGGCTCCCAACTTGTTTCTTCTCTGTATCCCTTGACTTCCAGTAGAATTTCCTTCAATGTAAAAAGAAATAAAGTCCAGCATTTACTATGCATACACACAAAAGAAATAACTAAAATAAAAAGATTATTTTTCATGAAGAAGGCTTTACTCGGTTATAGGAACATTTGTTCACTAGCACTAGTATTTGAAATATTTCCGTGGGATAATAGAGCTATTTTCCAGATATTCCCTAGACCCTCCTACAAGCTTCTCTACAGCCTGAGGGAATGTGTACCTCAGGTTGCTGGCCCCCAGACTAGAGGGTCTCAAAGGCCATATCCAATGCTGACATTCTGTGAATATGATTGGGAGCAGAGATGTGGGAATCCATGAATTCAGGGGAAGTCCCTCTAGGCAGAAGCCCTACTGTGGTCAGGTTAGACCTATACCTCAATTAAACCTTCATGATCTTTCCTTCTTGGTACAGCTATGGTTGAGCTAGATGGTGACGACATCCGGATCTCCTCTCGGGGAAAGTTAGCAGAGCGTGACATCGTCCAGGTAACGGCCCAAAGGCCCCACATCCCTGAGTTACCCACCCTGCCTGTCTCTAGTCTCCCAGCTGAATACAGTACCCTCCCCTTTCCCACGGGGACTTCGCTGGGGAGGGCAAAAGAAGAAAAGTACTTGGAACCCTTGGCTGATCTGGAGGAAGGTGGGGATCCAATTCGGGATTCCATGCTTGTTACCACCTCCCTGTCTTCGTTGACATGTGTGTCCCTCTCTTTCCGTCCCCCCACTCCATTCTCCACCTTTTCTAATGCACATACACACACAGAGAATCACACTCTCCGTCCTCATCCCCCCCATCTATCCAAATTCACCTCATCCTTCCAGACCCAACTCAAGACCTACTTTCTCTAGAAAGTCTTCCCTGACTATTTCATCCTTGAACAATCTTCCCCTTTCCTGACCTTGCCCAGGTAGCACTCCTAATCCATAGCATTTGGTTGGCCATTCTCATGTTTTGTTCCCTCCCCATTCCATTTATCTATGTTCTGCCCATCCAACTAGATTATAAGCTCCTGGAGGACAGTGGTCATGTCTTTACTCTTTCTGTATCCCCTACAGGTCTAGCATAGTACCAGGGACATAGTAGACACCAGCTATTTCATGATTGAATAATTAACTAGTTTATTAGGTACCTATGAGTATACACTACGTTATACCTGAAGCTCTGATGAACATATATGTTACAAAGGTAATAGGAGATGCAGTTCCTGTCCTTCAGGGTGTCTGTCACTGCCACAGCCAGGGAGACAGGACAAGAAAAGTGAACTGTGAGAGGTGGAGAGCACTTTTTTTCCATCCTAAGACAAAAGCAGCAGAAAGAGCCTATGCCTCTGGACTGGTGTTCCTAATCTGGCCCTTACACTGTATACCTTGTACTAAGTGTGCTGATGGGATGGAGAGCAAGAGACCTAATTGTGGCATAACAACATATCTCTAGGGAATCTGATGACCTGAGTGGCTTTCCTTATGTGTCTGTATCTGTGTTCCCTTGGGTCGTGTATTTCTCCGGGTAAGGTTTCTGTATTAGAGACAGCTGGATGGCTCAGTGAATAGAGCACTGCACCTAGAGTCAGGAACTGAGTTCAAATCCAACCTCAGACACTTGCTAGCTGGACAAGTCACTTAACCTCTGTTTGCCTTGATCCACCAGGGAGGGAAATGGCAAACCTTTACTTTGTATCTTTCTCAAGAAAACCCCACGGGCAATATTGGTATGCTGGGATCTGTGAGGTTATGAAGAACTGGACTCGACTGAATGACAATAAATAGGGAGCAACTGAAAGTCTTTGATAAAGACAGTGACAGGATGAAAAGGATAAATGAGAAGTAGAAGGGAGGCTAACTGGGAGGGAATTGAAGGAGTCTGGGGGTCTCTGACTGTGACACAAGAGAGGAATGGGCAATGATAAATGTTGAAGAGAAAGATTGATAGAAATTGGAAACCCACCCCCCCTGCTTGGGTTGGAGGTCTTCTAGCAAAGGCTGGAGGATATTGGAAGGGGCTCGTCATCACATACAGATTGGACTAGATGGTCCCTTCCGACATAGAGGTTCTGCGGTAATTGGGTCTCTTTTTGTTGTTCAGTCATTTCAGTCATGTCTGACTCTTCATGACCCGATTTGGAATTTTCTTGGCAGAGATACTGAAGTGGTTTGCCATTTTCTTCTCTAGCTTATTTGACAGAGGAGGAAACTAAGGCAAACAGGTTTAAGTGATTTGCCCAGGGTCACACAGCTAGTACCAGATTTGAATTCAGGAAAATGAGTCTTCCTGAATTCAGGCCTGGTGCTCTATCCACCATACTACCTAGCTGCCCTAATTGGATCCCTAGACGTGAATAAACACTGAATCAGAAACAGTTCTAGAAGTTTAGGGTCCAAAAGCAACAGGAGCAGTGGTGTCATTGATAGTCATGGGATGATCAAGAGAAGGTGACAGATTTGACAGTGAAAGGGGAGACGGGTAATCATTTCCACATTTAAGATCTTGGTCAAATCTATAAAAAGAGCTTTCATACAAAGTGCCTGAAATGAGGAAGACTGGAGAGAGGTCAGAGCCGGAGATATAAACGGCAGGGAATTATCCATGTTGAGGTGGTAATTGGAACCACAAGAGTTGATTAGTGTCAGCCTAGAGGAAGAGGAGCCCCAGGCCTGGTTCTGAGTCTTGGGGAACGATGGTGATAACGAACAGTAGCCAATAAGAGAGACAGAAGGAATGCCAGAGAGGTGAGGGCAGACCCAGTAAAATGGTGTTTTGGAAGCAAATACGAGAGGAGACTTTCTTTTTTTTTTTTTTTTTTTTAAATTTTATTATAGTTTGCATCATTCATTTCCACAAGATTTTGAGTTACATAT
>CM053586.1:175612230-175639552 GCA_028646515.1 Pseudochirops corinnae
AAGCCAAATTCCGTGAGAGTAAGGTTGACTCTTTCCCTTTTGCCTTCCTCTTTTCCCCTTCTATTGTAATAATTATCTCTTGCCTCTTCCATGAGATGCTCAACCCCATTCTGATTCTCCCTGTCTCCTCTCAATCTAATCGAGAGGAGACTTTCAAGAGAGAAAGGTCTGACTAATCTGTTAGTGGTATCAGAGGCGGTGAAGAAGATGAGACAGGCAAGAGCCAGATCCCTAGTGAGGGGGTTCTTGCCACAAGCTTAGGCCAAGGCCCTTCAAACTACAAGTCTGTTGCAAAAAATCTCCAATGTTCCTTTTGGAAATTATGATGGTTCTTTGAAGAGGACGGCACCATAAACTTCATTCCAAAGAGCTGTAATAGCTACATGAACTCAAAAGAACCTTTGGGTAGTCGCAGTCATACTCAATTCTGACCACATGAGAGGTCCTCACACCCTTAGGAGGTGGGTGTCCTTAAGACCAATCTGTGCCTGTTTCCCTTGGCTAAGGGGGTAGAGTCAGGGGTGATCTTATTAGATGGAGGATGCTGCGAGCAGCCTGGTCTGACAACCTTTTTCTGTTTCTCCAGTTTGTGCCATTCCGGGACTATGTGGACCGAACGGGAAATCATGTGCTAAGCATGGCTCGCCTGGCCAGAGATGTACTGGCTGAGATCCCTGACCAGCTGGTGTCCTACATGAAAGCACAAGGCATCCGTCCCCGGCCACCCCCAGGACCTCCTGCCCACACCCCATCTCAGTCCCCTTCACACACTCCACCTGCCTCCCCTATGCACACAAACATCTAAGGATGTGGCATAGGCAGGGTGGGGAGAGGTGGATTCCCTGGGACATGCGCCTGCACACACACACACACACACACATACACACACACACACACACACACACACACACACACCCCACTGAGGTTCAAATTCCACTTCTGTCATTTAATGCTGGTGTGACCTTTGGTAAATCACTCGGGGCAGCTCAGTTTTCTCATTCGGAAAATGAGTGTTTGGGCTCAATCCTCTCCAAAGCCCTCTCCCACTATATCCAGTGATCCACAATGGCCAGAAGGGGTAGAGTCTAAAGGATGAGCCTAGGACCCCCTGGGCAGAGCTCTTCACCATGCCTCTGACTCACTGCCAGAGTCCCTGGCCTCCCATCTTGCAGAGGCCCAGCACCAGCCCAGCTGCTCTCCCCACCCAGAGCCCTGACTCTTCCCTCTGTTTTTCCTCACCCATCCCCTAGCCAGTGTCACAAACATCTGGACCTCCTGAGTAGTGAGGCAAGAAAGAGGGACTGACCGGGGGGCAGAGCTGCATAGAATAAGGGGGAGATCCTGTGGCTTAGCATAGAAGAGAATCAGAGTGTGTCACATCAGGAGCCAGGCACCAGAGCAGCCCCCAGGAAGCTGGGTCTGTTCAGAGTCCCTGGGCTCTCTGCCTCCTGTCTCCCTTGCCAAATGAGGTGTGGCAATTTGAGGGCAGACCTCTCCTCTCAAGGACAGAGGGCATCAAGCCTTTCCCTTCCCCAACAAAGGATTTCCCAGGAGCTCCAGAGCCCAGGGCTCCTTCTGCTGGAGCTGAGCCAATCAGATGGGGAGCTTCTGCCAACCCTCCCCCGACTCCCACTTGCCAGCTTACCTCCTGACCCAGCCCCTGAGGGGGACAAGAGAAGGGAGGGGCTCAGAAACCTTCCCACTCCCTTCTCTCTTTGGCTTCTTTCCTGGCCAGTCTGAGCTTCAGGAGGATGTTAAAGAATCTGCCAGCCAGGGCACAGGTGAACCAGAGGGAGGGAGCTGTGGGGCAGTCCACACTCAGGCCTGTGTGAAAGTGTGCACCTATTGTCTGAGGGGTTGTCAGGAACACCCTTCTACCTCCCCTAGTAACCTGACCCCTCTACTTGCCACCCATAGACTTGTACTCCCTCCTATTTCCATGGCTAAGATATTGCCTGACAATAACTTAGGTATGATAATGGTATATTTGCATGATACTGGGGGGTCGCTGAAAACCCCTCAAACCGGACCCAAAGAAATGAATCTCTAATAGTGGCATTTCAGATCCTGGAAAGAAGAGAGATTTGGATCATAGATCCAGCAAAACTTGTGCCTCCCTCCTCAGTGCCCCTGAAAACCTATATCCCCAGCACCCAGGCCAAGCAAATTTACCCTCAGTGGAGTAATGTCTTGTCAGTAGTCCATGCCAGATGTGGACCCCTTTGAGTATGAAGTACCCCAGCTGTATCCAGTCCTAACTCCCATCATAGGAGAAGTGGGCCCCACAACCCCAGATGCAGCTCTCCAGCCTGAGGGCTATCTCCATCCCAACCTGGAAAGGTGTTTTCTTTGGGTGACAGATGACATGAACAGGTTGGCTCCCCACATGCCCACCCTGGACCCCCAAGTAGGTAGTCAGTGATGCATGCCAGTCCATCCTGCTGCATGGGGCTGCCTGTGCCCACTGAACACTCAACTTCCCTCCAATCCCCTTTTGAGATACACACTTGTCTGCCCAGCTCCCAAGTAATACATCTGTGCCCAAAGCCCAAGGCTCCCTGCCTGGGGCCACCCACTGGGCCCCTGTCCAGTTTTTCTTTGTTCTGTGCATGATGGTTGTGTTTCTAACCTGTGTTGTCCTCACTGGAGTCTTTGGTGGGAGCTGCTATGTATTGACACTGCCTTAAACTGGAAATAAATTGGATCCTTTTACTAAAAGTAGTGACCCTAGCTTTTCTTCTGTGCTGTGAGAATCTCTCTGGGGCCATAGCCAACATGGATTAAGTCCAAGCCAGGTGGTAGAACTAAAGGGGAGGGGTAAACCCATTGCAGCAACTTGGGCAGAGCCAAGGGGTCAGAGCTGGGAGAGATCCTAGAGGTCACCTAGACCAGTGATGTCAAACTCAAATAGAAAAAGGGCCTCTAAACCAGACCCAAGGATCCCTGCAGGCCACCATGCTTTTACTGACTTTGAAAACCACATAGTAACATCATCTCTGTTCTTCTAGTTTTTTTTTTTTTTTGAGGGGGGAAGGCAGGGCAATTGGGGTTAAGTGACTTGCCCAAGGTCACGCAGCTAATATGTGTTAAGTGTCTGAGATGGGATTTGAACTCAGGACCTCCTGACTCTGGGGCCAGTGCTCTATTCACTGTGCCACCTAGCCGACCCCTTCTAGTGTATTTTTACTTGTTTTGTTAAATATTTCTCAGTGACATTTTAAACTGATTCAGGTGGCATTCAGGAATGCTGCAGGCCCCACTGGGGCCTCTAACTCTAGACCAACCCTTTCATTTTTAGAGGTAGACACTGTAGCCATGTCACCCCTCCTACTTGAAAAACCTTCAGTGGCTCCCTATTACCTCTGAGACAAAATGCCAGCTGCTCTATTTGGCATTTGAAGTCCTTCCCCATCTAGGTCTGGCCTTCATTTTGAGACATTATACATTTCTCCCCTTCATGAACTCTATATTTCAGCCAAACTGACCTATTTGTGGTTCTTCAGACATGATATTCATTTTCCCATCTCCAGGTCTTTGCTTCATACCTTCCTCCTCATGTCGGTCTCTTGGAGAGGAGGCTCTTGGTCACATACAGATTGGATTAGATGGCCTTTGAGGTCCCTTCCAACACTGACATTCTGTGGTGATTGGGTCCCTTTTTGTGGTTGTTCAGTCATTTCCATCATGTCTGACTCTTTTGAGATTTTCTTGGCAAAGACACTGGAGGGGTTTGCCATTTCCTTCTCCATCCACTTTACAGATGAGGAAACTGAGATAAACAGGGTGAAGTGACTTGCCCAGGGTCACACAGCTAGTAAGTACTTGAGGCCGCATTTGAACTCAGGAAGATGGGGCCTCCTGACTCCAGGCCTGGCAGTCTGTGCACTATGGCACCACCTAGCTGTCCCCTTATAACCACTAGCTGCCTTCAAAACTCAACTAAAATACTACTTCCTCCCTCCTAGAGGACGCCTTCCCAGCTGCTGGCTCCTCCTTCCTACCAAACTACCTTCTACTTACTTCATATATATTTATACATATTCATATCTGTGTGAACCTGTTGTTTCTCTCCATAGAAAGAAAGCTCCTTGAGCACAAGAATTATTTCATTATTTCATTTCAGTGGTATACTGGAATACCTGGCATACAGCAGGTACTTAATAATGACTTGAGGTTTTTTTTATTAAATTTATTAAATTATTAAATTAATTTTTGATGATCAAAATTTATTTTCTCTCCTCCCCTACTCTCCTCTTAAAAGAAAAAGAAAACCCTTATAACAAGCATAGTCAAGCAAAACAAATTTCTGCGTCGTCATCTCAAAAATGTACGTCTCATTCTATGACTCCATCAGTCACTTCTTGCAGGAGGTGGGTAGCATGCTTCACCATCAGCCTTCAGATCTAGCCTCAGACACTTACTGGTTGTGTGACCTTGGGCAAGTCATTAAACCTCTGTTTGCCTCAGTTTCCCCAACTGTAAAATAGGGATGATAATAGCACTTACCTCAGTGTTGTTATGGGAATCACATGAAGTAACATTTGTATGGCACTTAGCGTGTTGCCTGGCCCATGATCAGCACTACGTAAATGCTAGCTCTCATTATTACCATTATGGTTGTTGTTGTGATTGCCTATGGCTTGGAGAGGTTGATTCAGATGACTTTGAAAGCCACTTCCCAATTTTGTGAGCTTGTAAATTAAAGGATTTGTTATAGTAAAAAAAAAAAACACAAAAAACCCAACAGATTTGGAGTCAGAAGTCCTGGGTTCTAATCCTGACTCTGCCACTGACTACCAGTGTGACCTTTGGAAATTCTCTTTTCTCCCTCCCACACTCATGGGCCTCAGTTTCTGCATCTGTAACATGAGGAAACTGATCCCTCTGGGTTGATCCCATCTGGCTGTAAATCCTATATCCTGGGTAAGCCCCTCTCAGTAAAGTCAGCCACAAAGCAGGGCTGGCACCTGGGGCTCTTGTCTCCCCATCTAGCCCTCTTTCAAGTGGCCAAGGCTCTCTCCTTGCATGGTCCACTGCCTTCTCATTATCTTCATCTTAAAGATTAAATGAGATTTGTACAAAATCCCCATTTTACAGATGAAATTAGGTCCCCGAGTATCTGAATCATGACAAACATCGAGGGAAAGGAAGAGAGAAGTGCTGCATGTTGGCAGGGCTGGGGGGTTCAGTGGTTAGAGCACAGTGCTAATGAAGGCAAGGCTCCACCTCCTGTGGGGGCCAATTAGATTGGCTCTGTTCCCAGGCCACTGGCAGCAAACAGCCCTGCCCCCCAGCCAGCTGTCTCACAAATGTGTCCACAGGTCACAGGAGGCCCCACTTGGGAATGTGACTGGTTCAGGGCGGACCCATCCACCCCCAAAGCTGGAGAAACAGTTCTGAGCATGTGCCCTGAGGACAGGAGACAAGGATGCTCTCTTGGACCAGGACAGCTGTGCCGTCCTTTTCCTTCTCCAAAATGAGGAGAGCTTCTTAAAAACTGGGCTCCCTTGAAGACAGGAGGGAGAACTTTAGGGTAATAAGTGAGGGGATAAAGCAGGGGAAAATGAGCTTGAGAGCCTCAGTTCAAACCCCAAGACGTGACCTTGGGTTGATCCCTTTCGCTCCTCCATGCCGAGGACCAACTTCTTCATCTGTAAAATGGAATGATTGAATTAGATCTCTCTAAGGACCTCTCCTGTTCCAGATCCTGTAAGGCCAGGCAGAAAGGCCAGAGGAGAGACCCGAGGGGGAAGGAAGAGAAGGGTGAGAGCCAGGCTGGGGACTGAGGAAAGAAGAATCAGGGACTGCACTCCTCCCCCAATGTCCCCCATGACACGGAAGGGACACCTGGAGACTTGTCACAGGCAGAAAAGGCCTGGTACTGGAGAGAGAGAGAGAGAGAGAGAGAGAGAGAGAGAGAGAGAGAGAAAGTGTGTGTGTGTGTGTGTGTGTGTGTGTGTGTGTGTGTGTGTGTGTGTGCGATTCAAACACCATCCTAGCTAATCAATCGACAAATATTTACTAAGTGCCTCCTACTGCATCTAGCTAGGGATTCAAATTCAAAAGTGACAGACTCTGCCCTCAGAAAACTTACATTCTCCTGCCCACAGATAAGTAAACATGGAATATACATAAATAAATACATGAATGAATGAATGCTAAGTGACTGGGGGATGAGGATGGGACCCTAACAATGGGGGGGGGGGGACAGGAACTTCTTTTTGAAGAAGGTGACACTTGAATAGAGAGGCTTGAAACTAGACCTAGAAGCAGCTGGTGATTCATTGAACAGAGCTCTGGACCTGGGTCCGGGAGATCTGAGTTCAAATCCAGCCTCTGACTCAACTCAGCTAATCTAAACAGCTTGGTTGACCTGGGAGCAAGCTAACTCTTGTGGGGTGTAAATGATTTTCCTGGGGGAGAACCTCGGCTTTCTAGAACCAATCCAAGGGAAATTTACCTTTGAGCTAAAGGCTTCTTTACACATGTGTGTGTGTATGTGTGTCTTTGATTTTATTGGCGTAGGGAACTTAATGGTAAAGAAACTCCCTCTACCAAAGCAGATCTGCAACTGATTGTCTAAGAGAGCTGCCCCCGGGAACTGAGAAACAAAGTGACTTGCCCAGGATGACACATCCAGGATATGACTCCAAGGCCAGCTTTCTGCCCTCTATATTTTACCTCTCATCAGGGATGATAAACTCCACTGGAAAGACTATAAGAGGCTATGTCATCCGACTCCATTTTACAGATGAGGAAACTGAGGCCCCAGAGGTTAAGTGACTTGCCCAAGGTCACACAGATGCTGTTCAGTCATTTCAGTCTCATTTTGGGATATTCTTGGCAGAGATACTGGAGTGGTTTGTCATTTCCTTCTCCAGCTCATTTTACAAATGAGGAAACTGAGGCAAAGAAGGGTAAATGACTTGCCCAGGGTCACACAACTAGCACGTTTCTGAGGCTGTGTTAAATTCTTCCTTGACTCCAGGCCTGGCACTCTATCTAGTGAGCCATCTAGCTGTCCACAGTCACATACATAGTGACTGTCAAAGGTCAGCTTTGTGCTTAATAAAGCACAAAAATAAAATAAAATAAGCACAGTAGTTGTGCTTAATAAGTTCATATTGGTTGTCCAATGTCACCTAGACAGGAAGTAGTTGAGTGAAGATTTGAATCCTTCATCCCTCAATTCCAGAAACCAGCAATGCTCGAGCCTCAAGTAGCACAAGCTAGGGAGACTGGTCCTTAAGAAAGCCAGGACAGGGCATGCTCACTGACATTACAATGGGACTTTTTTCCACAGAATTCTCCCACCTACTCCCTCACCCTGAAGCCTTGGTTTGTACATCTCTAAAATGGGGGAGAGGTCAGAGGAGGGAGGACAATCACCTTAGGTAAGAATTCTAGGGAGTCCCTGCCAATTAGACAGGAATCAGAAATAGAGACCTGATAACATGGGAAAATGAGAAGCCCGTGTGTGAACAGTTGGCTCCCCTATGCTGCTTTCTCCTTTCCACTCCCACTGTTAGCCCATCCTGACCCTCATTCCCTCTGACCTGATTATTGCAATAACCCACCTGCCTTCAACATCTCTCTGGGAAACCATTGCATAGCTAAATCAATCTCCACAGTTCACCAGTCTGATCATGCCTCCAGCTCTGTTCAAAATCCTTCAATGGTTTTCTGTTATCTACTAGCTAAAGTCTAGAATCCATAGCCTGGCATGCAAGGACCTCTTTAAGAGAATGAAAACAGATTAGGAGAAAATAGGAAGATATGGATTGGGGGGCAGCATAATAGTTTGGAACTGAGATCCACCTATAGCTACTTCTTTTTTGTCTACTTATATGAACTGATGCAAAATGAAGTGAGCAGAACCAGGAGAACATTGTATACAGTAACAGCAATATTGTAACAATGATCACCTGGAAAAGACTTGGCTACTCTAATCAATACAACGATCCAAGACAATTTCAAATTGCTATCCACTGCCAAAGACAGAGCTGATGAATTCGGAATGCAGATTGAAGCATATTTTTTTTTTACTTATTTTATTTTTCTTGGTTATATGTGTGTTTTATTTTGCAATATGGCTAATCTGGAAATATGTTTTGCATGACTTCACATATTTATCATGTGAATATCATATTACTTGCCATTTCAAAGGTGAGGTAAGGGCAAAAGAAAAAATTTGGAACTCAAAATTTCAAAAAATGAATATTAAAAATTTTTTACATGTAGTTGGGAAATATTTAACAAAATATATGTATGTATGTATGTATGTATGTATATTTTAAAGAATCTTTCTTACCTAGAGACCTCAGAGACCTGGACCCATGAATAAAGCCCAAACCCCTTAGCCAGGCTTTATAAGCTGTCCACAATGAAATGAGATGACATCCTGTGATCCTGGATATCATTTACAGATTTCTCCTTTACTCTGGACCCCTTTGCCTACTCCCACTCCACTCCACTACCCCTGAGCCAAGAAAAAGGAGAGCAGAGAAGGGGAAGAGAGAATATTTGAAATTAATTGGTCAAGACAAGCTGTTCAATTATTGATTTTATTTTTGTTCCTTTATTGAGGGGAGGGATGTGATGGGAATTTGAAGATCTTCCCCACGCCTTAATAGGCCTAAGGGAATTTGAAGATATTCCCTTCCCCCTAATAGACTGAATAAAATCACATGGAACCTGTGGTGGGAGGAGCTTGCTGAAGGGTGCAATGGAGCCCACGGGAAGTTGAGAGTCAAAGCAGCTAGACAGAGGGTGGAGAGAAGACAGAGACAAGGAGACAGCTAGGTTTGTGAGTGTTTGTTTATGGCAATGGTATGGCTCCCTGCTGTGTTATGGTGTATTAACTTCTTTGTTGCTAAGATGGATTTGGTTTCCTGGTGTTGGGATTTGGCTTTCTGGTGTCTAAAGAAATGTTTTGCTTCTGTCTTCTATATGGAGAATCTGTTATATTTAGTGATTCAGAACTGTTCTGGCATACTCATCATCGCCATTGGTGCTGTGAATATTGTGTTGGCACTACAAGGGGACAGAAAGCCAGCAAAAGAATTAAGAAGACCTGAGCTGAGTCTTGCCTTTGACACTGGATCTTAAGCAAGTCACTTGATGGCAAGTGGCTTAGTGCCCCAGGCAAGTCTTTAAGATTATATGAATTGCAGAGTAGCTGCTATCTGTATTGATGGATGGAATTTTCACACTGGGAGTCCTATACAATGATGAGATCAGAGGTCAAGTTAACTACCAAAGAAAAGAAGGGGAGGAGGAAATGTAAGGCACCCTGTGTGACTAGGCCACGGAGGGAGAAGAAACAATGAGTTGCCTGCAACCTTTCTTTCTGCTTCTGGGTACCATCAGCCCCTGCTCTGTTCCTTTTAGCAGATAATTCTCTTTAACCTCTCATTCTTCTTTCCCTTCATTTCCTTAGATACCCTACTTACTCTCATAGCCTGTTTTCTTCTCCCTGGACCCAATTTCCCCTTCTGGTTCCCTCTTTTCAGACATCCTTTAGTCTTCAACCTTCTCTTCCCCTATCAGTTGTCTCTCTCCCAGATCTCTCATATTCTACTCTATTTCCTCCATTTGGATATCTACTGTAAAAGAAAAAGCAAAATGGAAAAGAAAGATCTGTGGTGTGGGAATCAGGATACCTACGTTCAGTCTTGTCTCCACTACTAACTTGCTGTGTGTCACTGGGCAAGCCCCCTTTCCCTTTCCTTGGCTTCATCTGCCTGTTTTGTAAATTAAAGGGTTTGGATTACAAATGAGGAAACTGAGGCAAATGGGTAAATGACTTACTCAGGGTCATTCAGCTAGGAAGTGACTGAGGCCAGATTTGAATTCAGGTCTTCCTGACTCCAGGCCTGACACTCTATTCACTGAGCCATCTAACTGTCTCTGGTCACATAGATAGCAATTGTCAAAAGTCACATCTGTGTCCTGGCTTCAGGTCCAGTGCCCTATTCATGATACTCCACATTCTGTGGCTCCTATGAGTATATTTTAAATTTTTATTTTTTTTAAATTTATGGAATAAAACAAACATTTCCATAATATAATACAACAAAAAAGATGATTGTGCATGAAACTGCAAATCCACTATGTACAACTTGCTATTCCTTTTAAATATACAATAAAGTTATCATGTAAATTTCCATTTTATTCTCTGCTCCCCCCTTCCCACCCCAGAGATGGCTCCCATTAGATACAAATATGTATATGTGTGTGTATATATATGTATGTGTGTGTGTGTATGTATATAAAATTATTCTTTACATAGTTCTATTTATCAGTTCTTTCTCTGGATTCAGATAGCATCTTTCTTCGTATGTCCTTTATAGTTAATTTGGGTACTTACAAAAGTCAAAATTCACTCAAAGTCATTTTTACGACAATATTGCTGTTACTGTATACAATGTTCTTTCGGTTCCTCTCATTTCACTCTTCGTTATTTCATCAAAGTCTTTCTAATTGAGCTCATCATTTATGGCACAGTATTATTCCATCATAATCACATACCACAACTTGTTCGGTCATTCCCCAATTGAAGGGCAACCCTGCACTTTTCAGGTCTTTGCCACCACAAAGAGAGCTGCTATAAACATTTTATAACATATAGGTTCTTTTCCTTTTTCCCTAATCATCTTTGGAAGTATATCTAGTAGTGGGTATTGCTAGGTCAAAGACTATAGGCAGTTTAATAACTCTTTGGGCATAATTCCAGATTGCTCTCCAAAATGGTTGGATCAGTTCACAATTCCACCAACAATGAATTAGTGTCCTAATTTTTCCATATCCCCCCAACATTTGTCACTTTCCCCTTCAATCATCTTAGCCAATTTGAGAGGTATAAAATATCTCAAAGGTGTTTTAATTTGCATTTCTCTAATTAATAATGATTTAGAATATTTTTTTTCATGTGACTACAAATTGTTTTGATTTCTTCATTGGAAAACTGCCTGTTCATATCATTTGACCATTTATCAATTAGGAAATGACTTGTATTCTTAGGTTTCTATGAGTTCATGATTCTAACCATCTCAGCTCTCCATATTGCCCCCTCCCCTCAGGCAGGAGTCCCCCATAGACTGGGGGCTCCCACCCTCTCACTTTCACCTCCCTGGACACCCTGCACCACCCCACCATGTCTTAGGGCTACCCTTTCCAGGGCAGAGCAGCAGAAGAGGTCCTTGAGCCCTGCCTGGAACTGCCTCGAGAGGCAGAAACAGAGAATTGGGCTGACAGCACAGTTGGAGTAGGCCAGGATGGTACAGAGGCTGGTAGCTACAAAGACCGTGAAGGTATCGGGTAGGTCTCCTGAGGCAGCCACATAGCCCAACACAGAACAGGGCCCCCACATGACCACAAAGACAACTAACACCACCAGGATGAGGCCTGTGGCTTCTTGGTGCTGTCGGATGTCCAGTGGGACCTGGGACCCCTCCCTGCTCCACAAGAGCCAGCCCAGGTGAGTGAAGCTAAGCACCAGCATCAGGGCAAAGGGCAGGAAGGCCAGGCCCCCAAGGAGGGTGAAATAGAGGGAGGTCTGGGCGGGGCCCAGGAGCATCAGGCATGAGTGGATGAGCTCAGATTCTGGCCCCACCTCCTCCCCATCTTTCCTGCCTTCTTCCACCACTTTCTGGTACAGCCAGTTGGGCAGAGACACAGAGAAACCCAGGATCCACATGGTCAAGCAGAGTAATAGCTGGACTCCTCTGCCAGCTGGGAAGGCCATGGTGGGGAAGGCCACGGCGGCATGGCGGAGGAAGGCAGTAGCCACCATGCTGTAGAAGGTGCAGAACATGGTGCCCATGTTGAAACTCTGGCTGGTGGTACAAACGGAAGAGCCCAGCCACCAGTCCTCCTGGAGGAAGGTCAACAGCAAAATGGGGACCACATAAACCAGGAAGACCAGATCTGATAGAGTGATGTTCACCATGAGGCTATTGGTCAGAGCCAGTAGCGGGCCTGGGGCCTGACCCCTCGAACCCGTGCCCCTGCTCAAGATAATCAGCATCAGCCCATTGGCCAGCAACCCAACCAGCAGGATAAGGCCACAGAGGGTGGCAAAGACAGGGCGAAGTCGAGACTCAGACAGGCTGTAGTGGTTGTCCTTCATGGTGGCATTGAGCCTTGGAGCGAACTCCATCCTTCTCCTTCTGGTTCAATCTTGGATAGGTTAGGATGATAGGCTAGGAGATTGTCCTAAAGCCCAGTGAGCAGAAATTCAGAAGATCACAGAATTTAGTACTTGAAGGAGATTGAAAGACTTCCTAGTACAATCTCCCCATTTTACAGATGAGGAATTGGAGAAAAGTGACTTATCTAAGGTCACAGAAATAGTTTTTGTCAAAACTGAGACTATTACCCAAGTCTCCTGGTTTCCTCCATGTCACCCCTTGGGGCACATCCCTTACCTGAAGGGTCACCACCCCAAACTAGACAGTCCCCTCCTGAAATCTCACACAGTCACTCAGTTCCCTGAGGTTGGACTAGAATTCCGGGGTGGGGGACCTGCAGCCTTGAGGTCACAAACTTGTTTGGATTCAGTCAAAAGGCTGTACTTGAGGACCTGGAAGTCCACATGTGGCCTCCAGGCCGAAGGTTCTTTACCCCCGGATTAGGTTAACTCTATTAATAGTTCTAGGCACATTAAGGGCAGCCAGGTGGTGCCGTGAATTGAAAGCCAGACTTAGGCTGAGTTAGGCAGGGTTAGGAAGACCTAAGTTAGAATTTTATCTCAGCCACTTACTATGTAACCCTGAGCAAGTCACTTTACCACTTCTTGTCTCAATTTCCTCATCTGTAAAATGGGAATAATAACAGCACCTTCCTCTTAGGGAGCTAGGTGGCACAGTGGATAGAGCACCCGTCCTGGAGTCAGGAAAACTCATCTTCCTGAGTTCAAATCCTTCCTTGGACTAGCTGTATGACCCTGGGCAAGTCACTTAACCTGTTTGCCTCAGTTTCCTCATCTGTAAAATGAACTGGAGAAGGAAATGGCAAATTACTCCAGTATCTTTGCCAAGAAAACCCCAAACGGGGTTGAGAAGAGTTTGACGTGACTGAAACAACTGAACAAGCATCAAATGAGATAATTATTTGTAAAGCGCTTAGTACAGGGCCTGGCATGTTAGTAAGCTTTCCGTAAATGTTAGCTATTATTATTATTATTATTATTAGGTGGCTTGCTGATCAATTGGTCACTCTCTGTTCCATAACTGGATTTTGTTGGGTAACCTGAAGCAAGACGCTTGGCCTCTCCCATCCCTCCACAGACCCACGACTCATCACTGAGCTTCCACTATGGAAGAGCACCAGACTCAGAGGTCTGATTTTGGACAGAAGTCAGGAAGACTGGTTCTGGTGCCAGCTCTTCTGATGATTCTCTGTGTGACATTGGTAAGACGCTTGACCTCTCTGGCCTCTAGTTCTCTCCTCTGGGAAATGGGGATAATAGTTCCTGCCCTGCTGATGTCATCATGTGACAGCTAAGTGTCTCATAATAGATAGGGTCCAGAACCTGGAGTTAGGAAGACCTGAGTTCAAATCCAGCCTTGGGTACTTACTAGTTCCCTAGGTAGAAATCTAGTTAGTTCGTGGCTCTTCGCAGCCTGGGCCTATCCTGACTTTCTAGCCTTATTACACATGACTTTCTCCACATAATTTATGTTCCAATCACACTTGCCCTTCATGCTATTGCTCACACACCCCCCCATCTCTGTGGCTTTGCATTGGGCATCACCCATATTGTAGAACACCCTGTTTCTACAGAATTCCTCCTAGAATTCCCAGCTTCCTTCCAGAAGGAATTCAAGGACTGTCTTTTGCCTGAGGACCTTTTCTTGGGCTCCCCTCCCTTTCCCCAGCTGCTAGGGTCCCCTCTCCATCAAGGTACTCTGTGTCTGGTTTGTATGTGTTTTATAAACACTTTTATAGGGTGTCCCAAAAGTCTTTGTGCAGTTTTAAGCTTTAATAGCTACTAAAGTTTAAGCTTTAATAGCTTAAAAACTGCCCTACGGGTCTCAGGACACACCATGTATTTGCTCTTGTCTCGCCGATTAGAATATCAACATCTTAAGAGCAGGGACTGTCTTGCTTGCTTCTAGTTTTATCCCTTGTACTTAGCATATTTAGTGCTTGGGACGTCGCAGATAATCAATGGTTGTTGAAAGATTGATCAAAATAATTTCAGTCTTGGAATTTAGGGAATGGGCATCTGGGGGGGAAGGGAGGGACAGAAGAGACATCATGAGAGAGAAATATTCCTGCCCACCCCTCTGTCATATAATTTCATTCCACTTTCATTTTACAGAAAGAGAAACTGAGGCCCAGAAAGTAGAAATAACTTTGAGGGTCAAAGAGCAAGTTAGTGCTCCTTCTTCCACAAAGGGTTGCCTCCCAGAGCTGGAAGAGACTTGGAAAGGTCAACAGATCCAACCCCCTGCCTTCAGATGGGGTGGTCAAAATGGAACACATTTAAAGGGGGATAATCAAAGTGTTGAGCAACCTGAAAAAAAATGCCTGACACAGATTAGTTGTAGGAACCAGGCTATTTAGCCTGGAAAAATAAAGGCTTAGGGGAGACACAACAGAACAGAGGATTCCCAAACTTTTTTCGTTCTAATCTAGACCGTCTTGGCTTTCAGCAAAGCTTCCCATACCTCCTATTCAATATAAAAGGGAATATACGTTCTGGAGTATGTCATGTATATGAACAGGAGAATAACCTAAAGAAATTAATTTATTTCAGTAGCATAATTATTTACTAAATATTTTCTGATAAGGTTTTCATATTCCTGAGAGTACAGGTAGCCCCCAGATTGGGAATGCCTGTAATAGAGCCTCCTTTGAGCACCTAAAGAATTGTCATGTGAAAGATTCACTTTCTTTTACTTGACGTTCTATGGGTCTGGCCTATTTGCCCCTGAACACTGTCAGAGGGCATGGTAGACCCTACCAGGCAACATGGTGTTTTAAGACCTAGGTTCAAATGCTAACCTTAATACTTATTAGATATAGTATATGAAGGGGACCCTGGCCAAGTCAAACCTTGGGCATATAGAATTAAAGCTGGAAAGGACCATAGATGTCATCCAGTCTAACTTCTCCTTTGACAGATGAGGAAACTGAGTCCCAGAGAGGTCCTGCCTATAGTCATACAAGTAGCATGTGGCAGAGCCAGTGCTCAAACTCAGGTCCTGCGGCTCCAAATTCGAGGTGTTTTCTATTGTACTGTGTTGCTTTCTTCTGGGTTTCAGTTCCCTCATTTATAAAATGAAAAAACTGGATAAATAACTCAGGTCCCTTCTTGCTCTAAATGTATATTTGTCTGTTTTTCTAAAAACTCTATCTCTACTCAACTTGGACAAAGAGCTTTGTAAAGTCACATGGGTGGGTGCTGCTCTCTCCTCATCGATGGGAGAGAAAACCTTTACAGACAAAATGTGGAATGTCAGGGGAGAAGAAAGAGAATAAGCCTTTATTAATCACCTACTGTGTGCCAGTCATGGTGCTAAGCATTTACAAGTATCTCATTTGAGAACTTTATTAGACCTTCATGGTAACCCTGTGAGATAGGTGCTATTATGATCTCCATTTCATAGGTGAGGAAACTGAAGCAGACAGTGGTTAAGTGACTTGCACAAGATCACACAACCCGTAAGTGTTTGAGGCTGGATTTGAACTCAGGTCTTTCTGACTTCAGGCCTGGTACTCTATCCACTATGCCACCTAGCTAGCTGCCCCTGTAACACTATCACTAAGTAGCCAGGGGACTTTGCATAATTCAGTTTCCTCATTCTTCACTCTTCTCCGAATTTTACCTGAGTCTCTGTCCTTCCTTGCTTTCTCCCTTTTCTCTATAGCCTGTTCCCATCCCCCTTTCCTGGTCTTTCCAACCACCATCCCTCACCCAAACTCCCCAGACTGAGCACTGATTTTCTATTCTCTAAATAGCCAGGGAGGCGGGGCAGCTAAGTGGCCCAGTAAATAGAGCACCAGCCCTGAAGTCAGGAGGACCTGAGTTCAAATGTGGCCTCAGACACTCAACATAAAACTAGTCGTGTGACCTTGGCCAAGTCACTTAACCCCAATTGCCCTGACTTCCCCCTCCAAAAAAGCAAATAAATAAATAAATAAATAGCTTACAATGAAGTGCCCCACCCCTACCAAACTCTAGGGTCTCCAGAAAGTCAGGAAGCTCATCTTATGCCTTCACGTATATCTCTCCTGTTGCTACATACCCAATTGTGGCTCCTGCCCCTGGTGGCTGATCTTTGGGGGTCCTGGCTCACTCCATCCACTCCTTAAAAACTGGAGACGAACATGGCAGCTCCTCCACTGGCCAGCTCTAGGTTGAGAGGAAGCAAGAAGATAAACTAAGTTGGGAAGGGGGGTGGTCCCAGGGGCCACCCCTTTCCAGGACCTGCTGAAGACAGATGAGAGGATTGTCATACCCTGTGTGTGCCTCCCCTAACTCACACCTTGCCAGCTCTGCCTCATTAACACATGTATCCATGCATCCCATAGGGCTGAGATGTCCACACTAGCCCCAGCCCATGGGCCCTGAGAGATACAGGGAAGGGTTGTTGGCTAAACTATAGGCAACCAGCAATCAACCGTTTCAGTTAACATCCCTCCCCTCTCCTCCCTTCTCCTCCCCTCCCCTCTCCTCTCCTCTCCTTTCTTCTCCTCTCCCTCCCCTTCCTATATATTTGTGTCTCTCACTGTCTCTTTCTGTCTCTCTACCTCCTCTCTCACTTTCTTTGTGTGTGTGTGTGTCTTTGCCTCTGTCTTTGCCTCTCTGTCTCTCCTCTCCCTCCTCTCCTTCCTTCATTTTTCTTCCTTCCTTCCTTCCTTCCTTCCTTCCTTTCTTTCTTTTTCTTTCTTTCTTTCTTTCTTTCTTTCTTTCTTTCTTTCTATCTTTCTATCTTTCTTTCTTTCCTTCTCTCTCTCTCTCTCTCTCTCTCTCTCTCTCTCTCTCTCTCTCTCTCTCTCTCTCCCCCCTCTCTCTATGTGTCTCTCTCTCTCCTCTTCCCTCTTTCTATCTCTGTCTCCCTTTCTGTCTCTCTTTTGGTCTCTCCCTCCCTCCCCCCTTTCTGTCTTTTTCTGTCTCTGTCTTTGCTTCTCCCTCACTCTCTCCCCTTCTCTGTTTCTCTGTCTCTGTCCCTTCCTTCCCCCCTCTCCCACCTCCTCTCCCCTTCCTCTAGAAACAGCTCAGAGAGAGGTGAAGAGAGGGTAGGGAAAATACAGTTGAGGAAACCTGGTAGAAGAGAAAGAGTGTTGGGTCAGATTTTTGTTTTGGGATTTAGCATTGAGGTGACTTCAGCTCAGTCACTTCTGCTCTTTAGACCTTAGCGTCCTCATCTGTAAAATGAGGGACCTGAATCAATGCTCTTCGAGACCCCTTCCAGCTCTATAATGTGGGGAGAAGTACAGAGACTTAGACTATCCTAGGCTGAAAGCTAGCAGAGATCTAGGCCAAACCTCTCCTATTGCAGATGAGAAAACTGAGGACCAGAGAGACCTAAGGGGTAAGATTTGAACCCAGGTCAAATAACTGTTGCAGGGCAGCTAGGTGGTCCAGTGGATAGAGTGCAAGGCCTGGAGTCAGGTACTTTCCTGAGTTCAAATCCAGTCTCAGAAGCTTATTAGCTGTGCGACCCTGGGCGAGTTACTTCACCCTGTTTGCCTCAGTTTCCTCATCTGTAAAATATGCAGGAGAAGAAAGTGGCAAACCACTCCATTATCTTTGCTAAGGAAACTCCTTATGGAGTTGTGAAGAGTCACTGAAAATGACTGAACAACAGCATCCAACTGCGAAGCCAGCACTCTTTCCACTGAGTCACGGTGTATGTAGGGTGGGGACCTGCAGGAGCTGGGTAATGGAGGAAGTGAGTGGGCAAGGGAGAGAACCCGGGGTCAGGGGAAATGTGACCCAAACAGAATCCTCAAGAGCCCCAGCTGGAGGAGGAGGAGGTTTTTTTAGTGGAAGGCAATTTGGCACCATGGAAAGTGAAAAGAGGATCCCAACGTGAATCGAGGCTCTGCCAATTCCTGTGTGACCTGACGCAAGTGGTTACATCTCTTGGGGCCTTATTTACTTCTTTGCAAAATGCTTCCTCCTCTAGATTTTCCTGCTTTGCAAACTGAGGATCGTTCCTGCCTCTTCACTCTCCTGCATCACCTTCTATTCAATCAGTTGCCAGGTTTTGTCAATTCTTCCTTCACAGCTCCTCTGACCTCCATCTTCCAGTCCCCTCTTTCAGTTCTTTGCCACTCTTTGCCTCAGCTGTCACAATAGCTTCCTATCTGATTCCCCTCTTCCTGTCTCTTTGCTCTTTAATCCATCTTCCCACGTAGTTGCCTAGTCGATATTAATAAAACACAGATATGAGAGTTTCAGTCACTTACTAAAAAATTTTTCATGGCTCCCTGATGCTTTTAGGAAAAATACAATAAGACTCCCCATGATATGGATCTCACCTACTTTTCCAATCTTCTTTCAAACTACTGCCCATTCTCCATTCCAGTCAACTGTCCTGCTAGTGGCTAGCTAGCTAGCGGCTACCATTTAGCATTGGTTAAATCTATGACATTCCATCTCTTCAACTTCATGTGGGTCCCCCATGCCTAGAAGGCACTCTTTGCTTATACACCTTTTGTGACTCCAGGCTGCCTTCAAAGTACAACTTCATCAGGTGTTCACTCTTATGTGAGGCTTTTCCTAATGCTTTCAGCTGTGGTTGTCTTCTCCCTCGTGAGATTACTTGGACATTTCCAATTTATTTACTAGTATGTCCATTATACTCACACAATAGAATGTCGTAAGTTCCTATGTCCAAAGGGCTATAAAGCTGTGCATGCCCTTTGACCCAGCAATACCCCTTCTAGATCTGGATCCCAAAGAGACCATAAAAAAGAGAAAAGGACCCACATGTACAAAAATATTTATAGTAGCTCTTTTGTGGTGTTCAAGAATTGGAAATTAAGGGGATGCCCATCAGTTGGGGAATGGCTGAATTGTGATGTGTGAATATAGTGGAATACTATTGTGCTATAAGAAATGAGGAGCAGGCAGACTTCAGAAAAAATCTGGAAAGACTTACATGAACGGATGCAAAGTAAAGTGAGCAGAACCAGGAGACATTGTACACAGTAACAGCAACATTGTGCAATGATTGCTTTGACAGACTTAGCTCTTCTCAGCAATGGAAGGAGCTGAGACAATTCCAAAAGACTCATGATGGAAAATGCTATTCACATCCAGAAAGAGAACTATGGAGTCTAAATGCAGATCAAAACATACTATTTGCTTTCTTTTTTTTGTTTTGTTTTGTGTCTTCTTTATTGTGGTTTTTCCCGTTGGTTCTAATTCTTCTTTACAATGTGACCAATATGAAAATATGTTTAATATGAATGTGTATGTAAAGCCTATATCAGATCAAATGCTATCTTGGGGTGGGGAGAAAGGAGGGAGATGGGCAAAATTTAGAACTCAAAATCTTGTGGAATTGAATGTTGAAAGCTAAAAATAAATAAAAGAAAAAATTTTTTTAAAAATTTAGTAAGTTTCTTGAGGGCAGAGATTGTCTTATTTTTGTATTTCTGTCTCCAGCACTTAGCAAAATACTTTACACACAGTAGACCCTTTATAAATCTTTGTTGAATGGAATTGGTTGGACTGTTGTTGGTCATTTTCACTCCTATGTGATTCTTTGTGACCCCATTTGGGGTTTTCTTGGCAAAGAAAGATCCTAGAGCAGTTTGCCCTTTCCTTCTGCAGCTCATTTAACAGATGAGGAAACTGAGGCAAACAGTATAAAGTGACTTGCCCAGGGTCACACAGCTAGGAAGTTTTGAGTCCAGATTTGAACTCATGACAATGAGTCTTCTTGACTCCCAACCCAGCACCCTATGCATTGTGCCACCTAACTGGTTGGATTAGATGATCCCTAAAGTGCCTTTCAGCTCTACATTTTATGATTCTATGATAAGGCTCCAGATTCAACACTGCCATTTCCTGGCTGTGGGACTATGGTAAGTCATTTAGCCTTTGAGTTTCCATTTTCCTCTATGTAAAAAACTAACTGAGGCAGCAGGTGATAGAGTGGATGGAATGCCAGACCTGGGGTTAGGAAGACCTGAGTTCAGATGTAGGCTCAGATGCTTTTTAACCATGTCACCTTGGACAAGTCACTTAAACTCTATTTCAGTTTCTTCATTTGTAAAATGGGCATAATAATAGCACCTACCTCCTTGGGTTGTAAAAATGAGCTTTACTGACAATGATTAAAATCAATTAAAAAATAAAACTCCAGTATCTCCCTATTATCTCCAAGATCAAATATAAATAAAGGATTTTATATTAATATAAAGTTTATGTATAAATATATGAAGATATTTACATAGATTAAATATTTTGTCATTGGTGTTTGGTCATTTCAGTTGTGTCCAACTCTTTGTGACTCTGTTTTGGGGTTTTCTTGGCAGAGATACTGGAATGGTTTGCCATTTCCTTCTCATTTTTACAGATGCAATGCAAGGATGCTCTCAAGGTCTCTCTCAAGAACTTTGGAACAGATGAAGAAACTGAGGCAAACAGGGTTAAGTGACTTGTCCAGGGTCACACAGCTAGTAAGTGTCTGAAGCCAGATATGAAGATGAATTTTCCTCAGTTCCAAGCCCAGTGTTCTATCCACTACGCCACCTCACTACCCCATATTAAATAGATATTTATATAGATATATTTACATAAATATAAAGTCCTTTATATTTGATCCTAGAGACACTAGGGAAACATTGGATTTTTTTTCAAGGGGGAGAGGGAGTCTGCTAGTCAATAAGCATATATTATGTGCCAGACACTGTGCTGAGCACTGAGGACACAAAGAAAGGCAGACAACATGGTCCTTGCCCTCAAGGAGTTCACACTGTAATGGTTGACGTGTTCATACCTTCACTTTTGAAAAAAATTACTTTGGCAGCTGCATGGAAGATGCATTAGATGGGGGACAGACTTTCAGCTATTGAAATGGTCCATATGCTGGCCTGGGTATCCTACATCGACAGGCAATCTGAGCCCTAAATACCAGGTGAGGTTTGAGGCAACCCTGAAGGCATGTGGACTTGACTCTGGGCTCCTGCTCCCTCTGTAAGACTTTGTTCCTAAAGGCTCCCAGAGCCCTCACATCCTCCTGTACAAGTGACTGATTCAGACTGATAAACCAAATCAGTGAACAGAAATCACACGACAAATTTTCCAACCATGCCCTGTCATCGCTATGATATGCGATACTGAGCAAAGCCATTAGCTTTCCTTGGTCTCACTAAGTCAGTGACCTCCAGCAGCTTGGTCAGTCACTCCCAGCCTGCAGAAGGCTGAAGGTTAGATAACAGAAGTGAGGGAGGGTAAATGATCAAGAATGACTCTGCATGTTTTCATCTGGGAGGATGGTTGTGCGAGGAAGTGTGGAAATGAATTCCACTTTGGATGTGTTGAGTGTGAGGTCCCTATGGGACATCCGGTCAGATGTTCAGCATGCAGTTAGTGATGTGAGACTAGAACTCAGGAGAGAGATGAGGGCAAGATATATAAATCTCAGTCGTCTGTATAAGAATGATCATTGAAAATGTGAGCACTGATGAGCTCACTAAGAGTGTAAAGATGAGAAGAGGGGCCAGGAAGAAACTCTGAGAGACACCCAAGGCTGGGGGAGAGAACATGGGTGCGGAACTAAAAATGGACACCCCACTATTATTTTTATCATTGTTGTTTTTATTCAGTCATTTTTTAGTCATCTCCAACTCTCCATGACCCTGTTTGGGGTTTTCCTGGCAATGATATTGGAATGGTTTGCTATTTCCTTCTCCAGTTCATTTTATAGGTGAGGAAACTGAGGCAAACAGGGTTAAGTGACTTGTCCAGGGTCACATCACTAGTAAGCATCTGAGGCCAAGATGTGAACTCGGGAAGATGAATCTTCCTGATTCCAGCCATGGTGCTCTATCCACATCACCACCTTGTTGCCTCATTATTTTATTAAGGCTTAATCAGTTTACTATGTATTAATGATCAAGTTGCTGTGTATTAGTTACTTTCCCCTAATACAGGAATTTGAACTCCTTCTGAACTTCTTAAGCCTGCAGCTGCAAGTTCTCCTCCCCAGGAGTTTTCACCCACAAAATTCTAGTCTATATTATAATCTCTCAAAAGTTGTTAGCATGTAAACCACAAGTGCCCTGTTCTCCCTCAGAAATTGCCAACCACAGGACTTTTCAGAGGATGTTAGTTCACCTGGTGATAAACTGATATAATTTGGGATTAATGGCTTTAGCACTGACCAATCAGAATCCCTTTGTTATTCCAGATTGCTGTCATTGGCTATTTTTACTTCTGTGTGACTAAAAAAACTTCCTTGTCAACTGCCTCCTTGGCTACTGAGGAGCCTTGGATCCCTTTTATTGGCCATTGCTAGCCTTGCTAAAAAGTTGAACATGCTTGGAACTTTATTGCCGCAGTTTCTCTTGAGTGCAGATTTTTTTTTTTATCATGACAGGACTAGGAAAGGAAATTGAGAGTCAACAGAAAAGTAGGAAGTGAACCAGAATAGAACAGTCACAAAAACCCAATGAAAAATGATCTAGTAGGAGAAAGTGACTAGGAGTAAATACAAAGATTCAGAAAGGCTATCACATTTATCAATTAAAATATAATTGTATAGCACCCCATGGACACTTGAACACCCAGAATACTACCTTAGGTTTGAGGCTCATTGAGGGTATGAGGTAGCATCTACTTAAACCCTCATGAGCCCCAACCAAAGTATTAATCTTTAACCAGAAAGTATATAGTGATTCAATGAAAAAGACATTTAATTAAATGACAGAGTAAGATGAGTGAGCAAAAAAAAAATCCTTCAGGCAAAGAGGGGTACATTCTTCCACTGGGTACCACACCATCAGTGGTGAAATGGACACGTGCAGAGAATGCATGACCAGGAAAGAGGCATAGACATAAGCCTTCACAAAACAAAGGTGTAACATGACCAGGGCAGCTCACACCCCTAGAGCTATAGAACCCCCAGTATGCTCTGCTGATGCCATGATATTGCTTTTGGCTGTATGTTGAGTCATCTTTGCTGGGTGAGTTGTGTCTCTGCTAAGCATGGTATCTTCATTCTGTGTTGGGCATCTCTTTGGGTATTGTGGTCTTTGAGCTGTTCACTGCCACATCTACCATTCTTGAGCTTCTTACGGACCATCTACTGCTCTCTGCTACCATTTTCTGGGGTTTAGCAGCTAGTAAGCCTCTCCCTGGTAAAGGAGGACTAAATTTCCAGTTAGGTAGAAAACAGAAGACTACAAAATGCCCCAGACTAGGATTAATATGAAGTGGTACCAATTTGAGAACCGAGTAAACTATCTGATTTACAATTAGAAAGGCCTTTATAACTCTTTCCAAATCCATTAGTTTTGTTTGTCTCCCCTGAAAGCATTTCAGGGACTCCATTCAACAGAATCCTCACATGAACTCTATAGTAGTGTGGCATGTGAAAGATGAAATGACTGAGGAAACAAAAGTTCAAGCTTCCAAGCATTTCAATTTATTAAGCAATGGATGCCAATTACATAACAAACTAGGACCAGACCTCCTCAGCTTAGGCCTGGACCCTGAATAGGGGGATGGGGGGAGGTAGGTTTTTTTACATATTAAAAGAATCAAATAATGCCAATTAATTAAAAGGAAAAATTAACCAGGATACATTAGGTAATCTGATTTCTAATTGGAAGAAAAATTAGGGACTTTCCAAGTTGGGAGGGGGAGAGTAAACAGGTGCAATTTCCTGAAATCAGAAAAAGAGGTGTCCTGACCCCCCTCCAGTGTTTGTGAACAATCAAAGGAACATGGAAACAATACCAATTGATGTATATTTTCAGATAAGAAATAGGCGTTGCTTGAGATATACAATGGTGAGAAAACTCCTCGAGCTGACTAGATTCCTACTCGGCAAAACCTGGGTTAAAGGTCTTTAAGCAGCAGGGAGAGGCGATCCAGCTTCCCAGCCATACGCTAGGTTCAAACAATACAATAAGGTTTTCTGTCCATTCCCACAATTGAATAAAGTTTTCTCACAAGACAGAAGTTTGACTAAACCCATAATTGAATAGAAAGGGCACTGAGTTAATTCCAGAATTAAGTCATAAGATGGGGTTCTCTCAATTCCCTCAGTAGATGGAGTGATGATGTTACTCTCAGCTCCCCAATTGCCCCCTAATTTTCATGCAAATGAACCTGAGGGTGAGAACAAAAGGGCTAGGTGAAACCTGAAGACCCAATGGCTTTTACCCCTATTCTTTACTCCTGACTTTATTATGCCTGTCTTCAACTGACTTCAACCAGGTCAAGGCAAACTCTATACCTCCCTACAGTTGGTACCTTGGAGAGGGCAATTTCAGTTGCATGGTGAGAACCAAAGCCAGATGGAAAGAGGCTAAAAAGTGAATGGGAGGGGAAGTGGAGAACCTAGCAATCAGTCAGTCAATAAACATTTATTAGGTTTCTACCATGCACACACATTATGATAAGCACTGGGAATACAAAGTAAGGGGGGGGTGTAGCAGGAAGAACAGCCTCTGCTCTCAAGGAACTCACAATCTATGTATATGTACTATGTACAAATAAGCCATATACAGAATACATTTGAAATAATCAATGGGGGGAAGGCACTAGAATTAAGGTGGACTGGAAAAAGTGTTCTGTACAAAGTGGGATTTTAGTTGAGACTTGAAGGAAACCAGGAGGCAGAGATGAGGAGGGAGAGCATTCCAGGGATGGGGGACAACCAGAGAAAATGACCAGAGTTGGGAAATGACGTTTGAGGAATAGCAAGGAGGCCAGTGTCACTGTAAGGAAGATTATGTGTGTGTTTGTATGAGGGGTGGGGTTCGGATAGAGGGTAAGGTTTAAGAAGACTAGAAAGGTGGGGTGGGGCAGGTTATGAAGACTTTTCAAAGCCAGAGGATTTTAGATTTGATCCTAGTGGTAATGGATAAGGAACCACTGGAGTTTACTGAGGAGGTTAAAGTAACGGGCCTGTTCTTTAGGACAATCCCTCCGACAGTCTGGAGTAAGGAAAGACTTATGGCAGGGAGGCCAGCTATCAAAATAGTGCAGACAGGAGATGATGAAGACTTGCACCATGGTAGTAACAAGATCAGAGGCAAAAAAAGGGCAGCTAAGTGGTGAAGTGAATAGAACACTGGCCCTGGAGTTAAGAGGACCTGAGTTCAAATCTGGTCTCAGATACTTGACCCACTCACCACTGGGTAAGTCACTTAACCCCAATTGCCTTGCCTTCCCCCCTCCAAAAAAAAAAGATCAGAGGAGAAAAGAAGATATTAGTTTGACTGTTAAAGGCAATACAATGATAACAGGGTATGGTTGGGTCAAGTTGGATCATTTTTGTTGTTTTTGAGAATGAGGAAGACTTGGATTGTTTGTAGATAGTGGGGAAGGAGTCTATAGACATGGAGAGACATGACTGGGGGAGGCTGGAGGGCCTTGAGTGATGATTGAAGAAGATGTGATCAAGAGTGCAAAAATGGAAGCTGTTCTTGATGTCAGAGACTGGCACAAAAGAGGAGAGAATACAGGATGGTATTAAGGAATATGGAGGTGTAAAACAGGGCAGGTAAAGGAATAGCATCTGTATTTCCTACCTTTCAGAGGTCAAGTCAACAAACATTTATCATATGCTTATTATCATGTGTCAGTCACTGCACTAAGCAGGTCAAATGCTATCCTGAGAGGGAGTGAGACAATGTAGGAGAGTCTAAGTGAAGAAAAGCAGACAGGGATAAGATATGTTGAGGATGTAGAATCACCGAGACTTGGCCACTCATTGACTAAGACAGAAAGACTTTAAGTCTCTCTCTTCTCCCATAAGGAGAGAAGATTTGGAACATTTACTGGGGGGAAGGCAATGGAAAGTCAATTAGGAAAGGATAAAAGGTCTCCCGAATCCCAAATGAGTGTTCTGGTCAGTAAACAGCACTGTCTCTTCTTTCCATTCACCCAAGAGTGGTTTGTCTCTGCTCTGAATTCTCATAGTTCCATACCCTAAGGCTCAACTTGTGCTCAACATGTCATACAGATTTAATAAATATGGATTGGCCATCGGTCGGCTGGGACAAACAACCACTTCAGAGGGCATCCAGAGGGCACTGGGACAATGGATGTCCACTAAATGCAAGCCCATTAAAGCTGGATGCTGTGGTTGGAGAACAGGGAGAAGGAATTATGTCATAGGCTGCCATGACTGTCTGGGCCAGGATATACTCATTTGGATGAATTGGAGGGAGAGGGGCCCTTCTCACCAATTAGAATAAACACCGAGTCTGAACAGCAGAATATTTTCAAGGAAATGCAGTGTGATTATTTTTAAGCGCATAGTAATAAGACTAACCCTGTGTTGTCAAGTAGAGATCCTTGGGGGACAGGTAAGAACAAGATGTAACTAACTAGCTCAGGGAGGATAGGGACCCGGCCTTATCTAAACTCTGTGTGTCTCAGCTTAGGAAAGTGTTCCTCAGGGTAGGTGCTGAATGTTTGTTGAATAAATTAGCCTAGCCAGGTTAATGAGCGTCCAAGTTTCAGTTCTTTTAAAACATTTAAAACATAAAAAAATGGTTCATTCCCTTAAGTGGTTTAGAACCATTTAATCCTGCAATTTCTTTTATGATATTAATTTGCTGAAGCAAATTTCCTTCAAAGTACAAGACTGAACTTCAGTCCAGACCCAGTCTTGATTATTAGGGCTATGGATTTGACCCGGGATTTCATTGGTATAAGGAACTCCCATGTGAGCAAATTCCCTCAACCCAGGCAGGTTGGCACCTTCTCTGTAATTAATGGTCTTAGAGAGTCTCCTAGAACACTGAAAAGTTAAGTGACTTGCCCAGGATCACACATGTATCACAGGACTTGAACTCAAGTCTCCTTGGCCTCTGTTTCCATTATTTTGTCATTATTGTTCAGTTATGTCCACACTCTTTTGTGACTTCATTTGGGGTTTTCTTGGCAAAGATACTGGAGTGGTTTGTCATTTCCTTTTCCAGCTCATTTTACAGATGAGGAAACTGAGGCAAATAAGGTGAAGTGACTTGCCCAGGGTCACACAGCTAATAAGTGTCAGAGGCTAAATTTGAACTCAGGAAGATGAGTCTATTCTTCCAATATTATAACTTCTGAATCTCCAGGAATCCAATTCAGTAAGGTTCAGGATATATGCGTGTATATGTATATATG
>CM053586.1:175640052-175685362 GCA_028646515.1 Pseudochirops corinnae
ATATATATATATACATACATATAAACATACATAATATACACACATATATAATTTTTATTATAAATTCAAAATTAGCAAACAAAGATTTCAATATACAGAGAAGACTAGAAAGGAGGATTATATATGAAACTGTGAGTTTGTTCCATATAATTCTTTCAAAATTTGCATTAAATTTAACACAAAATTACACACATTGCCCTGCTCATTTGTGTCCCCTTCCAAAGATCCTTCTGCTTTCTTCTGTGCATTTAAAAAAAAAATAATGCTTCACAGATACTATTTTCTTTGAGCTCAAGATCCATGGATTTTCTTGGTTTTCCTTGCTATTGTGATTGTCAAAGTCAGATGGGAAGGAGGAGGAGCTGAAGGGATTGAATCCTGCCACCTTCACACACCACTGGCCCCTCCAAGCGCCTCAGGAGCAGCAGCCATCCTTCTTCTTTGCCTCCTTCTTCTCCAGCTCCACCACACCTTGTTTCAATTTGGTGTCCTGTTCTTGCAGTGCCCTGTGAGATGACCCAGGTAGCATGAGTGAGTAAGTGAGGAGAGCCTTTGGATCTGCAGGCCTAGAGCTTAGGATCCTAGATTCCTGGAGCTGGAAGGAAGATCAGCCAGGCCAGTCCCCTACTTAATACTTGATTCTCTCTGAAACATTCCACCAAAAGTAGCCATCCCCCCACCCCAGCTCCTCTACTGCCCTGTTTCACATATGTGACCATGCAGTACCATATATTTTACTTATCCATATCTGATACCCACGAAGACAGTGACTGTCTTAACTATTACCTACATTGTTGTTCAGTCCTTTCAGTTGTGTTCAACTCTCCATGATCCCATTTGGGGTTTTCTTGGTCGAGATACTGGAGTGGTCTGCCTTTTCCTTCTCCAGCCCATTTTACAGATGAGGAAACTGAGGCAAACAAAGTTAAGTGACTTGCCCAGGGTCACACAGCTAATTAGTGTCTGAGGTCATATTTGAACTCAGGTCCTCCTGATTCCAGGCCCAGAGTTCTATCCACTGAGACACAGAGATGCCCCCACCTACCACCTATAGGATGAAATAAAAATTTCCTGGAGGACAGAGGTTAAGCCTCCAAAAGCACTGGCTTTGGAGTCAGAGGACCTTGATTCAAACCCCTACCTCTGTCCCTTATTCCTTGTGTGATCTTCAGCAAGTTACTTGTCTGACACTCTCTGGGCCTCAATTTCTTCATTGGTAAAATGAGGGAGTTGTACCAAAAGACCTCTGAGATCTGACATTTAAAGCCTTCTACAATTGAGCCCTATGCTAGCTTTCCAGGATGATTATTCCCCTTTGTGAACTCTCCAGTACAGCCAATCTGTCATCTTGCTCACTCATTTCACTCCATCTTCTGTCTAGAAATCTCTTCCAGGGCTGTCTCCCATGTCTGGTCCACATGCCCTCCTTACTCTCACCTCTTAGCTTTTCTGCTTCCTTTCAGAATACCATTCAAGCACTACATTCTACATGAAGCACTTCCCAATGTGACCCCCCCCCACATTGGTGGTCTTCCTCCCCCATTTACTTTGTATTTATTTTGCATGTAATTATTTACATGCATGCTCTTTATCCCCATAGAATGTAAGGTCCTTGAGGACAGGGGCTATTTCACTTTTGTCCCTCTATTATCAGCACCTAGAACAGTGATCTGCACACAGTAAGTGCTTAATAAATGCTTCTTGATTGATTATCTAAACTTTGTATCTTCCCCAGCACCTGACACGGTACTCTACAAACAGAAAGCATTTCCTAGAATTAATGAATGAATCCTTGAAGTTGCTGGCCTAATGATAATCCATTCCACTTTGGAATAGCTCAAATTACTAATATATTCTTCCTCTTATTGAGCCAAAATTTCCCTCCCTGAAACTTCTACCTGTGGTTTCTACCTGGGCTCACTGGGGCCACACAAAAGGACTCCTATCAGCTCAAAGCTGAACAGATTGATAAATTTTCAGTGTGAGGATTTATACCTCACAAATAAGTAAATGTTACAAATTAAGGGTCAATTTATTGTTTTGTTGATTTCTAGAATGAAGAAAGTGATGGAGAAAAGTTAATGATGCAGAATAAACTTCAAAGTACATCATAGATCCTTTTTTCTCCTCCCAGAGCTGGTTGTAAAATATTTACTATTATCCCCCTACTTTGTCCCTCTTCAAATAAAGAGATCATTCATCTTTCCCCACAAAATTCTCTTTTCTAAGCTAAATATCTCTGATTCCTTCCATTCATCTTTGTATAGTATGGTCTCTACCTCCCTACTGAGATGTCCAAAAAACTTTCCTATTTTTTAGCCCCTAGCCTAGAGCATTCACTTTTCAGCAGGTTGCTTCTATTCTGATATTCCCCCAACTCCCTGACTTTTTCTGGAAATTTCCATGCCCCATGCCTGTGTGGCTGAATGCCTCCCCTCGTCAAATCCTAGCACCTGTAACATCAGAGATGGAACATCAGCCAGATAGTCCAGAACCAAACCCACAACCTTCAGCAGTCTTGCTGAACTACTCTGATGTAGGATCCAAATACCCCACATATCTATTGGAAAGAGAGGAAGAGAACTGGTGAAACTTGTACGAGTCAATATCCAGTGTGGTCTTCCTGAAGGATCCCCATCTCTCTTTCTTTTTTTGGCCTCAAGACCCATCACACCCAAGGTTGGTGATCCTCCCTGGGCAACTGAGATCTGGTGTTATCTTTGGTCTTGAATCCCTCATCCCTTGCCCCTGCTCCCCCATGACCCTGTCTCTGTCCCTGGCATTTCATTTTAGGTCTTGGTCCTTCCTTTGGGCAAATTAAAATAGGCTTTAACAAAGACCTGTACCTTTATGCTCCATTGCCTTGTCTTATCCTTTTGTGAAAACCTCCTTTCAGTTCCTAAATTGCTGCTATAGACTTGAATACCTACTATCTTCTTTGCCCTCCTCCAAATGCACTCCTGGTTGTCTCCTAAAATGAGAGCTGATCTTTCTTTGAAAATGAGATGGGCAAAGCCTTCTCTGGGATTCTAGAGGGTTAACTAGGCAGGGCAGATGGAGCAACTGCCCAAAGTCAGGAAGACCTACGTTCAAATCTTACCTCAGCTACTCACTGAGTGACACTGCTCAAACTCTCTGAACCTTTCTTTCCTCATCTGGAAAATAAGGCAGGAGTGGGGAGCTGGACTCAATGACCTCTAAGGTCCCTTCCAGGCCTAAATTTATAATCCTATGAATAGGATGAGCTATATGACAGCAGATAGGTCACTTCTCCCCTCTAGACCTCAGCATCTAGACCTTAGAAGAAATTGAGGCCCAGAGAGTCTCAGACAAAATGATGGCGTGTTATATAGCTCATTATAAAGAACAATGAAAATTCAATTTATATTTTTTTAATGGAATGAGGAGAAATAGCTCGTGGAAGAGTATATGAGTAGTCAGAACTAGGGAGACAAAGTAAAAAATGTGAGAAAAAAAGTGAAGTGATGATTTATCAGGATGTGAGAAAGGAAGTTGATAGAGCAGTGGCCTCAGGGATCTGTCCTTGGTCCTGTACAGTTCAACATTTTCCCATTGGCTCTGAGGAAGGCATATAGAGCATGCTTATCAGCTGTGTAGATGATACCGAGCTGGGAGAGATAGCTATCACATTGGATGACAAACTTAAAATTTGAAAAGGTCTCAGAAGGCTAAAATGATGGCCTGAATTTAAGGAGATGACATGTAAGAATGATTGGTATAAAGTCTTATACTTGGACTTTATTTTTTTAAAAATCACATCACGAGTATAAAACAGATTGTATATTAAAAGACCTATGGGTTTTAGTGGACTTCAGCCTCCATAGGAGTAAGTAGTGTAACAAAGCAGTCCAAAAAACCCAATACAATCTCAGGATTAAAAGATGGATAGGGTCTAGAAAGAGAGATGTAACATCTCCTACTTTCCCCACCCCCACCCCTGCCCCTGCCCTTGCCACTGTATTCTGTGCTATCAGACCACACTTGAAATATTTCAACTAGTTCAAGTCACCATATTCTTCAAACAGCATTGAGAAACTGAAGGAAAGCAACCAGGATGTAGAAGGAACAGGAGAAAATGCTGGATGTAAAGTCAGAAGATCTGGGTTCAAATCCTAGCTCTGCTACTTTGCATCTGTATGACCTTGCAAAAGTCATTTAATTTCTTTAGTTCTCAGTTTCCCTATCTTTAAAATGAGGGGCATAGACTAAATGGCCTCTAAGTTTCCCTCCAACTCTTAAATATATTATTTCATGATCCTATGATTTTTTTTAACTGGAAATGTTTAACACAGAGAAGAGAAAACTTTGGAGAAGAACAGAATGGTTGTTTTCAAATACTTGAAGAGCTTTCATATGGAAGGAGGGTTAAGGATTGTTCCTGAACTAGGAACAATGAGTGTAAGTTACAGGAAGGAAGATTTCAGCTTCACGTTAAGAAAATTTCCCAACAATTTGTTGTTGTTCAGTCATTTCAGTCTTATCTGATCCTACTTGGGGTTTTCTTGGCAGAGATCCTGGACTGGTTTGCCATTTCCTTCTCCAGTTCACTTTACAGATGAAACTGAAGAAAACAGGGTGAAGTGACTTGCCCAGGGTCACATAGCTAAGATAAGTGTCTGAGGCAGGATTTGAACTAAGCTCTTTCTGACTCCAAAGCCAGCACCCTTACCCATTGCATCATTTAACTACCCATTATCTCTGTTGAGCCTTATGATAACCTTGTGAGGAATAGGGGAAGGGAAGAAGCATTTATACATTGCCCATTATATGCCAGGCACTTAAAAAAATACTATATCATTTGGTCCTCAAAACCACTCTAAGAGATAGGTGTTATTGTTATGTCCGTAGTATTATCTCCAAGTGAATTGCTCAGTCACCCAGCTGGCGAGTGTCTGAGCTTGGATTTTAATTCCAATCCTCCTGACTCCAGGTTCAGAGCTCTATCTACCACTGTACCACAGGCTGTAGGAGGAACTACAGAAGTTGTTATCCCCATTTTACAGATAAGGAAGCTAAGATCTGGAGAAATTAAATTATTTCAATCAACAAATATTTATTAAGCACCTACTATGTGCCAGGCACTGGGATACAGAGGTAGTCTCTTGCCTTCAAGAGGTTTGAATTCTACTAGAGACACACATAACATTATGTACAATATAACATGTACATAAATACACACACGTAAATGCAAACTCATTGGGGGCTTAAGGGGTGCTAACTAGAAGAATAAGGAAAGGCATTTTAAAGGATGTGGTCTTTGAATGAGACTGAAAGGGAGCTAAGTGTTTCATGAAGCAGAAGGGAGGAAAGAGAGCATCCCAGCTATGGGGGACAGTCCATGTGAAGGTGAGAAGATAGCAGATGGAAAGTCACATAGGAAAAACAACAAGAGAGCTGGGCTGGAATAGAGGGTGAATGTGGAGGAATCATGTTTATCAAGTAATGAAAGATAGACCAGAGACAGCTTGTGAAGAGTTTTTAATGCCCCAAAAGAGAAGTTTGCATTTTTATCCTAGAGGCAATAGGGAGTCATAGAAATTCAAGCAGGAGAGGGCAGTATGGAGTAGTGGATAAAGGACTGGACTAGGGGGTCAGGAAAACCTGAGTTCAAATCCTACTTCAGATACTTTACTGGATTGTGATCTTGAATAAGTCACTTAACCTTTCTGTGCCTCAGTTTCCTCATCTGTAAAATGAGTAGGATAGCCTCTAGATAGCCTCTAAGGTCCCTTCTAGCCCTAAATCTATGACTCTATAGTGAGATCTGTACTTTAGGAATAGCAATTTGTCAGAAGCTAATAAACATCATTAGAATTGGAACTTAGGTCTTCCTGACTCCAATTATCATACTGTGTTTATTATGCTGCCCTTTGTTCCAGAGTCTGTCTTTTTATTTATTTTTTTTTTATTACAGCCCTGAAGAAACAGCAAACCATCCTGCCCTGCCCCCACCTCCTTCTTGTATCTCACGCCTTGCTCAGAAGATGAGACTAAATAGTGTCTGCTCTCAAAGATGTTCCATTTCGTTGAGGGATACAAGAAAATTAGAACTCTAAAACACTCTATCAATGTAAAGTGTGATCTTAATAACATTATATGCCTAAAGACTTGATGGATCACTTTCTTATCCCCCTTAAATTCCCTTTAATTTACTGGAACCCCCAAGCCCACCCTATGCAGAAGTGCTAAACACACACACAACACACACATCTAGGCACACAAGCAGAATATTAGTGTCAGGATGGGATGCTGGGTTATGGGAATCAGGGGAAAGGTTAAACTCACCTTGCTAAGGTCACAATGGGCTCTAAGATGTTATGCCCCAAGACAGCACTGCATTCCCCAAAGATGACCCCGATTTCCTGCAAAGCCAAACAGAAACACAGGATATATGTGACACAAAAGCAGACAATATCTGCTCTCAAATGGTCAGCCTGGAGTTTATCCAACAGGTTTTAGAACAGGGGGACCAGCCCTACAAGTAGAGGGAAGGGGAATAGGAGGCTCCTCTTGTCATGTGACTTGGGCATGAAGAAGACCCTAAGTATCTCTTCTTTTAATTAATCATGGCACCTGAAATTCCATCATTAGAGTTATTTCTTAGTGTTTGGACACTGACTCCAAAAGGCCCCTATTAAATGGACGTGTTACTTGGGAGGAGGAATAACACCATAGTTGGGATCTGTTGCTCATCTTCCCATCACCCAGAAAAGGGTTTGCCAAACTTTGGGTTGTGGGATAGAGACAGGGAGTGATTTGGATGTAGGATAGTGGATGTCAGGCAAAGTTTGAAGCATGGGAGCAGAGGTAATCCTGGGTGGAGATATAGAGTTAATACTGTGAAGGATTTACTACATAAATGTAAGATATGACAGAAGCCTCAGCATTGATTCTATCCCATTTGACTCTGGACTTAAATCTGATGATAGATGCTTCTATTTTTCTGAGGTTTTCTATACTATTTTCCGTACAGATAATTTTCTTCATTAAAATTTAATTAATAAAAATTTAATTTTAATAATTCTCATTTTTGTTTGTTTTTTCCAATTCTCACTTTAATTTTGTGTGTGAGAGAGTTTTTACTTTCTTCAACTTTTAAACTGAGACCTTGTGGTTTCCTTAGCTTTCCTGGTTTATGTTTCATTTCTTTTAATAGAGTGCTTCCTATTAGCTTTAGAACCAAATATAATCTCCTCTGGCATTAAAAGCTCTTCACAGCCTGGCTCCAGCCTACTTTCCCAAGCTTATTATATTTTACTTCCCTTCACACATTCCCTGATCAGATCAAACCGAATTTCTCAAATCTCCCCACAAACAAGACTCTCATCTCTTTCTTGGGCATGAGCAGACCTCCCCCATGCCTGGAAGGCACTCCCCTCTCCCTTTTCCCTCTTAGAATTTTTACTTCCTTTCAAAGTTGAACTCAAGTGCTATCTCCTACATGAAGCCTTTCTTGACTCCCCCCACAACTAACCCCCAGCTCCGTCCCTAAACTGCTTTGTGTTTCCTTGGTAGATGCCGGGTGTCCCTAAAGTCTGGACACATAGGAAAACTCATTAACTATGCATATTTTCAAGAAATGAAACGAAGGAAATTTTCAACATTTGATTTAATTAGCATAAACAAGATTTCATAGAAAGACATAGGAGACACATTGGAAATCTCATTAATCAATTAAGTTAAATTAATCTCATTAACATGGAAAATAGTCCCCAATAGCTAATGAAAGCTTTTATTCCACATGAAATTGTCATGGCTAAAATTTATGCTAATTAAACAAAATGTTGTTGAAAATGTCATTCATTTCATTTCTGGAAAATACACATAGTTAATGAGATTTCCTATGTGTTCAGACTTTAGGAACACCCAGTATTATGTTTATATGCTCACGTTACGTATCATGTTAAAATGTAAACTCTGGGAATGGCTAGATGGTGCAGTGAGCAGAGCACTGGCCCTGGAGTCAGGAGGACCTGAGTTCAAATACGGCCTCAGACACTTAACACACTTACTAGCTGTGACTGTGGGCAAGTCACTTAACCCCAATTGCCCTGCCCTCTCTGCTCCAAAATGCAAAAAAAGAAAAATGTGAATTCCCTGAATACAGGGGTTGTTCCATTTTTGTCTTTATCCCTGGTCAACTAGCATTGTGTCTGGCACACAGCAGGTGCTTAATAACACATATAAGGTTCTTGATTGATTGGAATATCTTGTTGACTGGGCATCTAGGTGGTGCAGGGGATAGTTGGGACTAGAGTCAGGAAGATCTGAGTTCAAATCCAGACTCAGGTTAGTTGTGTGACCCTGGGCAAGTCATTTTACACTGTTTCTCAGTTTCCTCATCTGTAAAATGACCTGGAGAAGGATATGGCAAACCACTCCAGTGTCTTTGCCAAGAAAATCTCAAATGGGGTCACAAAGTCAAATGCTACTGAAACAACCAAACAACAAAATTGTCTGGAACATTGATTGAGAATATCTATGTCTGGTTTCTTTTTCCACCTCTGGTGTTTCTGACATATTAGCTGATTCAGCTAGTCTATAGCATTTTTTAAAAAGCAGAATTGCCTTCAGCCTTGCTCCTTTAAAATTTTATTGGTTTTTATTTTCCCCTGTTTGCTCTTTCAGCCATTTTTCTTCTCTTTTGTGTTTTCTGTGGAGTGTATGAGGAACTGGGTTTCCTCCTCTCTTTCTGACATCCTGGATCCACTCCTCTATAGGTTTTTTTTTTCTAATATTAATTATCAATGTAAATCTAATGGTTCTAGAACTGGAGGGAGTTTCCAGATCCTTTAGTCCAACCCCCTTACTTTGTGTGTAGCAGGGGACTGGCCTCTGACAGCCCAGTCTTCAGCTACACATGTAGTTTGCTCTGCCTGACACAATCCTCCAAGCATGGAGCTTGCTTCCATGCATGCATAATGGAGGATCCTCCTCTGTGGACAGGTTTGTTTTGACTGTTTCCTGTCTGCTTGCTGTTTAGCAAAGAGAGGCCTTTTGATTGGTTGCTAAGCCAAGACTTGGTGTGCACACAAAAGGCACCAAATAGTCCCTGTCTGTATAAACTGCCGAAAGCTTCTGAGTGGGGAAGGAGACTTGGGTCCCATTGAACCTAGTGAGTACGTGGCCTCCTAGGCAAAACCTGTGTCTGGGATGGGGAGATCTCATGTTTGTTTCTTCCAGGGCCTTAAAAAATCTTGAAAGGTCAGGAGTCCATATCAGAGGCCAGTGTCCCATTACAAATGGCTGGAAAGCTCTACCCCCCTCAACGCTACCTGTTGACCTCTCTGGCTTCCTTTGTCCCAACTAAACTCCCGCCTTGTACAGAAAGCCTTTCCCAGCCCCTCTTCATTCCAGGGCCTTCCCTCTGTTCATGATTCCCTATTTATCCTGTACATAGCTTGTTTCAAATATATGTGATCGTTCATTGTCCCCCTCATCAGCATTTGTGCCCAGTCTATGGCAGAGCATTTTGAGCTTGTATTGGTCTGACCATCCACAGTTGGACACATTGCACCTTGAACCCAACATGACGATGCCGTTTAGGTCCTCTTTGAGAATGAAGAACAACAACCAGCCCAACAACCATCAGCTTATATTAGCCATTCCTACTCATATTAGAGCTTCCTATTCATATCAGAATATGAGCTAGCACTATTTTTTAAACCTCTTTTTGCATCACTAGCACTTAGCATAGTGCCTGGCATATAATATATGCTTAATAAATGGGCTTTTTAATTGAGTGATTGATTGATATGGATGAAGAAACTGAAAACCAGAAAAGTACAGTAACTTACTCAAGGCTACATGGGTAATTGGTTAAAAACAACCCAACCAGGTTACAAACCTAAATCTTATTATTTTAAAACCATTATGATTTCTACCACACCATACTGCCTCCTTCTCCTATCCCTTGTGCAGCCCTAGCTGCCTGGGTCCCCTGCATGTGGCTTCTGTTGAGATTGCCCCTAGGTTGCCATGACTAAGGGGCAGGTCTGCCTCCATCTCACAGGTACTGTTCCTCCTCTGAGAACAGGCATGTGTGGGATGCTCACCCGGACCCTTACCTTGGCCAAGAGCTGTCCAGCCTCTGTGGACACCTGCCTCTCCTCCTCACAGTCTATCTTGTTCCCAAGGAGGAGGATGACAACATCATCAGGTCCTGCTTCCTGCAGTACAACAAGCACACTATTTTTGTAGAAAGGGAACACAAGGTCCTTTCCATCCCAAGAACCCCAAAAGACTCTCTCTTCAAGGCTCCATTCTGTGAGTTCAGAGGGACAGAATTAGGAAGGAAGAGGGATGGATCCTGAGGGGCTGAAGGCTAGGCAGAAACTGGGTATCATCTGAGCCTTCGAAAAGGTTAGGCTTATCCTACTTACCTAACCTGAGCTTCCACTCCTACCCATGTGCCTCCCTCTGCTCCAATCAGGGCTATTTCTTAATAGAATACACTAAGCTCTATCTACCTATATTATCTTTGCTCAGGCTTCTCATCTACCTAGAGTCTTCAATTATCTCCAAGGTCCTCCTGGTCTAAAGTCTCACTCTTCATGGCAGGTATAGGTAGAAAACATACTGGATGATAGGCAGCTGGAAGTAAAGTGGTCACCCCTCAACTGGGCAATGGCTAAACAACTAGAGGCATATTGGAATATTATTTCACCATAAGATGGATATGAAGAGTTAGAGAAATTCCGCAAGACTTGTTTGAACTGACACAGAATGGAGTGAGAAGAACCAGGAGAACCACTTATACGATGACCACAGTAACATGAAGGAAAACAGCATTGAAAGTCCTTAGGACTCTGATCCACAATGACCAGTGATGGCTTCAGAATGCAGATGGTGGAACGTGCCTCTCCCATCTCTTGCCAGAGACACAATGGACTTGGGGTACAGAATGAGACTCACATTTTTGGTTACGGCCAATGTGTTGATTTGTTTTCCTTGACTCTATTAACTTGTTACAAGGGAGGGCTACTAAGAGGTGGGGGTGGGGTGGTTTTATTACTACCTTGTTAAATTTAATATGCACTTTAAGAAAAACAAACTGTATGGAGAAACAGTTCACAGTTTCATGCACAATTCTCTTCTTTGTTCTTTGTATATCAGAATACCTGTGTTTATTGATGATTGCTAAATTCAGAATTAAAAAGTTGGTTTTTTAAAAAAGTGTTCTGGACCTAGAAAAAGCTTTCTACACTCATTGCCTCTACTTTCTGTCCTCCGGATCACTTCTTAGTCCATTGTAATTTGGCTCCTGAAACTGATCTCTCCAAGGTTACCAAAGATCTTTTAATGACTAAATCCAGTGGCCTTTATTCAATCCTTTTCTTTCTTTTTTTTTGGAGGGGGGAAGACAGAGCAGTTGGGGTTGTGACTTGCTCAAGCTCAGCTAGTAAGTGTTTGAGGCCAGATTAGAACTCAGGTCTTCCCTACTCGAGGCTTGGAGCTCTATCTACTGAGCCCCTTATTACCCCCCTACAAAGAAAGGCAACAAAGGGCAAAGGCAGAAAAAGAGGCCACAAGATACACTCAAAAAACTCTTAAGTTTGGAGTCATCATACCTGGATTCAAGTCCCTTCTCTGACACTCCTAAGCTGTGTGACTTTGTAGAATTCATAACTGCTGAGCCATAAAATGGGAAAATTGATACTTACACTACTGACTTCATTGGGTCAGCGTGAAGAAAATACTTTGGAAGCTCTAAAGTGACATAGAAATGTGGGCTACTCTTACCCGGGCTCTGCAATATACCACCTGGAAATGGAAGTATGCATGCATAAAGATATGTATACATAAAGATAGATATGTATGTATATACACATATAGAGATATGTATATATGCCTGTCTGTATGTATGCATACAAACGTACAGGCATGCATGCATACTGTTTTATGTATATATGTATGCTTTTATGTACAGAGAGAGAGGTGTGTATAGATATATGCATGCATGTATACAATATTATATAGATGTGTCTATAAACATTGTTGTTGCTGTTGAGTTGTGCCTGATTTTGTGACCCTATGGATCCATAGCATGCCAATACTGTCCATGGGGTTTTTTGGACAAAGATACTGGAGGGGATTGCCATTTCCTTCTATAGGGAATTAAGGCAAACAGAGTTTAAGTGACTTGCCCAGGGTCACATAGCTAGTAAGGGTCTGAGGCTGGATTTGAACTCAGATCTTCCTGATTCCAGGCCCAGCACTCTAACCACTCGGCCACCTAGGTGTCCCCATATCTATAAACATATGCATGTATAAGCATGTATATGTACAGACATATATGTACACATGTATGTATATGTAAGTACATGAATGTTTGTGCGTACATGCACGTTATACTGTACATGTGTGTATGTATACATGAGTGCAGTATACAAAGCAAAGTATTGTGTTATATGTATACATGTCTTCACATGCACATGTGTGCCTGTGTATATATGTACATGTGGGTGCATTGTGTGTATTATATATACATATGTATATATACATATGTACATATAATGAAATGTTTGTGAATAGATTCAAGCACGTATGTATCCTTTCTCCCCAAGTAGAACAGACCTTCCTTGAGGGCAGGCACCATGCTTTTTATTTCTCCTAGAATCCTCTCAGCAAATAGCACTGGGTTGGAGATATAGCAGACTCAATAAAGTCTTATTGACCAAGTGATTAGGAATGGGGCAGAATGAGCCTACCTGTCACATGACCTAGTGTAAGAGTTGCAGGTCTCCATGACAGCCAAGGAGAGGGTGTTATGACTATATCCAGGGTTAACGTCAATTAGGGAAAAATCACAGGATATATAGGAAGTAGTTTTTGTCCAGGGCTCCACTGTGTGGTTGTGGCTTCATAGTATTGGACCTGCTTTCTCCTCACTCAGCCCACCACATCTATTTGGAGGGCAGAGCCACCTACACCCTCTTTTGTCAAATCCATGCTCCTGCTAGGGAAAGGAAATGAACAGCAAATAGATAGTGGCCCCCTGCAGCCAGGACCAGCCCTGGCAGCAAGCCCACTCACCTGGATGCAATCCAGCCAGTAGCGAACATGGGTGAAGCTTCTTGGGCAGGTGACGTCATACATGAGCACAATACCATCAGCCTTCCGGAGAAACTGCTTGGTTATGCTGTGGTACCTACCAGGAGATTCCTAGTAAGACACAGGCTGCCTTTGGCAACAAAAAAATCTTAGCTCTGAGAGTTAGGAGAGCACATGAGAGATCATCGTCAATGTAGGGCCCTCCCCACACCTGCTGTTAGGCAGACAAGTTGTCCCTATGAGGACTTGGGCCTAGGGTATCTGTGACATATCATAGGATAAAGAGCAGGAAAAAAGCTATAGACAGACAGACACACAGATAGATGATAGATAGATAAATAGATAGATAGACAGATAGATAGATAGACTCTCCGCATTTTACAGATGAAGGAACTGAAGCCCAGAAAAAGGAAATGACTCACTTCTGATGAGGCAGGATATCACAGACCTTAGTGATTCCTCCTTCAGAGCACTTGATTTGGAATCAAAGACTCAGTTGTGTCTGACTCTTCATGACCCCATTTGGGGTCTTCTTGACAAAGGTACTGGAGTGGTTTACCATTTCCTTCTCCAGCTCATTTTACAGATGAGGAAACTGAGGCAGACAGAGTGAAGTGACTTGCCCAGGGTCACACAGCTAGCAGGTGTCTGAGACTGGATTTGAACTTCCTAAGACGAATCTTCTTGACTCCAGGCCCAGTATTCTATCCATCAAGCCACCTAGCTGTCCCTTGGACTCAAAGGACCTCAGTTCAAATCCCAACTTTTGTTACCTGTGTAATCCTGGGCAAGGGCCTCTTTGGTCTTCAGTTTCCTCACCTATAAAATGAGGGGGTTGCCATGGATGACCTCTGAAGTCCTAGGATCCCAATGGCCAAGGTTAACACCTCTTGTCTCCTGTTATATAGGTCTTTTCCTATGTGTGTGTGTGTCCTGTTCTCCCAGACTTGGGAGAGCTGCCCTGTTCCCCTTTGCTTCCCTCCCCTCCCTTTCTCCCCACATCCCATCACCAAGCCCCCATTGTGGTCTCCACTGGAACGTGACAATGAAGAAGGCTCATCACCTCTCCTGTCCCGCTGTGTCCCAGAGCTGCAGCGCAAACAATCTATTATCCACCACCAGGTTTTTGATCCGATAATCCATCCCTAGGAGACATTGGAGAGATGAGAGGCAGGCTCGCATTCAGGGTTCAGCCCCTAGTGACTAACGCATTAGACTGAGAGTCAGAAAGAACTCGGCTTAACCCCCACCTCAGATGTGTATTCGTGTGGCCCTGAGCAAATGATTAAACCTCTCTCAGCCTCAGTTGGCTTCTCCTTAAAATGGTTATGATAATAGCATGTACCTCACAGAAGTCTGGTGAGAACCAAATGATAATAATAAATGATTTTTAAAACTCTTTGTTAACATTATAACCCTATACAAATGGGAGCAATTATTATTATTCCAAAATTCCAAGACCAGAGTCACCTTTAGTGACCTTGCTTAGAATGAAATGGCAATCAATCAATGAGCATTTATTAAGCACCCTTGTACCAGGTGCTATGCCAGATGCTGACAGCACAAAGGCAAAAGTGACAGTCCCTCTATTTGAGAAGCTTACAGGCTAGAGAAGGGAGACCACCCAGCTGCTGGGAATGCCCTCCTCCATTCCAGTGAGCTTGTGCTCTGCCTGTCTGTCTCTCCACCTCTCTCTGTCTGTCTCTCTCCTTCTTACACACACACACACACACACACACACACACACACACACACAAAATATATTTATATATGTATATACACATGTGTATATATACACAACATATGTGGATATGCCATATAATCTATACACAAATGTATACACACGAATGTTTAATTGTGTATATATACATATGTTCATGTGTGTGCAACAAAGATGTACAAACACATATAATATATACATGTATGTATATAAACACAAATATATTTATGTGTGTGTATATTCAACACATGTAGGTACATTTAAAATATATGCACAAATGTAGATATGCACAAAATCTATGTGTACACACACACACATGCACAATATATGTGTGTATACAGGTATCATATAGGCATATATGTATACACACATACATTTATATGTATGCATATGCATACACATAATATCTGTGTATATAAGGTATCATATATACACAGCAAAATGTATTCATTCACAGGTACACAACCTGTGTTACAAACATGTATGATATGTACATAAATGGATATATACACAAATATATTTATGTATGCATGTACATGTGTAAATATATAATATATACATGTACATACATAGTATTATGGAAATGTATATACATGCAAAATCTATTTCTACATGCATACATATAATATATTATATGCATGTGTGATATATACATAAATGTATGCATACAAATATGTTTCTATGTGTATTATATACATATGTAATAACATAAGGAATGTGTGTGCATGTGTGGCATATACATAGATATATTATATGTGTGTATGTATAGACACACATATATACATATACATATATATATGTATATACTGTATGTATATACAGTTTATTACTAGGTACCAGATCACTGGGATGAAAGGAGGGCACTCCTAGCAGAAGGCAGCCCTTGACCTTGACCTTGAAGGAGAGGGAGGAAGGAATTCTTTGTGATAAAAGGGGATGACATTCCAAGCACGGGGGACAACCAGTACAAAAAGACAGAGAGGGGAGATGAATCCTCGTGTCAGCCCTGGCAGAGACCTGCTAGCTCATAGATTGGAAGAGACTTGAGAGTCTTCTTCCTCTCTGGGCCCCGCTCTTGTACAGAGGAGGATATGGAGGCAGGGAAAGTGGAAGTGCTCTGGGGGGGTGTCTCCCCACTGCTCTCTGGGCATCCAATTCCTCCTATCCTTCAGGGCCCTGCTCAAGGCCTGTCTGCTCCAGGAGGCCTTCTCTGACTGCCCTTGTCCACCGAGCTCTCTCTGCCTTCTCAACTCCCAGAGCCCTGCCTGGGGCTCCTTCAAGAGACTGTGATCATTCAGGCTTGTGACTGTCAAGTCAGAAGACTGATTGTGTCAAGTCACTGTCCTGACTTAATTGCAACACCCTGACAGGACTGTGAACTCTGGCAGGCCAGGGACTGTCACACTATTTTTCCCCACAGAGAAGTGTGCTCCTACCACACTCTGTTGTAATCAGTAGAGAATGGGGGAGAGGGGATGGACTGTATCCTCCAGAACCTAGAACAGGCTTCCATACAACAGTGTACATGACCCACAACTAGGATCCTAGGCTCCTGGGGCAGCTAGGTGGTGCAGCAGATAGAGCACAGGCCCTGGAGTCTGGAGGACCTGAGTCCAAATCAGGTTCAAAACCTCAGACACTTACTATGTAACCCTGGGCAAATCACTTAACTCTGCATGCCTCAGTTTCCTCATCTGTAAAATGAGGTATAGAAGGAAATGGTAAACTATTTCAGTATCTTTGCCCAGAAAACCCCAAAAGAGGTCACTGAGTCACTGAAATAACTCAACAACGACAACAGGATTCCAAGCTGGAGGAGACCTTAGAGATCATCTCATTCAACCCTCCCATTATACAGATGAGGTGAAATGACTTGTCCAAGGTCACACAACTGAAAAGTAACTATTTCAAACCCATTTCCAAATCCAGTGGTCTTTTCAACAAAACTAGCCCACTTAGAGTAATTACATAAATAAATATATACATATACATATATAGAGAGAGGTATTTAGATGTATATATGTATATATATATATATGTATGTAAATGTGTATATGTGTGTGTGTGTGTGTGTGTGTGTGTGTATAGATAGACATTTTAAGGCCACCTCTCAACTTTGCCACCATGCCTTAGAGACCGTTCTCATCCTGGAAGATCCCTGTGCCCCTGAGGCACCCTTTTCCCATTGGTGAGCTCCATTTTGGGGAGGAATCCAGTCTAGCCTTGCTTCCTTCCCCTCTGGGCTCTGCTCTGACTCTCTTGACTTTACCACCAGGAACCTCGCCGCTAACCCTCCCCAACCTTTCAACCACCTCCAATGCATTCTCCAATTAGAAGGCAAACTCTTCTCGTATTTGCATTCCCAGCACTTGGCACTGTGCCTCGCACACACTAAGCACTAAATAAATACTTGTTGCCTTGCTATTTCAGACACTTAGTCCCCTAACCTTTCTCAGCCTCAGTTTCTCCATCTGTGATAATAATAGCACCTCATTCGTAGTCTTGTGAAGCTCAGAGATGATACACAACAGCCAGCTTAGCAATGTTAAAGAAAGAAAGCATTTATTAAGCACCTACTGTATGCCAGGCACTGTGCTGGGAGTTTTATAAGCATTATCTCATTTGGTCCTCAAAGCAACCCTCAGGGTGGGGGAGGGGTGCTATTATTACCCCCATTTTACAGACGAAGAAACCGAGGCCCAGAAAAGGGAGTAGCTTGGTCACACAAGTAAGGCACAGGAGACCTGAAATTCTCCCAAGGTTCTTGCTTGGACAATCTCCCTTCCTGATAAACATCTGATAGACTCACCCCACCCTAAAGTATCAGAGATTAACGTGCCCTTCTCCCAAGCCAGTTCCTTGCTTCTGGCGGGGTATGCACATTTTAAAGTAACATGGATGGGGAGAGGGTGACCTAACATCTAAAAGCTTTATTTATGCTTAACCTAAAATCAAGGTGAGTACTGGACTTTCAACAAGGTCCAGTCTAGTCCTAAGTGCAGCGGAGCATTGCAAGGTATTGTCCCATTTGGCAGTAATTGTCCCAGCTAGAACCTACCCTGCCCTTGTCCAGTTACACAAAAACACGGCTCTATTCCTAGCTTCTGTCAGGACACAATGTCAGTGTTTAGCCCTGAATTTCTGGTAGTGTGATAATAATAACTTATATATCCGTGGTGCTTTTAGGATGGCAAAGCACTTTCTTCCCAAGAGCCCTTGCAGAAGGTAGGTGGTGCAAGTGTTATTATCCCCAATTCAGAGACAGGAAAACGGAGGCAATCACTTCAAGTTACACAGCCTAGTATCAGAGGTAGGATTTGAACTCAGGTCTCCTGACTCTACAAAAGAGACATTCCTAATTAGAGGAGAGATTGCCATTGTCCCTTAAATCTTATTTTGTTGTTGTTGTTTGGTTGTTTGCAACTCTTTGTGACCCCATTTGGGATTTTCTTGGCAAAAATACTGGAGTGGTTTGTTATTTCCTCCTCCAACTCATTTTACAGATGAGGAAACTGAGGCAAACAGGGTTAAATGATTTGTCCAAGGTCACACAGCCAGTAAGTGTCTGAGGTCAGATTTGAACTCAGGTCTTCCCTGATTCCAGGCCCAGCATTTTATCCACTACACCACCTAACTGCCCTCAAATCCTATAACAAACATCTATTTTGGTTATGCGTAAGGGCAGGCCTACCTTTGGCTTCCCCTCAGAAGGGATGAGGTTCTCTGAGATCCCTCGAGTCTAAACTTCCATCCCTCCCCTCCATACCCAGGGCTAGGAATCTTACCTACAGTTGCTGTCAAGCCTGTGGCAAAAGAATCATGATGTAACAAGTGCAGAAATGATGTTTTGCCCACGTTGGAATCTCCCAGGAAAAGAACGTGGAAGAGGTAATCAGGGTCAGGAGACCTTTCCTCTGAGCTGGCTCCAGCTGCCTCTGCTTTGGTTTCCTTAGTGACTCCCGACCTGTTTTCTTCCCTTGGTTTTGAGGAAAGGGGTGTGATTTGTCCTTCCAGGACTTCGGGTCCAGACTGCACTCCTGCCTCCACCAGGATGGAAAGAGCCTGTTCTGAATCCTGAGGGCCAAGTGTATTCCCAGAAGAATCCTTTGGGAACAAGGACCCTTCCTGAACTTGCCTCTGGAGTCCCCTGTCCTCCGCTCTCCACACATCTTCAGGATTCTGGTTCTGCAGTCCTCCACGTTCTGGAATGACAGGCAGTACATCTGGCCTGGGGGACTCTATGTTGCCAGGTTTTTCCTCAGGAGCATCCCCTAAACTTGGCTCAGATGACTCTGGGAGTTGGATTTCTTCCTCAGAAAGAACATCCACTATTGACCTAGAGGAGTCTATGAGCCTGTAAGTTCCCTGATGACTATAATCACTCACATCTCGGCTAGGGGAGTACAAAATCTCAGTTTCCTGACCAGGAGGATCCTTCACATCTGGCCCAGGTGACCCTATCTGCCCAGACTGTTGACAAGACCCATCATCCAAGAATCTGCTTTCCAGACCAGGAGCCCCTCCCAGATTTAACACTAATGACTTCCTGAACCCAGTTTCCTGACCAGGAAAATCTTCCAGCTCTGGAGAAGGGGAATGCAGAATCTCAGCTTCCTGACCATCAGCATCACTCACACCTGGTCTAGGTGACTGTATAATTTCAGCATCCTGAGCAGAAGCATTTTCCACATCTGCCTCATATGACTCACTAATCACAACTTCCTGACCAGGACCATAACTCACACCTGTTTCAGGTGATGCCGTGGCTCTGGCTTCCTGACCAGGAGAATCACTCACATCTGCTTCAGATGATGGCATGAATCTGGCTTCCTGATCAGAAGCATTTCCCACATCTGGCCTGTGCAATCCTGTGACCTCACCTTCCTGACCAGGAGAATCTCCCACATATGGGCCAGGTGAATGCATGCTCCAAGCTTCCAGATCAGCAGAATCACTCACATCTGGTCTAGGTGAATGTAAAATTTCAGCATCCTGAGCAGAAGCATTTCCCACACCTGTCTCATATGACTCACTAATCACAACTTCCTGACCAGGAACATCACCCACATCTGTTTCAGGTGATACCAAGACCCTGATTTCCTGAATAGAGGTCTCACTCACATATAGCCCATGTAATTCCACAACCCCTGCTTCCTGATCAGAAGAATCACTCATATCTGGGACTGGTGAATACATAATCTCAGCATCTCCTTCCATAAACTTAGCCTCCTGGCCAAAAGCATCACACTTAACTGAGCCAGGTGAGTGCATGGTCTCAGCTTCCTGACTAGGAATAACACCCATTTCTGGTCCATATGATTCTATAAGTTTAGTTATCTGATCAGGTCTAGAAGCATCACTCACATCTGGCTCATGTGTTTCTAGCATCACAATTCCTTGACCAGTCACTGAATCACCCCCATCTAGGCCAAACCCAACATCCTTACCCAATGCATCTTCCACATCTGTCTCATAAGATTCCCTAAACCCAGCTTCCTGACCAGGATCATCCTTCATGTCTGACTCAGGTGACCCTGTCTGCCCAGTTACCTGACTAGAACCATCATCCACACCTTCCTCAGGTGACACTAAAAATTTGCCTTCCTGACCAGGAGTCTCTCCCAGATCTGGCTCTGGTGCCTCCATGAGCCCCAAAGCATCTTCCTCATTTATCTCACAAGACTCCCTAAACATACTTTCCTGGCAAAGAGTATCCCTCACATCTGACTCAAGTGACCCTGTCTGCTCAACCTGATGCTTAGACCCATCATCCACACCTGCCTCAGGTAACTCCATGAACCTGCCTTCCTGAACAGGAGCCCTTCCCCAATCTATCATTGATAACTCCTTGAGCCCAGTTTCCTGACCAGGAGAATCTCCCACATCTGGACCAGGTGAATGCAGAATCTCAGCTTCCTGACCAGGAACGTCCCCCCCAACTACCTCAAATGACTCTCTAAACCCACCTTCCTGACTAGCAGCATCATTCACACCTGTCTCAGTTGATGGCATGAACCTGGATTCATGATCAGAAGCATTTCCCACATCTGGCCTGTGCAATCTTGTGACCCTACCTTCCTGACCAGGAGTATCTCCAACATATGGGCCAGGTGAATGCATGCTCTCAGCTTTCAGGCCAGCAGAATTACTCACACCCAGTCTAGGTGAATGTAAAATTTCAGCATCCTGAGTAGAAGCATTTCCCACACCTGCCTCATATGACTCACTAATCACAACTTTCTGACCAGGGTCAGCATTCACATCTATTTCAGGTGACTCCAAGACTCTGGCTTCCTGGATAGGGATTGCACTGACATATAGCCCCTGTAACTCTATAACCCCAGCTTCCTGATGAGGAGCATCACTCATATCTGGGGCTGGTGAATACATAATCTCAGCAATCTCAGCATCTTCTTCAACTGTCTCACACAATTCCATCAATTTAGCCTCCTGGCCAAAATCATCACACCTCTCTGAGCCAGGTGGGTGTATGGCCTCAGTTTCCTGACTAGGAATATCACCTAATTTTGGTTCATATGATTCTATAAGTCTAGTTATCTGATCAGATCTAGAAGCATCACTCACATCTGCCTCATGTGTATCCAGCATCAGAATTCCTTGGTCAGAAGCATCACCCCCAAGTGAGTACAGAAACACAGATTCCTTATCCAATGTATCTCTCATATCTTTCTCATAAAATTCCCTAAACCCAGCTTCCTGACCAGGATCATCCTTCATGTCTGACTCAGGTGACCCTGTCTGCCCAGTTACCTGACTAGAACCATCATTCACACCTTCCTCAGGTGACACTAAAAATTTGCCTTCCTGACCAGGAGTTTCTCCCAGACCTGGCCCTGGTGCCTCCATGAGCCCCAAAGCATCTTCCTCATTTATCTCACAAGACTCCCTAAACATACTTTCCTGGCAAAGAGTATCCCTCACATCTGACTCAAGTGACCCTGTCTGCCCAACCTGATGCTTAGACCCATCATCCACACCTGCCTCAGGTAACTCCATGAACCTGCCTTCCTGAACAGGAATGCCTCCCATATCTAGCATGTATGACCCCTTGAGCCCAGCTTCCTGACCAGTAGAATCTCCTACATCTGTACCAGGTAAATGCAAAATCTCAGCTTCCTGATCAGTAGCATTGCTCACACCTGGCCAAGATGAATGCATAATTTCAGTGTCCTGAGCAGAAACATTTCTTACCTCTGCCTTATATGACTCACTAATAACAACTTTCCAACCAGGACCATCACTCACATCTGTTTCAGAGGATGCCAAGACTCTGACTTCCTGAATAGGAATCTCACTCACATCTAGCCCATGTAACTCCACATCCCCAGCTTCCTGATCAGGAGAATCACTCCTATCTGGATCTAATGAATATATAATATCAGCTATCTCCTTATCACCCACATCTATCTCACACGATTCCTTAAACCTAGCTTCCTGATCAGGAGCATCTCCCATCTCTGACCCAGGTGACTCTATTAGCCCAGTTTCCCCACTGGTAACATCCACCTTAGCTGATCTTAGGATCCTAGTATCTTGATCAGAAGTATCTCCCACATCAACCTTAAAAAGTTCTGTGACCCCAGGTCCCTGAACAGTAGCATCATCTACATCCTTCCTGAGTGGCCTAATGAACCTAACTTCCTGACTAACAGCATCCTCCACATTTGGGTAAGTTGAGTATAGAAAGGCATGACCTACATCAGGCCTGGCTGACTCAGAGAGCCCTGTTTCCAGGTCAGGAGTGTCCCCTACATCCAGCCCAGATTCTGCATCTATGTGCTTAGATTCTTGAATAGCAGATGTACCCACATCTGTCTCAGGTAACTCCATGAACTTGTCTTCCTGACCAGGAGAATATGCTACATCTATCACTGATGAGTTCATGAGTCCAGATTCCTGAATGGCTACATCATTTACATATGACTCAACTGACTTTATATGCCCAGTTCCCTGGCCAGGAACATCACCCAAATCTGTGCTAGGCAAATACAGAATCTTACCTTCCTGACCAGAAGTATCTTCCATGTCTGTTTTACCTGATTGAATAAACCCATTTTCCTGACCAGGAGTGTCATCTACATGTAGCTCTACTATGAACCCAGATCCCTGATCAGAAGCATTTCCCACATCACCCCTACACAACTCTGTGACTCTAGCTTCCTGAACAACAGTATCGCCTATGCCCATCCAGGCTTCCTGACCAGTAGAATCAGCCACATCTGGCCCAGGTGAGTTCATGAGTACATTTTCCTGCCTAGGAGTCTCTCCCACATCTGGGTCAGGTGAGTACAAAACCTGAGCCTCCTTACCAGAAGCATCTTTGATGTCTATTTCCCATGACTCCATAAACCTGGTTTCCTGGCCAAAGATATCATCCCCATCTGGCCCAGGTGACCCTGTGAGCCCCGCTTCCTGGCTAAGAGCATCTGCCTCAGGTGATGTCATGAATACAGCTTCCTGATTAGGAATATTTCTCATAATTAGCTGGTGTAACTCTGTGACATCCCCTACACCTGGTTGGTATGACCCTAGGAGCCTGTTTTCATAACTAGGATAAATATCCACATCTGGACCAGGTGACTGAAGGAGCCTGATTTCCTGACTTGAGTGATTATCTCTCTCTAGCTCTGCTAATTCTAGGAGCCCAACTTCCTCACAAAGAACATTTCCCACATCCAACCTGGCTAACTCCATGATCCCCACTTCCTGACCAATAGCACTGTCTGCATCTGCTGTGGAAGACATTATGAGTTCAGATTCCTTTTCAGAAACATTTCCCATAACTGCCTCAGGTAGCTGCATGACCATGGGTAAATGGATGAACTGGGCCTCCTGATCAGGAGCTTTTCCCACATCTAACTCAAGTGATTTTAAGATCTGGTCTTCCTGACTTAGAAAACCATTCACATATGGTCTGAGTGATTCTACATGGTCATTTTCCTGTGCATGGGGATTACCTATATCTGGTCCAGGTGACTCTGTAAGTCCAGCTTCCTGACTTGGAGCATTTTCCACATCTGGCTCCGGTAATTTTGTGCTCCTGGATCCCACACCAGGAATCTCACCCACATCTGGCTCAGGTGATTCTGAGTGCTTGAATTCCTCATGAGAAACCTCACCCACATCTGGCTCAGGTAATTCTGTGTTCCTGGATCCCACACCAGGAATCTCACCCACATCTGGCTCAGGTGATTCTGCACTCTTAGATCCCTCAGCAGGAACCTCACCCACATCTGACTCTGGTAATTCTGTGCTCCTGGATCCCACATCAGGAATCTCACCCACATCTGGCTCAGGTGATTCTGCACTCTTGGATCCCTCAGCAGGAACCTCACCCACATCTGACTCAGGTAATTCTGTGCTCCTGGATCCCACATCAGGAACCTCACCCACATCTGACTCAGGTAATTCTGTGCTCCTGCATCCCGTACCAAGAACCTCACCCACATCTGGCCCAGTTGACTCTCTGAGCCCAGTTTTCTGACCAGAAGCATCAATCTGTTGACTGGTCTCAACTTTCCACTCATCTGTATTCATTTTTTCTTGTTCTTGCTCTCTTGTGGGAATGCTGTCTTGTATCAACAGTAGTTCAGGAGTCTTAATGGGCATATCTGGTCCAGCTGTGAATATTTCATTTCCCCAAGACCCCACTTCTTGCTCTGAGCCAGCTGGATGCAGACCTGGATGAGGTGTCTCCTTTGGACCCACTTCCCAGATGTTGGCCTGCACGTCTGCAGAGGGGCCCGGTGTCTGCAGTGACTCCTCAGAGCTATAACCCTTGGAGAATATATTTGAAATAGGCCTATTTCCCTGTCCCACCTCATCTCCATCTGTATCCCTGACCCCCTTGCCAGACCTAGCCAGGCCCTGACTAGGCAGAGAATCTCCTAACACAGGACCTTCCTCTCCCCCGATAGTGATTGCTGGCTCTCCAGAACGTACTCTCTGAAAGTTCCACTGGAAAGTCTCTTCATGCCTTGGCTCACCAGTAACCTTGAGTTCTGACACAACAGTAGGGGCTACAGATGGCCCTAGGGGGCTTCTTGGAGGCACTTCTGGGTCTGAAGGAGACTCTTGATTGAGTTGCCAGGATTTTGGTTTAGTAATGGAGATCTGCCTTACCACTCGGGGTGTATGGTGTCCCTGCAGGGAAGTTGGGGTTGGGGGTGGGCTCCAGGAGACCTGGGTGGTATTCCCTGGCAGAGGGCTGGTGAAATTGGTCAGGAGCTGACTCCATTCACCTTCCTCAAACAGTGATGGCAGTGGGTTTTCTTCAGGAAATGAGATAAGGTGTTGGGAGTCCGAGGTATTCTTTGGGCCAACTGGAGGATCACTAGAGAGGGTACAGAACAAATAACATCAGGAAGAAAGGGGAAAAAACAGGAACACTGACTACGTGGATTCAGGTGGGCTTCCAGAGTATATTTCCCATACACTACATCCCTGCCAGCCTCAATGTCTTCACTCAATTAGTTCCCCCTTCAGGAAATGCCCTCTTTCTTCCCATGGATCAAAAGCCTATCTATCCTTCCAGTCCTAGCTCAAGTTTCAGGTCCTCCCTGAAGACTTCACTAGCCAGCCCAGCCTGTGAGGAGGGGAAAAAAGGAATAAACATTTATGTAACACTTACTTTGTACCAGGTACTTTCTAATTACTTTTTTAACACAAATATCTCATGTGAACCTTACAACTCTTTGAGGTAGATGCCATTATCATTCCCATGTTATAGTTGAGGAAACCAAGGCAAACAGGTTAAGTGACTTGCCCAGGGTCACACAACTAGAAAGTGTCTGAGACTGGATTTGGACTCAGATCTTACTGACTTGAGGCCCAGGGTTCTAGTCACTGAACCACCAGCTACTTCTACAGGGAATCTTTCCTCTCTCTGAATTCTTAGTGTTCCAGTGCCCAAGTACAGGACAGAGGAAAAGGACCTAGGGGTGTTAGGAAGCAGCAAGCTCAGTATATATCCACAGTGTGATATGGCAGCCAAAAAAAGCAGATGCTTTTCATGCAGAATTAATTAAAATTAACACTGTACTGAGAAACATCATTTCCAAGCCCAGGGAGGTGACCATCCCATGTACTCTTTCTTCTCTGGCTAGACCACATCTGGAATGCCATGTTCATCCAGGATAATCTGTAGTAGGAAAGGACCACACTGACCATCTAATCCAATGCCCACATTTCACATTCTGGGCACCCCATTGTAGGAAGAAGAAGAATGATAAACCAGAAAGCATCTAGGGGAGAATGAAAAGAATAGTGAGTGGAGAGAAGACTGTGTCTTATACAACTCAGTTGAAGAAAGAGAGGTTGTTCAGCTTGGAGAATGGAAGAGGCTGGGATGCCCAAGAGCTGTTCAAGTATTGGAAGGACAGGTTGTGGAAGGGGGCTCACATTTGTCCAGAAGGCCAAACTAAGAATACAGGGAGAAGTTGCAGAAAGTCAGATTTTTGTCTCCTAACAATTAGAGCCATCCTTAAATGGAAAGAACTGCTTGGGATAGAAGTAGGTTGGGCACAGAAACTGGATGACCACTTGTTGGGGACATCATAGCAAGGATTCTTGGTCTAGGATGGGTGGGCTTCTGAGCAGGGGTGTGTCAGTAAATGTTTAACAACCAGCTCTTGGGGAGGGAAAAGTACACATTGCATAATTAACATTTTCTCCACATTCTTAAACCCAGACCAGGGGCAGGGAACCTGAGGCCTCAAGGTCACATGTAGCCTTGTTTTGTGAAGTTTGGATTCAGTCAAAGGATTGCACTTGAGGACCTAGAGCAGTGGTTCTCAACCCGTGGGTCACGACCCCTTTGGGGGCTGAATGACCTTTTCAAAGGGGTCACCTAAGACCATAGGAAAACACATATTTCTGATGGTCTTAGGAACGGAGACATCGCTCCTCTATCCATCTCCAGGCGGGTCCACCCACATGCAGATACGCCCACATATGAGTATTAAAGGGTCTCGGCATCAGGAAGGTTGAGAACCACTGACCTAGAGGGTCACATGTGGCCTCAAGGCCACAGCTTCCCCACCCCTGGTCCAGACAATCAACAAGACGATAAATCAAGCCCTGATTGGTAATGTTTGCCAATTTCCAAGGTATAAAAATTAAACAATGGGCTTTACCCAGCTTGTTCAATCTAGTTCCAGCACACACCCCTGCCTCTAAGGTCCCTCTGACTTCTGAGATTCTGAGAACTCTTCCAGCCTGTTATGAATCAGTAAGGACAGCCTGGCCCCATTCTGAGCCTAAGCTGTATGCTAGGCAGGTATGGGATACATGGTCCCCAATTGTTACACCATTTAGCACTTCATCAGGGGTTGGACTAAATGAAAAAAAGAACAGGATATGAGAAGGAAACAAGCATTTATTAAGTACCTACTACTAGCCAGGCACTGTGCTAAGCACAACAATACTAAGTGGTAAGCACTATCATTAATGCCACTTTATAGCTAGGGACAGCCAGGTGGCACAATGGAGAGAGTGCCAGATCTGGAGTCACGAAGACCTGAGTTAAAATCTGACCTCAGACACTTACTAGCCGTGACCCTAGGCAAGTCACTTAACCCTGTTTGCCTCAGTTTCCTCATCTGTAAAAGCTAGAGAAGGAAATGACAAACCACTCCAATTTCCTTCCTTACCAAGGAAACACCAAATGGGGTCATGAAGAATCAGACATGACCAAAATAACTGAACAACAAACAATAATTATTATTGTTACTGGAGAGGTAGAAAGATATATTGGGAAGTAAAAGTGAACTAAAAACGAATCCTATCACTAAAAATTTACATACAAAAAAAGAGCATTCTAGACAGAAGGTTGGGTAGAGGTGGGGTGGGGTTGGACAACATTGTCCATTTCTCTATATTCAAGTGAGGAAATCTAGGAGCCTGGTGTCAGAGACCATTTGGTAAAGATTTGTGAAAGTAGAAACAGAAGCAATATTGTTACAGGGGTATACTATAGACCACTGAGGCAGAAGGAGGAATTAGATGAAGATTTTGGAAAACATACTGAAAACATGGCACAGGAGCATGTTATTGTGATAGGAAACTTCAACTATCCAGTCGTCTGTTAGCACTCTGCTAAAAGCAGAACTAATAAATTTGTGATTTGGTTTGATGATAATCTCATCTTCCTAAAGCTAGAAGTGACAAGAAACCTCTCTTCTAGACCTGTCTCTCACTACCCAGGAGTCAGGCATAGTCTGACATGTGTCCTAGATTTGGGGACAGCAGACTTTAGAATGTTCAGGATAAACAAATATGTATGATGGCTTAATATTTTGATGGAAAAACCAACCAAAGAGGAAAAGGAACTTTTCAAGGATGAAATCTTGAAGACACAAACAGACATTGCCAATGAGGAGGGAAAAAGAGAGCTGCCTAAAGAGATCAGTGTGAATGGACAGGAAACCCAGTGATGGAGAAAATGTTAACAACGCAGATAAAAAGTATGTTGTATCTATTTTTTTTTGAAAGGTGATTGTTAAACATTTACTAGCACACCAGTGGATAGTTTTCATATTGGGTAACAGAGTCAGAATCTAAAAAGGGGCTAGAATGGGCTAGAGTGATGGGTTGAATCCAAGAAATGAAGTTCAATAGGAATCAATGTAAAGTTATACTTGAGTTCAAAAAATCAATCTCATTAAGTACAGGATGAGGGACACATAACTCAACAACACTTTATATATAAAAGATCTGGGAGTTATAGTGAACTGTGAGCTCAAATATAAGTCAAACATGTGAAAGCAATCTTGGGCTGCATAGTATCCAGAAAAAGGAGATGTGATAGTGCCCATTCTACTCTAGAATGGTCAGACCACACTTCTGCAGTATCTTGTTCATTTCCAGGGACCAAATTTTAGGAGAGGAAACAGAGAAAGGCAGCCAGCTTTCAAAAAAAAGTGGGTACAACACACTCTTTATCTGCGTTGTTAACATTTTCTCCATCACTTTCTTAACACTAGATCATCAACAAAACAATAAATCAAATTCCAATTCATAGCATTTGCTGAGGCACAAACACTCACAGCAAAAATTTAGCAGTCAGCTCTCTGACAGAGGGTGTTAGCTGGCTCCAGCGCATGACCACAACCATCTCTCCCTGAATATAAGTTGGAACAGAAAACCTCTGAGGTTCATGGAAGAACTCAGGTTCTATGATATTCAGGTCTGACCCTTACTTAGCCTAGACACAATTTTATTTCTCTGAGTCTCAAATTCCTCATCTGTAAAATGGGGATAATATTTACCCCACCTACCCCAAAGGGTAATTATGAGGGGAAGTGCTTGGTAAATAGAAAAGTACCCTAGGGATACACACTATTATCATAATTGGTGTTGCTATTATCACTGGCTGATTGGTTCTCTCACACGGAGCATATGGGTGAAACAGCCCTAAAGCTCTGGAGTCTCTATTATGCTCCCCTCCTTCACTGTCCTCCTCCCATTCCATTCCCCCCCCCCTCCCAGGCCTAGCCAGCTCCTTGCCTGGTCGCCTCTTCCACCTGCCAGGACGCTTGACCCCTTGCTGGATGCAGGTGCCCCCTGGTCACTTGCAGATGCCCTTGGGCCTGCTCCAGTTGTCCGGTCAGGTCCCTCTGGGTTTCCTGGAGTCTCTGGTTCTCCACACTGACCTCACGGCGCTCACTCCTCAGCAGGTTGATCTGGGTCTCCAACTGTAGAGGAAAAAGAGGAGCCAGGAAGAAAGAAGCTAGCCCAGCCCAGACAGAAGGCTTATTCTCCTGGACAAGGCTAGCCTTCTGCCATCTTTCTTTGTGCATTCTTTCCCTTTCCTTTATCCTCTCAATTTGAGTTTCTTTTGGAAAAACGAAACCTCATCTTTGCTAAACTAAAAGAAAAAAGATTTTCTACCTTTCTGGCAGGGTAGGTAGAAAGAACTGTAAGTGCTGATGGCCAGTCAGATGTGGGGATGGCTGCCCCAATCCAGGACCCAGGGAAACATAGTGGACCTGGAGTAAGTGGGGTGTAGGGACTACACGGGTGAAAGAATAGGGAATTCTTATCCCCAAATCTTAAGTCTCTACACTGGTCAAGTGCAAGTTCATCCCATTCACATTCAAAGTTTTAAGTGAATTTCCTTCCATCTTATTTTTACTCACCATTTTCCTTCTCAGCCTCTCTTTTTACACTATTCCTGTTACTTTATCTTCTCCTCTTACCCTCTTATTCTTCATTTTATCCACCCCTCCAAAAGTCCCTCCCTTACCTTCTCCCCATATTCTCCTAAATCTTAATCTATATACCATTACAAAACTCTCCCCCACTCCAGTACCTCCGTTTTCTCCCCTCTTTAGTTTCCTGAGCAATCATCTTTTTTTTATTACGCTATAATATAGAAATGCTTGTTTTATTCCATAAATTAAAAAGGAAAGAAAAGGAAAGGAAAAAGAAAGAATGGGGAGACAGATGTGGATGGTAATTAGAACTGTAGCCCAACTAGCAATTTTTCTAGGTTGGGCTAGGATTTCAGCACAGAGCTATAGACACCTCCAAGAGAGGAGTAAAGTGTGTAGATGCAGCATCCTTGAGAGAGTCTTGGAACCCAGAAAAGGGATTTGAGAGGACACATAGGGAATTTCCTTGGCCATTGGACCAGGAACTAGAGATGACCCAAGAAGTTGGAGAGCATTTAAAGGGAAGGATGAAAGGAAACCGTAAAACAATGGTCTAAAACCCCAACTGTGCAATTGCTCCTGCTTTAGAAGAGGGCCAGTGGGGCTTGTCACCCTCCCTCCCCTAGGAGACACTGACAGAATCTTCTTACCTCCCTCTGGCCCTCGGTTAAGTACTGCATTTCCCGTTCCTTGGCCTCTAGAGCTTGGTGCATCATAGAACTGTGAGCCAGACCCTGAGTGTCACTCTGGAAGGACAGAAAAAAAGAGGGAGCCCTTGTCAATGCCATCTCTCTGAACCTCCTGCTTCATCCCTAGGAGGCTACACATTTCCTCTGGCCCAAGGCCATACCTGAGGCTGCCAGAGGAGGCCTCTTTATAGAGCAATTACTAGGTGAGACCCAAGCTCAACACCCTTTTTGGGATTGTACACTCCTAAAGCAGTTGTTGAGTTGAAAGTAGTAACCTTAGAAATCATTTAGCATTTTATTTTTAGAAAAGTTGAGCCCAAGAGAGGGGAAGTGATTTATTTAAGGTCATACAGCAAGTCAGTGCCAGAGCTTACAAGACAGCCCAGATTTCCTGGTTCCTGAGCCATGTCTATCCCCATTGTACCACTAGCCTGATAAAAGTCCCTCCTGCTCTCGTAGGCAATATTTCACTCCCCCAATGCTTGGCTTCCAGCCAGGACTTTGATGAAGCAAACCACTATATAGAGTAGGGAAATAAACTCTCCACTCCCAGGTGAGTTCACTGATGCCTAAAAAGCAGGCAGGCTAGGCCACCAAGTTGCCATGGCAACTTCCACCAGCTCCACTGAAAGGATGCAAGAAACACGTAGACATGATGAATGGAGGTAGAAGTCTTTATGGAGGGCTCTGGGACTCTCCAGGCTCCCACACTGTGTCACATTGGGTGCCTGTGAGTAAGTCTTTGAGCCTCAGTTTCCTCAGCTATAAAATGGGGTGTTATATAAGGCACTCTCTACCTTATGGGATTGTTTTTAGCAAAGGACTTTGTCAGCCTGCAAGTGCTGTAAAAACGTGAGTCATTACTGGAGACAAAAGGGCAGCTTTTACCAAAGACAAAGGTCACTCTGATTTGATTGGGACAGTTCCAGGGTTTTGGTAACCTCTACCCAGTGGATTTACAGCCCCCTAGAAAATATCCCCAAGCAGGCTGGATTGAAGAGAATCCAGGGTGTGGCTGTAGATGTATTGTGAAATGCTTTTTGCTCCTATTTCATTTACTGTAGTAAAACTGGGTGTAGGGGCAGTGTGGTCATTAACAAAGTCTTATAAGGTTAGCATAATTTCAGTTTTTGAATGTTCATTAGGCCAGCAAGCAGGGCTATACGTTTAAGGGAATCCTTTGGGGAGGGAAGTTCTGGTGTCACCTTGGTGGTCCCCTTCCCCTGCCACCACAACATTGTGACTTAGTCTGGGGGCTTCCCAGAAGGAAAAAGAAGTGAGCCCTCTTATCCTTCTTACAAGCAAAGGCTAACTTTTGAGGGCTTGTTGTGGGGGGGATTTTGTTCTGGTCATTCTCCAGGTCTGCTCTGCCTCCAATACCAGTTTACCCCACTTTCCACCAGAGAATCACAGATCCAGAATTTAGAAGGAATCTCAGAGGCCGTGTTGTAACAACAAGCATAACTGTGACTATGACGAAAATGATGACGAATGTAGACAGTTAGGTGGTACGGTGATTTTTGTCTTGCCACTAGACTTGGATGACTGGAAGAGAGAGTGAGGCTGCTGGCTTTGTGCAGCTCTGCTCAGTTAAATCCAATTCAAGATTGAGTCGAGACATCACCCCATGATGTCACTGGTCCTTTTTGAACACAAAGGAGCAACAACAACAGTAGATAGGTGGCTGTACCTGGAGTCAGGAAGACCTGAATTCAAATGTGACCTCAGATATTTAATCTCTGTGTGATCCTGGCCAAGTCACTTAACGGCTGCTTCCCTCAGTTTCCTCAGCTGAAATGGGGAAAAAACCAGTATGTGCCACCCGAGGTTGTCATAAGGATCAAATGATTTTAAATTTTGAAATTGCTTTGTCAGTTTTCAAGTGCTGTATAAACACTAGTATTATTATCAATAGCATCCAATCCAATCCCTTCATTTTACAGATGAAGAAAATGAGGCCCAAAGAGGGTGAAACCCTCCTGCACAGCAAGTAGTAAGTGATGGGGCAAGATCTGGACTCAGGTGTAATGATGCCAAACGAAGGAGGAAGGAGAGAATAAGCTTTTTCTCTCTTTTTTTATTAAGCATATATTATGTGCCAGTCAGGGCAGCTAAGTGACTCAGTGGAGAGAGCACCGGGCTTGGAATGAGGAAGACTCATCTTTCTGAGTTCAAATCCAGCCTCAGATGCTTAATAGCTGTGTGATCCTGGGCAAGTCACATCACCCTGTTTGTCTCAGTTTCCTCATCTGTAAAATGAGCTGGAGAAAGAAATGGTGAACCACCCCAGGATCTTTGAAAAGAAAATCTCAAATGGCATCACGAACAACACAAACAACAGTGTTCCAGACTCTGTGGTGAGTGCTTAACAAAAATGATCTCGTTTGATAAGCTCATTGTCCCACACACAGGCTGCTCCCCAGCCACAGGGCTGCAGACTCCTTCTGTGGAGGAAACACCATGGTAAGTAAAGCAGATGCTTAAGAGTCCTAAGAGTCAAGCTCACCGCTGCCTGGAGTTGCTGCTTCTCACTGTGAATCTGATGTTCCATCTCCTCATGGTGATGGTCGTCATCACATCTGGGGAGAGAGGGAGTGTCTATAGTCCCTTTTCGGTCTTTTTATTGGTGGTGGGGAGGGGGTTCATGGGCCATAGTGGTCAACACTTAGAGAAGATTATGCTGTCTCCCTATGGCACATGCTCAAATAGATCTGGGATTTCATTGATTTGTACATCCCATCCACCCATGCAGAACACTACCCATCCAAACCTGCTTATTCAATGGAACTTTTATCTGTGTCCTACCATAAGCTCACAACAAGGGGACATTCTGAGGGTACCAGAGGAACATTCTAGCTATACATCTGTCATCCCTCCCCTGTGCCCATATTACCCTCACCCCCTATGTCACTCCTGACCTTTCCATTGTCCAGACATTCCCCCAAACTCCAATTCACTCATCACCCTCACCTCCATCCTAATGACCTCGTCATACTAACATATCCTGAGCCCTATGTCACCTTGACTCCATCTTCACCCCACTCCCCTCCTATCCTGAGCCCCACATTACCTCAAAACCTCCTATTTCATCCAGGCAACATGACGCTCAAACTTTGTTCATTTCTTCCAGGAGGCTAAATTTGGCTTTCTTGGTACCCCTACATCATTTTGAGCCCCATCGTTCCCTGAACCTCTGCCATCTCTTGTCCTAATCACCATCTCATATAACCCTTGGTTCTTCCTTCCCCCTTCCTCAATCTCCACATGGCCCTGACTTTGATTCTTTGTCTCCTAAGCCTGACATATCTAGTTCCTTTCAATGACTTTGAGACTTCTCATACCCATGATAAGCACCTGGTTAGACCTCCTGAAAGAGGCACTTTTTTTTTCTTTCTCAGTTTTTGAGAATAATTCACGAATTCTGAGTACTAACTCTTCTTTAAAAGTTCGACAGAATTCTCCCATGAATCCATCAGGAGCAGGATATTTTTTTCTTTTGTAGTTCCTTTACAGCTAGATCTACTTCCTTTTCTGAGTGGCTTATTTAAGATTTCTGTCTGGTCTTCTAATGTTTTATATTTTACAGATCTTTATATTTTTATATATTTACATATGTCATATAGGAATTGATTGTGTGACATGGGAGACACTGGCATAGGACCACTCAGTATGGTGTACCCACATCAGAAAAGGTGCTGTGCTCTATGAGCAAAGCAAAATTGAGGCAGCTCAAAGGAAACGCAGGATGCGCAAATTTATAGTATCCACCCCAAATGTCCACATAGAGTATTTGTGCCTGACCTGTGGTAGAGTATTCTGAGCTCGGATTGATCTGATCAGCCACAGTCAGACACACTGTAACATGATTCTAAAATAGTGATGTCATTTTGGTCCTCTTTGAGAACCAAGGACAGCAACCAACCAGTCAACCAACCATATTAAGGTATTCTTCTCTTTTGTGGTCTTAGTTTTGTTAGCATAGAACTGCTGGCATTATATATTCTGATTATTCTTTTAAAAATTTCTTCTAGTTTGACCAGACTCACTTTCTCAGGGTCATTTGCAGAGCCTCCTTCTCAGCCTGAATCTCCTGAAGACGACTGGTCATCTTGGCCAGGAAGCCCTCCAGATTTCCCACAAGGTGGGGTTCCTCCTGCCTCAGTTTCTTCCACAGTTGCCAGATTTCTGCCTGACTGAGGGGAAAAGAAGAACTCTATTGTAGAGGTTGAAATGGGCAGCGTTTGTGGGCAAGAGCCAAGAATTAGAAGAGATTATGTCCCTTGTTCCTTCAGGGCCCAAGATTTTAATCAGCTACTCTGGTGACCAATTTACAAAAATGGGACAGGATTAGAGAGTTCTTTCCCCAGAGACCACTGGTATACTTTCAAGGGGGCCTTTTGGAGATGACAACATCTGTTGTCTGAAACCTTGGTGACTCTAAATGTTGATCACTACAAACCAGGAAGAACAGTCATGTTGAGTAAGGAATTAAGTATTTGGAACTAAGTATTTTATCCAATCACGTTGCATAGGTGACTAGCTATGTATGATCCCTCACAGCCATGATCAGATTCCTTGTGGTAAATGGATAGGGTACTGGACCCGAAGTCAGGAAGACCTAAGTTCAGATCTGGCTGCAGATACTTACTATCTGGGTGGCTCCAGGTAAGTCACTTAACCTCTGTTTGCCTCAGTTTCTTTAACTATAAAATGGGGACAATAATAACACCCACCTCCCAGAGCTTTTGTGTGGATCAAATGAGGCAAAATGTATAAAGTGCTTAGCACTGTTCCTGGAACATTTTAGGTGTTATGGAAATACTTATTTCCTTCCCTTTCCAGAATAATGTTTTTAAATGCAGAAAATACAGGGGCAGCTAAGTGGTGCAGTGGACAGAGCTCCAGTTCTGGAATCAGGAGGACCTGAGTTCAAATCCAGCCTCAGACATTTGCCACTTACTAGCTATGTGACCCTGGGCAAGTCACTTAGCCCCAATTGCCTCAAAAGGAAGGAAGGAAGAAAGGAAGGAAGAAGGAAGGAAGGAAGGAAGGAAGGAAGGAAGGAAGGAAGGAAGGAAGGAAATGCATGAAATGAAATATACAGAATTACAAAGGAAACCAATCATATTGAAATGTAGTTACCAATTTATATAAATTATACATAATACCAATGTATCTATAAACCTGTATTAATATATTTTTAAAATATTTAACATATTTTTATATATTTAATATGTATAGTTTGAAAAGGCCACAGACCCCAGGTTTCAGAACTGCTAATCTGGTGCAAGCCCCTCATTTCACAGGTATCTAAGAGAAATGAAATGACTTGCCTGAGATTCCATAGTAAGCGGCAGAGTCAGAACTTGAACCCAGGTCCTCTGACACCACCTCTCTGATGATAAACCTAAAGTGGACCTGTAATACCTTTACTGTCTCACTGTGTTGTTACTATGGGGTTCAAAATAGGTTATGTATGTAAAGTGCTTTGTAAACCTGAAGAGCTCATCTAAATGGCAGCTATTACTCTTATTTTGGCATTATTATTTATGAGAGAATAACCTATTAAGTAGGTGACAGCTAGGTGCTGTAGTGAATAGAGTGCTGGGCCTAGGGGGAAGACCTGAGTTCAAATCTGCCCTCAGATACTTATTAGCTATGTGACCCTGGGCATGTTACCTATGGCAAAATGCTCCAGTATCTTTAGCAAGAAAATCCCATGAACAGTATGGTCCACTGGGTGTTGGATGCTACCAAACGACAACCTCTTAAGTTTCTAATACCTCAGCCAGAGTAGGCATAGAGGCAAGGCAGTCTGCATAAGTGAAAGAGGAGGATGGCCTAGGGGAGGGATAGAGCTCTAAAGGGTCCCTTCCACTTGACAGTTTTGCTTCTGGTTAGCCCTTCTGTCCCCCAAATCTAAGATTTCCCAATGGAAGACAGAGAGAGGTAGATACTCTTGGTGTTGCCTTACTCAAGAAATAAGTGTTCAGCCCCCAGCTGTTCCATGAAGGACAGGAACCATCTCCTCTCTTCCGGGTCAGCTTCTTCCAGGGGCTGGAAGCTGGTAGGCTCCTCCTTGGAGAAGATCCATGTTCTGGTCTTCTTTTTCCTTGGCCCTGGGATCCTGGTTTGGGAGCTGAAGATACTCTCTATGGGCAAAGAGAGAAGAGTCCTCAGCTCTTCACATCTTAAATCATCCTCCCTGATCCTTCATTCTTTCATCTCACCCAGGCCTGAGAAATTGTCCCCTGGGGGGTGGCACTGAGGAGCCTCCTCCCCTAAACCTGTAAGACCTCACCTTGGACTGATCATAGAATCATTGAACAGCTTGGTACAATGGAAAACACTGTTTCTGTAGTCAGAGGTCCTGTGTTCAAATCCCACCTCTAAAACTACGTTGGAACCCCAAGCAAGTCACTTGGATTGCCTGAGTGTCAGTGTCTTTGTCTATAAAACGAAGAGGCTGGAAATGATCTGTGAGGTCCCTTCCAACTTGAGAGACTATGAACTAGACTGTAAGCCCCGTGAGGGCAGAGAGCATGTCTTACTTAAACCCTGCCATATAATATTGGTATTATATGTGGTTTACATATAGGTAACTGAATTTCAATATAATTGGTTTCCTTTGTAATTCTGTGTTTTTCATTTCATGCATTTTAAAACATTATTCTGAAAAGGGAAAGGAATAAGTATTTACATAACACCTAAATATGTGCCAGGCACAATGCTAAGGACTTTACAAGCACATTTTCCTCAGCACCCAGCACAGAGAGAGGTTATTGTTAGATGAATGATATTCAACAAGAGCAAGCATTCATGAATAAAATCAGATGAACTACTAATTCAATAATAATTTACTAACTCCTTACCATCATTTGAAGATTGGACTAAAACTAGAGATTGAGGTCTTCTTCCTCCTCTGCCCCTTTCACCTCCCTTTTATTCAATGTCTTTTCCCTTAGAAAGTAAATTCCTTGAGAGCAGGGATTATCTTTCTTTTTTGCTTATATTTGCATTCCCAGTGCTTAGCACAGTGTCAGCTACATAGTAAGTTCTTAATAAATGTTTTATCTATCCATCCATCTATTCATCCATTCATCCATCTATTCATCCATCCCTCCATCCATCCATCTATCCATCCATCTATCTCTATCTCCCTACCTCTATCTCCCTACCTTTATCTATCTATCTATCTATCTATCTATCTATCTATCTATCTATCTATCTATGTACCTGTCTGTCTGTCTATCTATCTATCTATCTATCTATCTATCACTGTCTATTTACCTATCTCTATATCTATTGATCTATCTACCCCTCTATCCATCTACCTACCTGTCTATCTCTACATATATCTCTATTTCTATCTACCTATCTGTTTATCTATCCATTCATCTATTTACCTATCTCTATCTATTTATTATCTATCTAGTCCTGATTATATTAGGAACTTCCTATATAAGCTTAGACAAATCTCTTCTTTCTCTGGGCCTCAGTTTCTATAAATGTAAACTGTAAAATTAGAGGATTAGACTACATGTTATATAAGATCACTTTTAGTCCAAGTCTTTTGATTTATGATCTTCAGTATTTCAAGGATTTATATTTCATATAATTATTATATATATAATATACCAAACCAGGATCCCAGGGCCAAGGAAGAGAAAGACCATTGAGGCAGATCACCACCCATCCATAGCTTTGTAGATAATATTCCAGAATTTCTATGACCAAACAGCTCATCATTCCCAGGTTCATCTTGCGATGAGTCTCTGAACTTAAAGAGTCTATCACCAAGCACACACACTTTTAGCTTGGTAGGACCTGCAGATCTTGGGGTTTCATCATCAAAATTTTTAAGAACATGGGGTCATCTCCATGACACAATAAGATATCAGAGAAAGATCAGTGATATAAGATCTGTAAAATTAAAGGTATGAGTAGATGGTCTCTAAAGCCCTTTCCCAAGCATACAGTAGGTGCTCAATAAATGTTGATTGACTAAAAATCCAGAAAGCCTCTCCCAACTGAGAAGCCTAGGCATGTGTTGGTATCCATTAGACACCACTCCATCTTGCCCATTTGCCTTCCCATCCCTTTGACCAACTCCATCTTAGGAGACATACTGAGTCCAGAGGTAAATTCCTCGGATGTGAGGCTTCCTTTCCTCTCTGGGTCCATCCAATCAAAGATTAGCTGTAGCTCTTCAGGGCTGCCCAGGAAGCTGAACTTTGCCTTCTGGAAGAAAAGAACAAAACTTGGGGCCAGTGCCAAAGATGCAGGTGCCATATTGCCCAGAGTTTAAACCACACCCAAACAATGCTTTTCTTTGGAAAAATTATGAAACAATAGAACCTCAGGATTCTGGAACTGAAAGAGACCTCAGAGATCATTGAACTCACCTCCCTCCTTATTTTACAGATAAGGAAACAAAGGCCCAGAAATGGAAATGACTTACTCAAGGTCATAAAGCTCTTGTAGCTGTATGCTTCCTACCACTAGTAGTGGTAGGATTTGAACCCAGGTCTTCTGATTCTAAATCAAGCCTCTTTTCCACTCTACCACATTACCTACTCTTCAGTGCTATTCATATTCCTTTCAGTGGCCTGATTTAGTGGGAAAAGCACTGAACTTGAAGTCATGAGATCTGAGTTGAAATCCTACCACTAATGCCTCAACCCAAAGGAATGATTCTAATGGCAGAAATTTTAAGTGTAGTGGAAGGGTGCATGGAAGAGATATTTTTGCAGCAATGTTCTATAGTCCTGCTAAAATGTATATATACAGTATGCATTCATTCTTTCATTCATTCAGTCAGTCAGCCAGTCAAGTCAAATCAGCAAAGATTTATCAAGCATTTATTATGTGCCAGACATTGTGCTAAGTACTGGGAGTACAAATACAAGGGGAAAGACAGTCCCTGGCCTCATTGAACTTATGTTCTAATGGAGGAAGTGAATATATATAAGAAGAAGAGAGGAGGAAAGAGTGGAAGGTACCCAGCTAGAGGACCTGGTAGAGAAAGTCCAGATGGTCAGGAAAACACCCTGGAGAAGGAAGGCAATCATGTAATGATTCATTCATTTTTTTTATCCCTCATTCATTCATTTATTCAATAGATTCATTCGACAATTAATTTAATCAATCATTTATTCATGCATTCAACTGTTCATGCATTAATTCACATCATATTATATATGTGAATAATCCTTTGCTCAGTCCATGCATAGGGCCAGTCTTGCACCTGCATATAAGAGACTGAGGCTTTCCTAAGATGAACATGATCCTCTCTGCAAATATCACACCCAACCAGGGTCCCATGAGCATTTCCAGGTCCTTACCATCGCCAAACCACAAACACATTAGAGCCAAGTAGGCTCGTCCCTTGACTCTCTCAGAGTTAACTATCGGAGCTGAAAAAAAAAACCAAACTAGACATCCAGTCCAACTTTCATTTTACAGATGAAGAAACTGAGGCCCAGAGGGGAGAAATAACTCATCCAAGGTCACACAGAGAGGGACAGAGTTGGAACAGGAACCCAGGTCCATTACTGACATAAAATTCTTCATACCTCACCATGCTGTTTTAGAGGCCCCGATACCATCTGCTAACTTAGGCTTTAGATTTCACCATTAAGAATTCATTCCTGGAGTGGCTAGGTGGCACAGTGAATAGAGCACCGGCCCTGGAGTCAGGAGGACCTGAGTTCAAATCTGACCTCAGACACTTAACACTTACTGGCCATGTGACCTTGGGCAAGTCACTTACCCCCAATTGCCCTGCCTTCCCCTCTCCAAAAAGCAGGGGAAAAAAAGAATCATTCCTTTGAGGACTAGTATATACAAAAATATTGATAGCAGCTCTTTTTGTGGTGGCCAAGAATTGGAAATTAAGAGGATGCCCATCAATTAGGGGATGGCTAAACAAGCTGTGATATATCAATGTAATGGAATACTATTGTGCTATAAGAAATGAGGAGCAGATGGACTTCAGAAAAACCTGGAAAGATTCATATGAACTGATGCTGAATGAGCAGAACCAAGAGAACATTTTACACAATTACAGACACATTGTATCTGTGATGACTGACTTTGATAACCTGGCCTCCTCTCAGCAATGCAAGGTTCTAAGACAACTCCAAAAGATTCATAATGAAAAATGCCATTCACGTCCACAGAAAGAGCTACAGAGTCTGAATGCAGATGGAAGCAAACTACTTGTTCTCTCTCTTCTTCGTTTCATTTCTTCTTTCTAGTTATTCATTCCATTGGTTATAATTCTTCTTTACAACTTAATGTTTGGTGTGAAGGTATACATAGAGCCTATATCAGATTGCATGCCACCATGGGGGAGGGGGAAGGTGAGGGAGAGAGAAAATTTGAAACTCAAAATCTAGTGGAATTGAATGTTGTAATAAAAGTAAATAAATTTTAAAAAAAGAATTCATTCCTTTGGCTTAAAGTCCATTTAAGATGCAAATTCTCCTTGGGAGTAGGCCAGCAAAAGAGTTTATCCATCATTTGCATCTCAGAATTGAGTCAATTTCAAATTATTTCCTGAAAATAGGTTTTGAAAGAGGGAAGACTAGAATGATGAAAGCCTTGGGCAGGAGAGGGTGGGAGGTGGGAATGGGAAAAATAAAATGAGAAAGACTAGTGCCAGTGGAGGAAATATTTTTGGGTACTGGTTTTGCTGAATCTTTCTAGGGACAGTGACTGGGGGAGGGAAGGGGAAGGAGGGCAGGGGAAGGACAGGCCTACCCCACTGGACATACAGGCATGACCTCACCCCCAGATCTTCCCGGGTGATGAAACCCTTATGTTCAGCTCCACATTCTCGAAAGAAATCCTGCAGCTCCTCTGTGGCGTGGGAGGGCCACTGCTCAGTGTCTGCGGCTGGAGGGGCGTCCTCATCAAAGCCCTCCCGCATTTGATGCCTGCGTCTGGATCCCAGCTTCCTGCTCTTCCGGCCAGCTCTTGGATTACTCTCCATGGCTCTCAGCTGTGGGCACAGAGGAAGGCGATTTTGAGCGATCCAGAATAGTGGCAAACTCTAGCTTGGTAGGGCATCGATGGGGAGAAAAGGAACGACTCACAAAGAGTGGTTCAAGGACATTGTCACAAGACCATTTCCTTGCCTCCAATTCAAAGACTATAGGATTACAGATTCGGAGCTAAAAGAAATTTTAGAGGCCATTTAGTCTATTCTTCTCATTTTACAGATGAGAAAACTGTTTCAGAGTACCACAGTAAGAATAGGATCTGAATCCAGCTTCGTCTACTTTGCCATTATGTGCCACCCTTCGGTCATGTGGCAAGAGAAGAATTACTCCCCTCCCGACCATGTCCTCCTGTCGAAACCCTACTGAGCCTACCAGCTCAGCTATAAGCTCAACTCTACATCACAGACTCTTGGAATTAAAGAGTTGAGTCAATAATAAAACTTGAAGGTAGAAGAGAAGCTAGAAAGCATGGAGGCCAGCCCCCTCATTTTGCAGATATGAAGTCAAGTAGTCCCCTCTCCTCCCGGCTGCCTTGGGCCCCGAGTGGACTATGCCTCAGTCGGCGGCCCGAACCGCTGTGGAGACGTTGATTGCCGGGCTTAGCCCGATGGCCACCTCGACCCCGGCCACTAGCTTCGATTCCGCAAGGATGGAAGCTGCCAGGAGGGAGGAGGAACTGCTGACCCACCCGGGAGCCGCTGGAGGGACACACGGTAGGCGGGCGACAGAAAGACCCGGGTTCGGAACTTGATTCTCAGGGGAGGGAAAATTCCCATCCAGGGGATCCGAGCAGCAATGTTGGGAATAGTCACAGCTGATTGTGGAAGATTCCCACAAAAGTAACAGTTCAGAGATGGCACCACAATCAGGTACAAGAGTACAGGGTGCTTATGTCTCTCATACTGATCAACAGTTGTCATCAAGAAGAGCTGTGCCAATGACAGATATACATCTTTCTGGAGAACAAGTACAGAGTCAAGGGATCATCCAGATTGCTCAATCATCTTCAATAATCCACCCTCCCACCCCAACCCCCACCCCTGTTCGGGGGCTTTTAGCATGTCACCGTCTTACAAAAAAATCTTTGGCGATTTTCAGAAGACACCAGAGATAAAAAGGGAGACAGAGAAAACCCTGGAGTTTCAACTGTTACATCTGTCTGTTCCAACTCCTAGCTACCAAACTAGCACTGATCAATACATTGCCATTGCCCCAAATGGCCAGTCCAAGCATAGATGGAGTAGAGGGGCTGCAGGCATTGACAATGACAAATGCAGGCCATAATACTCAACAAGGAACAATTCTTCAGTATGAACAGACATCTGACCAACAGCAGATACTTGTCCCCAGCAACCAAGTGGTAGTACAGACAGCATCAGGAGATATACAGCCTTATCAGATTCATGCCACACCAGCAAATTCTAACCTTCCACAGGCAGTAGTGATGACATCTCCAGTCATTCTAACATCTCAGACAACCAAAATAGATGATCCACTGTTGAAAAGAGAAATAAGACTGATGAAAAATGGAGAAGTTGCTTGAGAATGCCATAGAAAGAAAAAAGGAATATGGTAAGTGTTGTGAAAATCAAGTTGCAGTTGTGGAAAATCAAAACTTTAATAGAAGAATTTAAAACTGTAAAACATCTCCCATAAAAGTATCTAAAACAAAGATAAATTTTATGGACGTACCTAAAAATTAAGTGGATTTTCTTCTTATATGGAATTGTATAAACTAAAAGGTCAAAAATGAAACTTTTAAAACTAGAAGTTGCAACATAAAGACTAAAGATTTTATTTATAAGATGCTTGGTGATATTACCTAATGGAAATAAGAGGACTTCAAGCAAGCTCCTGGCAAGACTGGAATCTCTGTTGGAATTAACATTAACGGTGGTACCTGATCAATGGAATGTGAATTTTCAACAATTTGAATTTCCCAGATAGTAGTTATCAACAAAGTTTGCATCTGAGACAATTCATTAATGGAAGTTTGATGGGGGGGAGGGGAAAGGGGGAGAGTCTAAACAACATTTTATTGGTATAGATTTTCATTGCTTACTAGGTTCTGAAATATGCTCTTTTCAATTATTTGTGTAAATAATTTTGTCTGTCAATATTCTAAACTGCAATTTTTTAAAAAAAATCTAATGCTTTGTAAAATGTATAAGTTACGTGTACTTTGCTTAACTGTCAAGTCTTTAAAATGATCTTTTAAAAAGTGTTTGTAAGAGGTTTGGAAAAAATAACAACAAAAAGCAGGGCATAATCATTTTTCAGGCTTTGTCTTTCAAGATGTCCAAGTCCCATGAACTAAAAATGAAACTCTCAAAGAAGTATCTCAATCATTTTACAGAAACATTTTAGTAAACTAGACAGAACAGCATAAACACTGAAGAGTTTTAAAAAGTAGACTTGATTTTGCTTTTTTGGGTGTGGTAACTTTCTCTAAATGAATCATAATAAATCATGTGCTGATTCTATACTGCAGCTGATATGCATTAATTATTCTATTGAGTTTTAATAGAACAAAATGTTTACATGCCCTTAAAATTATTTTAGAGAATTTTTAAAAATCAGTTCAAGATACATACCAAAGTATTTTTCCAAGAGGATTTTTCTAATCCAAATCTAATGTAGAGCCAACCAGTTTAAAAATAATGCAATTTTAAAACAATTATTTATGTAGAAAATATTTTGTGAGCTAATAAATGACACTTTTGTAAGAAAAAGTGACTATTTTTATATAATTCATCGTCATAAATTCTAAAGTTGTGTTTGTATGCTTATTTTATCTGTTTATTCAACTTTTAGTAAAAAAAAAATAGATATTTTTCCTCAGATTAAAATTTTTATATTTTCATGGGGAGTAAGGTTTTTAGAATTGCAAGTATTTGAATTATGTGAATTTCTGAATAATTATCTGAAATCCAAAATATGCTGTTAGTACATCAGTACTTTTGTAATCAAGGTGCTCATTTTGAGCTTACCTACAAAAATATTGTCAGCTACTACTATGATATGTATCGTTTTGTCTTACTCCTACAATAATCAAAGGGCATTTGAGATTTAAAAAAAAGAAAAGAAAAGAAGTCAAGTATCCTGTCCAAAGTCACCCAGAAAATAATGGGCAGCTAGGTGGTACAGTTCATAGAGCCCTGACCCTGGAGTCAGGAAGCCTTGAATGCAAATCCAACCTCAGGTAGTTACTAGTTGCGTAACCCTGGGCAAGTCACTTTAACCTTTGTCTGTCTCAGATTCCTTAGCTGTAAAATGAACTGGAGAGGAAAATGGCAAACCATTCCAGTGTCTTTGCCAAGAAAACCCCAAAAGGGGTCAAGAAGAGTCAGACATGACTGAAACCATGGAACAGAAATAACAAATTCCACACATTAGGGATAATAATGGTACCAACCTCCCAGGGCCGTCGTAAGGTTCAAATGACATAATAATTGTAAAGCGCTTAGCACAGTGCCCGGCAGAGTAAATGCTATACAATGTCAGTTATTATTATTATCAGTAGTAGTGGTAGTAGTAGTAGTGGTAGTAGTAGTAGTAGTAGTAGTAGCAGTAGTAGTAGTGGTAGTGGTAGTGGTTAACAGTAGTAGTAGTGGTAGTAGTAGTAGTAGTGATAGTAGTAGTAGTAGT
>CM053586.1:175685862-175709637 GCA_028646515.1 Pseudochirops corinnae
ATATACATATGGTTTTTTTTTAATCCAAAGTGATGGGGTAGAAGGCACTATCAACTAGGGGAATCAGAAAAGGCTTCTTGAAGGAGGTAGTATTTGAACTGAGCCTTGGGAAGGGTGGAATGATTGATTTACACAACCTTAAATTACCACTTAAAGTAAGTGACAAAATGTCCAATCCCTCAATTTCACTAATAGACTAAGTGTGAAAAAGTCCATTAAACTAATGGACAAGATTCGTGTTCTTGAACCACTGTCAAGAGGGTCTAGTACTCCCCTGAGAAGCAAAGGCAGGACTGAAACTGTTAGAGAAGAGAGATATTGAAGGTCATCAACTCTATAGATATCTCTGAGCAAAAGACCCAGACTGAGGGAAGTTGGCTCTTTCCCTTACATCCCTTTCTGGTGCCTATCTATCCACACAAAATATTATTATATTAAATTATTAACTTAAAATAACCTGCTATTTTCTTACCCAAATGTTCCTAGTAAATTAAATTTTGCATCAACCACAAAGAGGGAAGGGTTTAACTAGAGATAGATATAAATATAAAGTTAGGAAATTCCCAGTAAATCAAATTTTGTCTCAACCACAAAGAAGCCAGGGGTTAATTAGAGATAAAAATAAATGTAAAATTAGGGCAGAAAGCCAACTTCTGCCTAAATGCTAGGAATTTTCCTAACCAGGGGCTCAGGAACAATTATGCCTGAACTGATATTTTTTTTTCTTCTTAAAAAAAACTTGCTAAAGTCAAAGAGTAAGGAATCATGTGGAATTTGTTGTACTTGTTGTTCAGTCACTTCACTGGGGTTTGTGATCCCATTTGATGTTTTCTTGACAAGAATACTGGAGTAGTTTGCCATTTCCTTCTCCAGCTCATTTTACAGATGAGGAAACTGAGGCAAACAGGGTAAAGTGACTTACCCAGAGCCACACAGCTAGGAAGTGTCTGAATCTGGATTTGAACTCATGTCTTCCCAACTTCAGGCCCAGTGCTCTATCCACTGTGCCAACTAGCTGTCCTGTGTGGAATTTAGGGGCCATTATATTGCCCAGTAGGCTTAAAATGAAGTAGAGCCAAGTAGAGGGAGTTGGGCATGAACAATGGTCCTGCCAAGGAGACCAAGAAGAATTGGTTCAACAGGCAGAAAGAGATCCACAAGAGAACCTAGAGAAGAAAGAGCTAGCTAGGGTGAGCAACAGTGTCAAATACCATAGGAAGATCAAGAAGGATGAATAGTAAGAAAACGTCTTTGGATTTAGTGACAAAAAGATTATTGTGACCTTGGAAAGAGCAGTTTCAGGACAGTGATGGAGACAGAAACCAGATTACAAGGGACTGAAAAGTGAGTGGACAGTGAGAAAGTGAAGAGGATAATTTATTCTAGGAATTATTCTAGGAAATGGGGGAAAGACACAGAGATAGCTTGGGGGGTTGGCAGAATCAAGGGAAGGATTTTTAAGAATGGGAGAGGTGCACATAGGCACGTTTGTGAGAAGCAATGAAGGAGTCATACTGACATACTGATAAGGAGAAGCTGAAGAGTAGGTAAAGAGGAGTTTGTCAAAGGAATAAGCTGCCAAAGGAGATTGAGAGGGTTCAGGGCAATGGGTAGAAAGGTTAGCTTTGGTTAGGTCAAGAGCCATCTCTTTATCACAGAACAGAAGCAAGAAAGAAAATGGTGAGTTCATTTGAAATGTGGAACAGGAAAAGAAAAGAGTTTTATGATAAAAGTCTTCAATTTGTTTTTTATTCTGACCTTAATAAATATCCCAAAAAAGGGCATTTCCATATATGTGTATATATATATATATATATATCAAAAAGAATATGTCAAGTTCATAACTTTCTAGGCTATCCTGCTTGTCTGTTCTTCTAACCTTCCTTCTATTCTCTTCTCTGCATTTCTTTTTTTTAATTCCTCTATGACTTTATTTTCTTTCTTTTTTTAAAACTCTCTCTCCCATCCTAGCCTCCCACCCACCCCCATGGTGGGGGATGGAGGATTGGGGTGGAGGGGAAGGAAAAAAAGGAAAAACAAAATCTTTATAACAAATATGTATAAGTAAGACAAATTCTCATGTTAGATGTGTCCAAAAATGTGTGTCTCATTCTATATTTTATGTTCATCACTTCAAGAGGTGGTTAACATGAGAAAGCCTCAATGTTATCAGTGACATATGAGGTAGTTTCCTCTTAGGAAAGGGAGATGAGAAGGGATGGTGTGAGTGGCTTGTGAAGAGAAGGTCTGGGAAATGCAATAGAGAATCTGTCAGGGAAGAGGAACGGAACTGATCTGTAGCAGAAAGGGCCTAGTTGATATTGGATTACAAATTTGTAGTGGATCCAATCAGATCCTAGATCTACCTCTCCCTGTCCCCCAACAAGAAGACAGATGATGGAAGTCATACAGGGTTGATATTTGGAAAGGGATGAGTAGTGACAGGATAATGGGGGAAAAGAAGGATTGAAGGGTAGAAGGTGGCTTAAAGTTGAACTGGTTAACTAAAGCTTGGAAAATTAGTGCCTGAGGCTGCAGAAAGGGTTGGGTGGAGTGATGAGAGCTATCTGTGAGTCAGGATCTAAGTTCAGTCCCACAGGCAGCATGCACACACTTACCATGCATCAGGCACTGTGTGAAGCTCTAGGGATACAAAGAAAGGCCAAAAAAAAAGCACTCCTGCCCTCAAGGAGCACACTGTCTAAAGGAAGAGTGAACAACTATAAATAATCCAATATGGACAAACAAGATACGGGATAAATCTGAGATAATCTCAGAGGAAAGGCACTAAAGGGGACTGGGAAAGGCTTCTTGTAGAAGGTGGGGTTTGAGTTGGGACTTACAGGAATCCAGGAAAGCTCAGAGTCAAAAATGAGGAGAAAGCACGGGAGACAAGTCAGGGTGAGCTAGTAAACGTTTAACAACCGGCTTTCCCAAAATGTATGACATGCTACCTTGCATATACAGCCCTGCCGTGAGGCTGCTAAGGTCTGTTCATGGCACGGTTCACATTTTCTTCATCACTTTCTTAAATCTAAGCAAGCAACAAAGCAATAAATCAGAGCTTGATTTGATTTCAGGCCTTTTCTGATTTCTAAGTTGTAGATATTCACACTGAAATTTTAGCAATGGACTCTGGAGAACCTGTTTAAGCTGGGTTCAACACACTCCCAGGACTAATCAAGTCAAATCAACGCAACAAGCATTTATTAAGAATGTACTGTGTAGTTCAGTGGATAGAGGGCTGGGTATAGAGTCAGGAAGACCTGAATTCAAATCCAGCCTCATATGTGTGTGTATGTATATACATATGCATATGTATGTATATTTACACATATATATAAGAGTGCAAATATGATGGGCTGGTCACATTTTTCAAATGCCAAATGTATGCTTACCTAAAAGCCTATTTTATGGAGAACTCAGACTGGGCAAGCGCTCACATGATGGTCAGAAGAAGCGATACAAGGACACAAAGTCTCTCTTCAGAACTTTAGAATTGATTATGTGACGTGGGAGACACTGGCACAGGACTGCCCGGCATGGTGTGCCCACATCAGAGAAGGTACTGTGCTCTATGAGCAAAGCAGGATTAAAGTAGCTCAAAAAAAATGCAAGGTGTGAAAATTTAGAGAATCCACCCCAAATGTTCACACGGACTATTTGTACCGGACCTGCGGTAGAGCATTCTGAGCTTATACTGGTCTGATCAATCATAATCGGACACCCTGAAACTTGGCTATAACTTAGTAATGTCATTTTGGTCCTCAACAAGAATGAAGGACAACAACCAACCAGAGTGTGTGTGTGTGTGTGTGTGTGTGTGTGTGTGTGTGTGTGTGTGTAAAGTATGGTCCTCAACAAGAATGAAGGACAACAACCAACCAGAGTGTGTGTGTGTGTGTGTGTGTGTGTGTGTGTGTGTGTGTGTGTGTGTGTGTGTGTAAAGTATATAACTCCTCTGTATGTTGCATCCTTAGGCAGCTGCCTATCTCTCCTGCCTACCCTAGCCCTAACTTGGTATCAAGTTCCACATTGCATATATACATGCATGGTATAGACCACAAGCTCAGTAAGAAGAATGTTCCAGAGAGGGAGAAGTCAGGGCTTGTGTGGTCATAGAAGGCTTCTTGCAGGAAGTAAGATTGAAATTGGGCCCCAAGGGCCATAGAGGAGATTTTGGAGGCTGGGAAAGATAAGCAGTAGCCTTCCCAAAGCAGTGAGGAAGGAATCAAATGGAATATTCTTGAGGAATTGAATCCCACTGCTAAGAAACACACAGCCCCACACTGGGCTGAGACACCAGTCTCAAGCGCGGGGCCCGTTCCTCCCTTGCACATACAGCCCCCGCCGTGAGGCTGCTAAGGTCTGTCCACTGTGGCCAGGGAAGCTCCTCCCTTCGTGCTTTCTTTGTAAGATTTGCATATGGCCTCAACCTGGCCCTCCCCTCTAACTTCTGCATTTCTGTTTAAGGCTTCACTGTTCTCCCAGTTACCCAGGCTCAGAACCATGAAATCATCTTCTCTCCTCTCTCTTTCATTCTCCCACTTCTTTTAGTTGCTAAGATCCTTCTACCTCCATGGTATTTCTCACATCCAGTCACCCCTTTCTATTCTTCCTGCTCCTTGCTTTTATTCTTCTAACTCAGCGCTTCTCAACCTGTTCTCAACCCTTTGGGGATCGAACGACCTTTTCACAAGGGTCACCTAGGACCATAGGAAAACACATATATCCGATGACCAAGACACAGCTCCTCTATCCCTCTCCAGGTGGGTCCACCCACATGCAGATATGCCCACATATGAGTACTAAAGGGTCTCTGCATTAGGAAGGTTGAGAACCACTATTCTAGCTGAACCCCTTGTCCTGTCTCATCCAGGCTATTTATTATAATATCCCTCTAAAATGGTCTTCCTATCTCCAGTCTATCTCCTCTTCAGTCAATCTTTCAGATCTAAGTGGGTAGGTAACCCACCATTATGATCACATCACTCCTCTGGTCAAAGACCTTCAGGGGCTCCCCATTGCCTACCAAGGCAAGTGTAAACTTCTGATCCTGGAATCAGACTGCTCTACCAAGGTTCCAACCTGCCTTTCTCAACCTTATTCCAGATAATTCTTTTTCCCATTTCCTAAGTTTTGGCCTAACTAGTCTATTCTTTATCTCTTCCATTCTTGCCTTGCTCTCTCCTACACTCATGAATTTCTTTATGATATCTTCTTGTGTTGTTGCGGTTTGTCCTTCATTCTCAAAGAGAACCATGGCATCAGGGAGGGGATGTCATGACATGCTTATGAATTGGTTTTGAGTGAGGGAGAGCTATACAAAGTCACTAGCCTCACTTTCTTCTCTCGAGACATCTGGGTCCAGGGGTCAGATATAGATCAGGATGACTGAAGATGGCCCAGGATGCACCGAATAGACTCCTTCTACATACCACCTTCACTTATTTCAGGCCTTTCCTTCCTTCAAGGCCCAACTAAAGAGCTACCTCCTCTACAATGCCTCCCCTCATACCTACAGCCCTAAACTTCACAGTAAGATACCCTGGGGAATCTCTCTGACCATTCACCTTCCATGTTCCAAGTTGGAGCAGAGCCTGAAGACCATCTTCACACTACCTATTACAACTGAGCTGTCAAACACAAGCCCTGCATGCAACTCACAACACTCCCAAGCATGGGCGAAACCAGATTAAAATATAAATTGGGAAATATTTTACAAAATAAATAAAAATGAATCGCTCCCATTTGAATTGTCTTGGGAAGATTCTGCAGATCACCTGGCAGGAGAAGGTACCAGACACTGAGGTCCTTTCTTGAGCTGAACTGCCAAGCATTCACTCTATTGCAGAGTGAAACTCTGATGGGCTACCTCCACAGTCCAAAAAAAAAATAAAATAAAATATAGATTTTTAAAAATTTGGGGGCAGCTAGGTGGCACAGTGAATAGAGTATTGACCCTGGAGTCAGGAGAACCTGAGTTCAAATGCGGTCTCAGACACTTGACACTTACTAGCTGTGTGACCTTGAGCAAGTCACTTAACTCCAATTGCCCTGCCTTCCCCCCTCAAAAAAAAGGCAGTAAAAAAAATGTTAACATTGGGGTTTTTTTGAATTTCAAATTCTCTCCCTTCTTCCAGCCCTTCTCCTACCCATTGAGAAGACAAAGCAATATGATACCCATTAATAAAACATAGATGGTATTACATTTTTAAACTTATTCAAAATGAGGCCCACAGGGATCCTTACACACAGTTTAATGGCCCCTATTTCTGTTTGAGCTTGACAAACCTCTTAGAACCATAACGAAGACAGGGTGGCAGGAGCTTCACCCAAGGGTGCTGAAATTTGGAGGGTGTTGCCAGTACTTGTAGTCTTTTAATAGGGATAAACAACTGAGTTTAGTGCCTGAATTTATTTTTTTTTTAGTCAAAGTAGCTAGGTTTTATTATAATACCAGTATGGTGGGCAAGATTCCTAGTAAATCTGCTACTTTGTCACCAATAGGAACTGCAGAATTCCTAGTGAGTCTGCCAGTGCCTGAATTTAGCAAGAATAGTTATTTAAAACCAGAAGCCAACATTAGGTGCTTCCTCCTACCACCCTGTGTTCACCTGGTCTGTTGTACCAGAAAGATGAACTCCTACCTGATCCTACTTCATGGTGTCCTAAGATTTTTGCTCAGTAATATGGCTTATATTACTAAAGCCTAAGTCCTTTTAAGACAATTGTTATGCTAAAAAGTTGATCTATAAACACCCTTGACCTGAGCGCTAGAATTACTAGATACTGCTCTGTGAGCTCCAAAGGTTATTTCGAATAAAATTTCACCCTCATAAACTCCTAAGACTGAAAGGGATTGGGAGACATTACATGAGTCAGACTGAATTTCTCTTCCCACTCCCTTTTGCCTGTCCAAAACCCAGATTTCTATGGCCTAGAATCGAGGTCCAGCACAAGTTCCTTAATTATCAATACCCATCTCCAAGCCCCTCTAAACCTCAACCTTACAGCTGGCCACTTGATTCAGAGCTGAAACTAGGGTTAGCTGCTGCCTGGGGTACCACCAAAGGGATGACAATTTTTCATATTTCTTTGTAGAGACATCCCTATTTGGAACGTCAGAAAACAAGGCTCTCCGTAGCGGAAGTATTTATGGTGTTACAGCAAAGGTTACAGCCTCCTGTGGACAATAACACAATGTCACAATTTTATTCTCTTTTTCTCTAAGTTCTATTTCTGTGCCATTGAAAGACATCATATTTTTCATTAATTCAGTAACTGATCTTGACTTCAGAGAACTTAGCACAATGCTTGGCATACAGTAGGTACTTCATAAATGTTTGTGGATTGACTCTTCTACACAGAAAGATGGCAGATTATAGGTACAGAAAGAAACCTAACATTGTCAGATATGGCCAACTTGTGGGTTTGTTCTGTTTAACTGGATTTTTTTTTTTAACAAGGGAAGGGAGGATATTTCAGATAGTGGGGGCACAGTCATTGATGAGTAATAGCATTGGGGTTTTTTTCTTAAATCATCATTAATTTTTTTACCCCATTATTGTTGCCAGGAAACACCGTTTTCCACCTTTGTCTAGAACTCACAAAAGCCTTATCCCAGCTCTGAACTGACCATGTGCTATCTCGGATTATTTTTTAATTGCTTCAAGTACAATAATACAACAGCCTCATTGTGTAAGCCTGTGAAACCTGGACGATACACTGTGCCGTGCCAGGAAACTGAATCGCTCCCATTTGAATTGTCTTGGGAAGATTCTGCAGATCACCTGGCAGGAGAAGGTACCAGACACTGAGGTCCTTTCTTGAGCTGAACTGCCAAGCATTCACTCTATTGCAGAGTGAAACTCTGATGGGCTACCTCCACAGTCCAAGAGCCAGAAACATATTTACCTAAAAGGCTATTTTATGGAGAACTCACACAAGGCAAGCGTTCATGTGGAGATCAGAAAAGGCAATACAAGGACACTCTCAAGGTCTCCCTTAAAAACTCTGGAATTGACTGTGAGACATGGGAGACACTGACCCAGGACTGCCAAGCATGGTGCACCCATGTCAAGGAAGGCACTTTATTCTATGAGCGAAGCAGAATTGTGGCAGCTCAAAAGAAACAGATGTGCACATTTCGAGACATCTTCACTCCAAATATCCATATAGACTATGTGTGCCCGAGCTGTGATAGAGACTTCCAAGCTTGTATTTGTCTGATCGGTCTTGACCCTTGACCCCAATATAATGATGTCATTTTGGTCCTTATTGAGAACAAAAGACAATAACCAACCAGTGGCTTCAAGTGAATTTCCTTTTTTTTTTTTTTTTTGGAGTGGGTAAGGCAGGGCAATTGGGGTTAAGTGACTTGCCCGAGGTCACACAGCTAGTAAGTGTTAAGTGTCTGAGGCAGGATTTGAACTCAGGTCCTCCTGACTCCAAGGCTCCATTCACTTCTCCACCTAACTGCCCCTATTCAAGTGAATTTCTCAGGACTTCCTCTAAGACTGCAAACTCATTGAGGACAGAGTGTTAGTTCAGTTCAATGCAATTTAATTAACATTTATTAAGCACTTAGTTTTTCGAGGACTATCCTATCTCTTGGTGTCCCCACAGAGTCTCTATCTCAGCTCTGAGTATATAGTAGGCATTTGTTTAATACTTCTTAATTAGTTGATTGATTGATTGAGCTCCCAATGACTGCTTTCTTTAAAATATCCCCAGGAGTCTATAAAAACTCCAGGTTCCTGGAGTCTGGCAACCATTAATGTATAAGTAGTATTGTATTCATTTTACAGGGACAGCTAGGTGGCTGGCTCCAGGGATAGAATGCCTGACCTGGAGTCAAGAAGACCTGAGTTCAAATCCAACCTCACACATTTAGTAGTTGTGTGACCCTGAGCAAGTCACTCAACCCTGTGTGCCTTAGTTTTGCCATCTGTAGAATAAACTGAAGAAGGGAATGGCAAACCACTGCAATATCTCTGCCAGTAAAACCCTAGATGGGGTCATGAAGAATCAGACATGACTGAAATGACTGAACAACAAAAACTCACTTTACAGATAAGCAAAGGAAGGCTCAGACGGACGAAACAATTACAGAACAGCATCCAGCTGGTTAACAGCGGAGTCAGGGCTGGAACCCAGGCCGTTTCCACTCCGTCAGACTGTCCCCAATAAACGGCTTTATTTGCTCGGTCCTCCATTAGCCTTAAGCTTCATGAGGGCACGGACCATGTCGTATCTAACTTCTGCATCTCCCCCATACCCAGCATGTTGCCCCATCCGCCCTTCCCTGAGGAAGTACTTAGTCCGGGCTGTTGTTTCATCTTTATTGATATGTTTTGTATTTATCCCTTTGTTCCTGAATATTTCTCTCCCCACTGTCCATCCCTTGAAGAAAGAGAAGAGAAAAAGTAGTTTGGTAAAACTAACCAGTATCTCAACTGAATCGGACAGAGCATACACTGTTCCACACCCACAGCCCCCCACATCTGCAGAGATGGGAGGGGGAGGGGCATTTTCTCCTCTCTTCTCAGAGACCGCACAAGTCCTTTATAATTACACAGATGTTCCGGGTCATTGCTTTGTTCTTTCCATTTACATTGTAGTCATTGTGTATATTGTTCTCGCGGTCCCGGTTACCTCATTCTGCTGCATTTCACATAAGTCTTCCCAGGGTGGTTGCTTTTTAAAATGTCTTCCTGATGCCTTTTGTTTTTACACTACGGTCATTTCTGGAAATACCCACAGCCAGTCCCCCGCCCCTCCCCCATCCCCCACTGCGGAGCTGAACTCGCCCTTGAAAAGTGAAAAATTGTTCTGCAAAAATACAGACTCTGCCTGACAATGCAGACATCTTTCTGCCCTAGTAACCCCTTCCTCTCTTCTGAGAATCTCATAGGTTTTTGAACTAGTCCAATGCCTTTTTTTTTTTTTAACAGATGAAGAATCTAAACAGGCAGAGGCAGGACCTTCCTGGAATCAGAAAGACCTGAGTTCAAATCCAGCCTCATACACGAACTAGCTGTGTGACCCTGGGCAAGTCACTTAACCTCGATTACCTTAATCCACTAGAGAAGAGAATGGCATACCACTACAGTATCTTTGCCAAGAAAACCCCACAGACAGTATGTTCCACTGAGTTACAAAGAGTTGGACGTGACTGAATAACAACCACTTCTTAGGCAAAATCAGTGGCCATTCTATTATACCACATTTGTGAGAATGAGGGTGTGGGGGTGGCGATCGTGCATAGAAGGGCATTCATTAGCTGTTTCCCAGGACTATTAGTTTTTCAGTTACTCAGAGTTGGGTTTCCCTTTAATGAGCATTTCTTAACATACATTGAGTGTTAATTGAGTAAAGCAGAGATGTTGCTTACTGTTCCTAACAGTCAGGAAGACCTGAGTTTGCATCCAGGCTCAGACATTTAACTAGCTGTATTACTCCAGACAAGTCACTAAGTCTCTGCTTGCCTCTATTTTCTCACCTGTAAAATGGGGATAATAGTAGCACCTGCCTCCCAGAGTTGTTATGAGGGTTGAATGAGATAATATTTATAAAGTGCTTAGTGCAATGCCTAGTATATAGTTTAATAAATGCTAGTTTTGGGGGTGGCTAGGTGGCTCAGTGAATAGAGCACCAGCCCTGGAGTCGGGAGGACCTGAGTTCAAATCTAGCCTCAGACACTTAACACAAAGAACTAGCTTTGTGACCTTGGGCAAGTCACTTAACCCCAGTTGCCCTACCTTCCCCTCTCCAAAAAAACCAAAAAATTTAAAAAAAATAATAAATGCTATTTTTTCCCCCACCTCCTTGTCCAATGTCCCTTTAGAGTTGAGGACTGTTATTGACTCCGAGCTCCACCTTCTGGGCCAGGATCAGCATTGTGCTAGCCAAAGGAGCCCCAACATCTGCACCCCACACACACCTGTTCTGCTCTCTAGTCCTTTCTGGATTCTAGTTCCAAGGACATGACCCATATAGTCCATCTAGAAAATGGAGGGCAATGAATCAACATTGTGCTCTTGAGATTCCTAAGGAAAAGATAGTCCTACGATCCTAGCGTCAGAGTTGGAAGGAGCCTTGTTGTTCAGCCACTCCGTTCTGTCAAACTCTATATAACTCCATGGAATTTTCTTGGCAAAATTATTGAAGTGGTTTGCCATTTCCTTCTCCAGTGTGTTCCCGTTTTACAGATGAGGAACTGAGACAAATAGGAGATAAGTAACTTGCCCAAGGTAACACAGCTAGTGAGTATCTGAGGGTGGATTTGAACTCATGTCTTCCTGACTCCAGGTCCAGCACTCTATCCACTGTGCCACCTAGCTGGTCCTACGATTCAAACTCAGGTCTTCTGACATCAAATCCAGTAAACTTCCCACCCTACCGTACTCTTTCCCTACCTTGGAGTTTCAAGGCCTGGCCTTGATACTTGCTAACTTATGACCTTGGGTAAGTCACTTGTCTCTTTGAGCCTCAGCTTCCCCACTCTTAAAATGAGAATGATATTTGTACCACCTGCCTACCAGAGGATTGTGAAGAAAAGGCTTTATAAACTGCAAATTGCTGTGATAGTCCTCCTCCTCCTCCTCATTCCATTCTTATCACTATCATTACTACCAGAAACATCTAGGGGCTCCTCCCGTGTTATGCAGAAAACACAGTGTTTCCCATCCTGGTCAGTGGCTCGACATCCTGAAAGTCACAAGCCTCTCTTGCTCTCTGGTCATCTTGGTAGTGCTGGATGGTATCCCTTGTGACACTGCCCTTGACAAGGAAATGACCACTTGCTGGGCAAAAGTTGATGTTGGGCTCAGATGAGGGACAATGAAGATGTTGGTAGAAGGACATTGACTCAATGTCAAAAAAGCTGGCTCTGCCCTGGCATTTTTTTTCTCTAATGGACTGGGAAGGATTGAATGAGCATAGGTGTGGTAAGAGAGAACTTGACATCTACTTCCTGTGAGAGATAACAAGATATGATTTCCAGGACCAAAGGTCATTACAAATGATCCAAGAGTTCCAAAGTTTGAGTCATGGAATTCTGCTGGGCCTACAAAGGGTCATGAATGGAGGAAGCAAAGATCCTCAAAAAATGTCCTCTGGCCAACTCTAGGATTGCCAAATATAAGATCCAATATCCCTGTTTGAATCAGGGGTTCCCAGGAGATTGGTGGTTGCATACTGCGAATCACGAGGCTCACTATCACCTCACGCCATCTGAAGGAAAGAGGGCAGTCAACCTCCAGTCTCATCAGTGTCTTTCCTACTTTTGCTCTCATCACATCCCATCCCTCTTTACCATCCATCTGCAACAGCACCACCCTCCTAACCCCCCATTATTCAATACCCACTCTTCAAAATTTGCCACTATTCCTATACATCCAGAGTCTTCCAAAGAGAACCTTCATAGGCCCTGAATGCCCCTACCATCAATACCCTCATCACAAGTCAATATTCCTATACAGTCTGTCAATGCCTACCCTTCATAATTTGTCAATATTCCTATATACAGTCTCTCACAAGATCCCCTACTACCAGTCTATCAACATTCTTTTCACAGTATAATTTGTCAATATTCCTATACACAGAGTCAGACATACAGTCCTTCAATCTCTCAACAACTGTCCTTCACAGGCTATTGATAACTCCCTCCATCACTCATCAATTATCATCATTGCTAACTCCCTTCATAATTTTTCACAGTCTGTCAGCACCTTTCACAGTCCATCATCAGATACCCTCATACACAATCTTTTGGTACCACCTATCACTCTAACAACCACTCCTCAAAGGTCCCTCCACACTCTACCTACCCACCTTTACCACACCATTAACACTCCCATCTCAGTTGGCCCACCTTTCACAGTCCATCAAAGCATCTCCTCCAACAGTCTGACAACAAGACTCTTCACGGGCCTTCAATGCCCCCTCTACCACTCAATCTATCATCACCCTCACCACAATCAGTCAACACCCACCCTTCATAATTTGTCAGTATTCTTATATGCACAATCTGCCAACACCTCCCTTCAATGTCTCAACAACCATCCTTCAAAGACTATCAACAACTCCCTTCCTAATATATCAATAACCCTGCTCAGACTGTGAACATCTACCTTTCACAGACCATCAAGACAGTACACACACACACACACACACACACACTCACTCACACACACACACACACACACTTACAGTTTGTCAACACCACCTTCAGTCTGTCAACAACTCCTCCCCACTACAACAGTCTATCAACATTCTTGTTGTACTGTCAACATTATTTGAAATCAATATTCACATTTCACAAATCATCATCAAGTCTGTCAATATCTCTTTAGTCTGTCAACAAGACACCTCAGACAACCTGAATACTCCCTACCACTACACACATAGCCTGTCAACACACTTGTCACAATGTGTTGGCATCTATTCTTTGACATTTAGCGATGTGTCTCTCAGGTACAATCTGTCAACCCCTTTCTCCAGTCTTTCCACATCTATCTCTATTAGCAACTCTCCCTATAGTCCACTATCAATAACCCCACCTCAGTCTACCTTTAACAGTCTATCAAGACATTCCTCCATTCAAAGTCTGTCAATGACCTTTCAGTTTGTCAGTCACCCCTCAAAACTCCCCTCTATCATGCAATTGGTCAACAGTCAACATTCCCTCATTGATCAACATCCACCTTTCAAAGTCTACCAGGACACCCCAAACAGAGATACACAGTCTGTCAATAGCACCTTCAGTCAGTCACCAACCATTCTTCACTCTTTACCACTGACCTATAGTCAGCTAGTATCACCATTCACAGTCCATCAACATCCCCTACACTCACAATTTGTCAATGTCACCAACCCACACACTTCTGGTTCCTCTTAAATCTCTAGATAAGAAAAATAGCTCCAGTCCATCAAAAAACTGCAGATTTTCATATACAATTTTTGAGGTACCCAAGAGACAAAAGGTAAACCCCTATTTCTTCTTTGTCTCCTTGACAATTTCCTAGACAAGTTGCAAATTTCCCTAGCCTTTAGACTTCACTTTTTGAAAAGAGGTTATATACAACTACCTGGAACAAAGTAGGTGTCCTCTAATTGGGCATTAATTAGATTATAAACTCCTTGAGAGCACCACCAAAAGAGGAACCAGATGAAGACACAAACGAACATAAAGGCACAGACCCATGGGGAATGGATGGAGGTACACTAGGAACTGGAGGGAAGCCAGCACAACAAACATATGGCCCTCTCACCACCACCCTAAGAAAGGAGGAGCTGTTATTACATAGTGATGGGAGAAAAGGACATGAAGGAGCAATATGGACTTATTTGTATGAGAGTCATGAAGGTTATGTATGTATATTTCCAGAACCTAGCACTGTGCCTGGAACATAGTATGTACCTAATAAATGTTTACTCACTGACTGAAAGCTGAACAAATTGGGTTATATGAACGTAATGTACAATCCCTGTACTGCAAGAAATGATGATTTTGAAGGGTTCCAAGAAGCTTGAGAAGACTGCTATGAACTGATGCAAAGGAAATAAGTAGAATGAGGAAAATAGCGCAAAATGATCATGCAAATGGAAAAAGAATGATCAAAGGAAACTGAACTCTGTGTAGGGTTCATATCTGGCCCATGGGAGCTGAGAAAACCAGTTCCCTCTCTCTCAGTTGCAGAGGTGGGGTATTATGGATATGGACTATTGCACGGACAATTGCATGTACTTTCAGAGCTGTTGAACTTCTTTTTTTTCCTCTTTCTTTAATAGATGTTAAATGAATGGTTCCCAAAGTACCAGGGGAGATAGAAATGAATGTTATATAATAACAAATTGCATCAGTAAAGTTTTTTTAAAGGAGAAGACACAATTTTTGTTAAAAGGCATGATCATCTGGGAGGAGAAGAAGAACACAATACCCTACTTAGAGTAGTACCTATAAGTATTTAAGCTCCTGGACAAGGTAGAGCTCACCACAAGGTATAAAACCAGACTAGTTTCCCTTCTAGGGAACTAAAACCAGCATAAAACTGGACATTTACCAAGTAGTTCAAACAAGGATGTACTGGTAAATGTTTAACAACCAGCTCTCGGCAGGGGGTTGAGGGGTGGGGGAGGGATGTACTCACAACACACTCGTAAGTTTAATCTGCATTATTAACATGTTTTCCATCACTTTCTTAAACCTAGACAATCAACATAGCAGTAAATCAAGTCCTGATTCACAGTGTTTACTGATTTCCAAGTTGCAAATAAATGCACACACTAAAAATTTAACAATCAGCCCTGGCACCAGAAGGACACCTCAGACTCCAAGCAAGCCTCCCTTCTGGTGGGCCCCATTCTTCCTAGGGAAGTCTGGATAATGCTATAGGTTCCTGGACAAAGTGGATGTCTACCAGAGAAGGAAGAAAATATATCTTAATTATTTATGAGCTTTCGTGTGAATTTTACACATTTTTGATGACTTAAATAAAACACACCCGAGTTTTAATACTTTGTTAGCCAGGGTGCTTTTAGGGAACTAGCCAAATTCTTACGTTCTCGGGAGAAACTCTGTGAGAAGGCAAAATGAATCAACGAACATAGAAATTATTGAAAACCTCTCCTCCACCCCTAAGATTGAACCTAGTAATTAGAAAGATGGGGCTTTTGTCTGTATTCTCAGCACCCAGCCTCCTGTTTAATAAATGTTTGTTAAGTTGAATGAAAGCAAACCCAGTTCTGGGGAGTTGAGAGCTACAGTCCTAAGCCACAGGACACATGTTTTAATTCCCTTGTCTTTTGCCTTGGTCAGGGAAGTCGAAGTTCCCTAGCAGGAATGTGGGTAAGCACATTGTACCATCAGAACCCGATTGGCTGAAAGTGTTCCTGGGATTGTGAGGATGAGCTATGAGCCCCACACAGAGCCCCCAGGCAGGTGAATCCTGTATCAGTAGTAATTCCAAGGTGTTCTGGTGTCAAAAAGGACATTCTCTTTGGGCTCAGCAAGAATCTTGGCACCAGGGAAATGTAGTTAAAGATTAGATTAGAAAGCTCAGGCACCGCCCAGTCTGGAACTGGGTAGTTTTCTTTTATGAGTGCTTCTAATTACCTTACCCTGGTGTGTTATTTCTGACTGTATATATTCTTTTTCCCCCTTGTAAATAAACCCTAGAAAACCCACTGTCATCGTCTGGACTATGTGGAGACAGGGGTAAAAAGAGAAAGAGAACGTCAGACTCCATGCAATTACAGCCGTGGTGACAGCAAGGACTGCAGAAAGGAAAAAAGATCATTAGGAATTCAGGATGGGGTGATGCAGCAGAAAGAGCATGAACATGGGGTTGGAGAAGATGGGCTAAACACCCACCATCACCGCTCACCTCCCCTCATCGGGCCTCAGTTTCCTCTTCTGTCAGAGTATGCTTTCTTGCTCTAAATTCTAAAAGCCTACACATGAATGATTTCTAAGGTCGCTTCTAGCTAAATCTTAATTCTATCCTAAATCTAAGTCCCATCCTCTCTGAACCCTGGGAGTCAAAGATGCTCAGGCACCAGGGAGGTCCCCAGGGTTGGTTTTTAGTCATCAGAAGATGCAGAGAAATGAGTAAAAGGTGAAAATTCTGAAGCCAAGAGCAAAGTTTCATGGGATGGGGTGGTACGGTTGCTTGGACAATGAAGTAGAGTCAAGAAGACCTGAGTTTGAATCCTTCCTCAGACACTTGGTAGTTGTGTAATACTGGGCAAGTCACCTAAAATCTGTCTACTTCAGTTTCCTTATCTGTAAAATGGAGATAGTAATAGCACCTACCTGCCAGGGTTATTGTGAAGTTCAGATGAGATAATACTTGTAAAGTTTTTGCTCAGTGGCTGCCACATAATAGGTGATTAACAAATGCTTGTTTCTTTCCTTCTTTCCTCCCTTCCTTTCTTCTTTCCTCTCTTCCTACCTCTCTCCCTTTCTTCTTACCTTCCTTCTTCTTTCCTTCCTTCCTTCCTCCTTTCCTTCCTTCTTTCTTTCCTTTCTCACTCCTTCCCTCCAATCCTTTTTACTTTCCTTTCTTCCATCCTTCTTTCTTTTTCCTTCCTTTCTCCCTCCCTTCCTCCCCTCTCTCTCTCCATCCCTTCCTTTTTCTCTTCCTCCTTCTTGACCTTAAAGAAACATGAATTTGCCCTTTCCAGTGGGCTATAAGGATACACACTGTCAATATCTAATCCAACATGGAGAACTTTGGGAAAACTACTTTCAGCCATGAATGACTCAGGGATCCATACTATATGATGATGAAAAAAGCTTTTGATAATTCAGTAGAGGGAAAATGCACTTACAAAAGATTTAAGTGTACATCTTGACATCTCGTTCACTCTTCTTTGGCTGTTTTCAAGTGAGGAAGAATTACTATGAACCACCAGGGTAGGGGAAGGGCAGCTGATTATTTATTCCCCCTTCCCCCACCCAACTATCATGTGTCCTTGATTGTATGACGTCTAGTTTTGTGTATGTTTGTGTGTGTGTGTATGTGTGTTTTCATTCCTGATCTTAGGTGAATGCATGTTTGCTGAGGGAATCGACCAAGTTATGACTCTCCAAGCTTCAAAAGTCAGAAGAGACATTATAGCAACTGGGCATTTCAACAAGTGGAGTTGGTAGCCAAGACTACCCTAGCTGATAGCAGCAGCAGCAATTGAGTCTGGCAAAAAACCAGTTGAGCAGCCCTGCTTGACCCAACTCAGCAGCAGATCAGCCTGACAGTTCAGATACCGTGCCCTTTAATGAGCTAGCCCCACTGATCAAGAGAGCAACACATCCATCACCAACAGAATGTCCAGAAAGGAACTTGGTGGAGATTCAGCAAAGGTGAGGGAGGCTTGCAAGACCAGGTACCCATCACAGCTACATGGGTGCCCAACTACCTTTGCTACATGAAGTTTGAGTCCATTTCACTTCTTCTAGGGACTTCATGTATGTAAGAGAAGCATGCACCCCTAGTTTGGGGGGGGGAGGAATATTTTTGCAACTTCCTTCCTTGGTTTATCTCTTCTCAGTAAATGCTCTCTTGCCAAAGCTAATTGATGTCAGCTTGCCAATTGATATTAGAGGGAACTCATGGGATAGGGGCATGTGAATAAACAAGAGGATTAGAAACCACAACTGCTCAACATTACCCCTAGAACCCTAAGAGGAAGAAGAATAAGCTGTGCTCTCTGGGGAGCCGATCTGACTAAGGGATGGGAGTTGGGAGAATGGGGCACCCACAAAATTACAGGATTGGAAAGGATTAGTTCAAACTAGTATTTGGACACTACAGGATCTATGATTTCATAAGTATGGAGATTTCCTGGTGTGGAAAACTCCCTCCACTGAGCAGATCACAACCCACCATGACAGAGTAGATAAATTCTGTGGAATTGCCTGAGACCCAGAAAAGTTTAGTGTCGTTCAAAGATATGCTGCTTGTAAGTCCAGAATACCACCCACTATACCCTACTGTCCAACACATCCCTGAACTAAAATTCCCTCTCCATCATTCCCAACAGGAGCCACATAGCCTTCCCCTAAGAAGAGCCAATGACAGGAAGACAGCTAGCTCCCAAGGCAGTCCATTACCCTTCAGGATAACTCTAATTCGGATGTGCATCTCTTTAAATAGAATCTAAACATACTTTTCTTCAACTGTAAGCCATTGTTTGTAGTTCTAGCCTAGAGAGCCAAACAGAATGTATTTAATCTCTCTCATGACAGCCCCTTCAGATACTCAAAGACAATGGTCATTTCTCCCTTAGTCTTTTCTTTCCTAGGCTCCTGGACTAATTCCAAGGAGGAGCTGGAGTCCCCAATGACTTGGCCAGTCTCAGCAGGGCCTAAGGCTCAGGGAAGAACCTTTCCTTAGGTGTATAGAACTAGGGACCTGGAAGATATGACTTCTATGTGACAACTGCACAGGAATTCACGCCTCTACTCCAGAGCCCCAGATGAGCTGGCTTTTCCAGGTGTCAGATCATCAAATCTCAATATGCTGCCAGAAACCCATTTAAATCAAAAGATCTAGAGCTGGCAGGAACCTGAGGGACCATCTGGCACATCATCCTACAAAAGAGGAAACTAGGATCAAAAAAGCAAGTCACATGGCAACATGATAAAAAAAGAGGAGAAAAAAAGAGCTGAACTTGGTGTCACCAGGACCTGAGTTCGAACGCAGCCTAAGACATTTATAAGCTATGTGACCCTAGGCAAGTCATTCTCTGGGCGTCAGTTTCATCATCTGTAAAATGGAGATGAAAATACTCTCCGGAGAATGCCTTGGATGGAAGTGGCACTATTACCATGTGCCTTTCCCAAGGTCGTAGAGTTACTGAATAGCAAAGTCAGGATTCAGGCCTACATCCTGTCTAAGAACCAATGTCCTTTCTAGTACAAAATGCTTTGTAATTCTTACTAAAAGAATTTGTTCTATAAAAATTGGACTCAGTCAAAAGGCCACACCCAAGGACCTAGAAGGCCACTCGTGGCCTCAAGGCTGTAGGTTCCCTACCCCCATCTTTTTTTTTTCTTTATCTCTTAGAGTTTGCCTCTAGCTGCTCTTAGGATAACTAAGCTCCTTGAGGCCAGGATTTCTTGGGTCCCTTTCCCCTCAAACCACTGCTACCCAATAAAGCCCAAACTCCTCAGTCTGACATTTACAACCGTCTGCAAGGTCACCTCTTTTTTTTTTTTTTTTTTTTTTTGCTTTTTAGAGGGCAATTGGGGTTAAGTGACTTGCCCAAGGTCACATGGCTAGTTGTTTTGTGTTAGGTGTCTGAGGCTGGATTTGAACTCAGGTCCTCCTGACTCCAGGGCCAGTGCTCTATTCACCACCTCTTTTTTTTTTCACATCTATTTATTTTATTTCTAATTTATGGAATAAAACAAGTATTTCCATAACAGTATAAAAACAAAAAAGATGATTACACATGAAACTGAAAGATCCATTATGTACAACTTGCTATTCCTTTTAAAAATACATAATAAAGTTATTGTGTAAATTTCTTTTTTTTCCCCTTTCCTTTTTTTTCTTCCCTCCTTCTGACCTTTCCATGTACACATCACACTTGTCCCTTTCAAGTGCTTTGACGCTCCAGCCAAACTGGATGACTTTCCTTCCTAGCTGCCATGACTTTGCTTACATAATTCCCTCTCCTTAGAAAGCCCTCCTTCCCTCCTTTCTTTACCTGCACAGTTTTTTTTACCAATCCTTTGAGGCCCAGCTCAACTGCCTCCTCTCTCACAGAGCCTTCCTTCTAACCCAAGACACAAACGATCCCCTCTTTGGAAATCTCAAGGATTCTTTTATCTTGATGTCCTAGGTGTAGGAAGGGGCCTTAGGGGCCACTCTTAGTCCAACTGCCTCATTTTATAGAAACTAGGGCCCAGGGACCTTACTCTTCTTGCCTAAGGTGTTGTCACAGGCAAGACTTGGCCTGGGTCCTCTTCAGAGCCTTTATTCTTTCCACTGTGCCATACTGTCTGCCTTAGGATTCATCACATTATAGCTCTTTTCGGTTATTTGTGAATATGTCTTACTTCACCCCCACCTCCAGATTGTCAGCTCCAAGGTGGCAGGAACTACATTTTGTTCATTTCGGTATCTCCCACAGTGCCTTACCCATAGTAGGAGATCAATAACACTGAGTTGCCTCACCACAGCATGGAGGTGATGTCAGGTTATCAAAGCTATACCGTTTACCTTATGGTGGGAGGAATAATAACTCTTTAAATTTGCATAGTTTGGTTCCTTAACTAATTATAAGATCAAACCCCTTTATGTACATATATATATATATATATATATATATATATATATATATATATATACACATACATACATACACACACACACACACACACACACACATATATAATTTTATACTCCGTAAAGAACCAGGGACCTGGTAGGTGATGAAAAAAATGTCTGTCGATTGATTTAAGCACTTTCTCACCTCCTTTATCTCATTTGGGCTTTACTAAAACAGAGGTAGGGAGGGTGATTTTGCCTCCGAATCTGACAGATGAGAAGCCTAAGGACAAAGATTCAAACTGGGCCTCCTAACTTTTAGCACTAGCCTCCTCCCCTTAGCTAACCATCTGGAAGTCTGACACGCTCAGCAGAGGTCTCTGCCCTGGGCTTCCCCTCTTTCTCCTTAGGAGAGCACTGAAGCAAGGCAGCAATGATTCTCACCTACCCCAGGGGTTCCGTCAGGTGCACGGTGCTCTGGTGCTCCCTGTGCCCTCGCTGTCCCAGAAGAGCCCTCTTGGGCCCGGAGTTGCTGTGGAAAGCTGGAGCTGTTAGCAACCTTGCTATGGGGCACTCGTCCCCTCTCTTGCTTAATTAACTACTCCTTCCGTTACAAAACCAGAAAATCTACTGCCCTAATCTAGAGGTTTTCCTGTTGAAGCAGCTTCTCTCTGTCCTTCCCCAATCCTGACTCATCCCACCATGGTACTTTCCAGACCACCTAACCCAGGGGTTCTCAGCCTAGGGCACACATGCCCCTAGGGGGTACAAAAAGCTTGTCAGGGGGATGTTAGAAATATTAAGCAAATAACTACGTTATCCTATTGAAATGAATTAATTTCTTTTTTTCTTTTTTTAAATTCTTTTGCGCATGTTCATGGTAAAAACTAGAATTTATTTCCTTTCTATTCAAACATAGCCTACAGGAGAGAAGGTTCCCTGAAATCCAGGAGATATGAAGACTTCAGAAGGTCAGGCACCCCAGTGTAGTCTGAACCCTTCATTCTACAGCTGAGGGACTGATGCTTGGAGTGGAATGTGAAAGTCATCATTGTCGTTGGGACTGATGCTCAGGGTGGGAAATGACCTTGTGCAGCTCATGGAGTAGGCTGTCACTGGAGCCAGGATCAGAACCCAGGCCCAACAATCCTCCCTCTAAGCCTTGTCCAAAAAAGTTAATTGTTAATTGCTGCTGGGGAAGGAGAGGGGAGCAGGGGTTCAGCTCAACCTCTGAAAAGCCCAGAGCACTTGGGGTTCCGTTATGAGCACAAAAGTGATAGACACACCGTGACACTCCCAAGGGCCACCCGAGCCAGATTAAAATGGATTGGGCAAATATTTAACATTTTTATTAAAAATACAATAGAATCAACATAGTGTTAATATGGTCTAAATCAGTGATTCTCAACCTACCTAATGCTGAGACCCTTTAATACTGGTATGTGGGCGTATCTGCATGTGGGCGGACCTGCCTGGAGACGGATAGAGGAGCCGTGTCTTGTTGCTAAAACCATTGGAAATATGTGTTTTCTGATGGTCTTAGGTGACCCCTGTGAAAGGGTCATTCGACCCCCAAAGGGGTCACGACCCACAGGTTGAGAACCACTGGTCTAAATCAATATGTAGGCCCATAGGGATCACATTATTAGTACAGAGGAAAAAGCACTGAATTTGGTATCAAATGTTTTGGGTTTCAAACCCAGCTCTGTTCCTACTTGTATTGCCTTGGGAGAGTCATTTGCCCTTTCTAAGCCTCCTTATATTTCCATGCAATTAATTTCAATAAGCATTTATTAAGTACCTACTGTGTGCTAGGTCCTGGAGATACAAATACAAAAATGAAGCAGTAGCTGCCCTCAAGGAGCTCACAATACAGATAATAAGAGCTAACATATACAGAACTCTCCCTAAGTGCTGGGCACCGTGCTAATGTCTACAATTAATATCTCATTTGATTCTCACAACAAGCTTGGAGAGTTGGTGCTACTATGAGGCAAACAGCAATGGGGTAAGTGACTTGCCCAGAGTCACACAACTAGTGAGTGTCTGAGACTGTATTCAGACTCAGATCTTCCTGACTCTAGGCCTTACACCACAGGTGGAGACAACACGTAAATAAGTAGGATGGAAGGAATAGATCGTTTATTAAGCGCACGTTCCGTGGCAGGCGCTACGCTGAGTGAGGTGGAAGTAAAGTGACTTGTCCAGGATCACACAGTTAATCTGAGGCCAAATTTGAACTCAGGTCTTCTTTTTGACTCCAACTGTAGCATTCTGTCCCTTTCAACGCTAGCTGTAGAATGTCCGTCATGGAAGAGAGTCTACATGAAACACGAAGTGCTTTTTTGAGAGCTGTGCCTCACTTAGCCTCTCTACCCAGAGTTGTGGACACCGCATCCCAGGCCACCACCAGTGGTCTTGACTTTTTGCCTTCGATGACTCAGGAGGAGAGTGAGGCTGATGGCTTTCCGAAGCTCTGCCTCACTAAAATCCGATTCACCGAGAAGTCAAGATATCACTCCATGATGTCATCAGTCCTCTCTGAGAACAAGGGATGAACAACAACAGAAGGATAGGGATTGAACCCGAGATTTCACTGGTACAAGGTGAGGAGACTCCCTTGAACAGTGCAGGTCACACTTAACTAGGGCACAGAGAGGGTATGTCTTGCCCAAGGTCACACAGCCAGTATGTGTCAAGTATGGAACTCGAACCTAGCTGGCTTCAAAGCCAGCCTGCTACCCCCAATGCCATACTGCCTTTATATACAAAATATATAGAGAGAAAAAAGTTTCCAGAATCAGAAATATTTTCCATATTGTTACCAGGGGTGGGGCCTTGAGGCCACGTGAGGCCCGCTAGGTCCTCAAGTGCAGCCAGTTTCCCACCCCAGCATTAGGGCATTTGAAAAATGCTTTGTGTAAACAACTTTGAGGTACCACATCTCACCAGTCAGATTGGCTAAGATGACAAAACAGGAAAATGACAAATGCTG
>CM053586.1:175710137-175752212 GCA_028646515.1 Pseudochirops corinnae
ATTGTGGAACTGAATCTTGTAAATTAAAAGTAAATGAGTAAATAAAAAAAAATAAAAAAGAAAAAAAAAAAAAGAAAAATGCTTTGTGTAGCGGGTAGTGTTTGAGGGATCCAGGTATTACAAGATAAAAGAGATCAGGAACGAGAGTGTCCCAAGAGTGAGGGTGAGCCTTTGAAAGGAGAGGGAGGGGAAGGCAGAATGTCCGGCTTGGGAGACAGCAACATGTTTTCATGGTTTACAGGGGACTAAAGGGAATGATGAAAAGGCAGGCTGAAAAAGAGGCTGAAACTGGATTGTAAGGGGCTTTTGATGGCAAGTTGACTTTGACCTCTTCTTTGGGTTTCCCCACAGAGGTGATGCCCTGCCCTATGACGCATTCTCAAGAGTGGCTTTGCCACTTACCTTGTGGTAAGAGGAAGTCTTACATTTGCAGTTTTGTTTTTCTCTCAATTTTCTCAAGAACTTTTCTATCCATGGTTTCGTTTGGTCCTCACAACCAAGGTAGGTAGTGCCAGGATCATTATCCCCATTTTATAGATGAGAAAACAGACTTGGGCTTTTAATGATTTTGCCTAACAAGTTTGTGGCAAATCAAGGACAGGAAGTTAGTTCTCTTGACTCCTATTCCATTTTTAATTTTTTTTTTTTTTTTGCTTTTTGGAGGGCAATTGGGATTAAGTGACTTGCCCAAAGTCACATGGCCAGAAAGTGTGTCAAGTGCCTGAGGCTGGATTTGAACTCAGGTCCTCCTCACTCCTGGGCCAGTGCTCTATTCACTGCACCACCTAGCCCTGCCCTCCCATTCCATTTTTCTTTTTATTATCACTGTTGATATAATTGAAATTTAGTATTTCCTATGACTGTACACATATAACCTATATCAGATTGCTTGCCCTCTTGGGAAAGTGGGTGGAGAGGGAGGGAAAAAAAAAATTTTGAACTCAAAATCTTATAAAAGTGAATGTTGAAAACTATCTTTACATATAATTGGAAAAAATAAAATACTATAAAGTGGGGGGGGGGAGAGCAAGAAATTTAACATCTCCATTCCATGACTGTTTTATTCTGGCATGGAGGTGACCTTGGGTTCTGGAAGGATTTGCCAATAGAGCACAAGGTTTGGCAGGTCCTGCCAGGATGGCTTAGAGTTTACACCCAGTGATACAACAGTACATCTGTGATGTGCAGACCACTTCAGCGAAGTTCAGAGTCGTGACAAACTGAGGGGATACTTTTGGCTTTTATCTTTTTATCTGTAGCATCTGGCCTTGCATATAATCGGTCTTTAACAAATTAATATTTTAATTAAATATTTGATAAATGCTTTATGTTTGTTGAACTGACTTGCCCTCATCATATCAAAGTATTTTCATCTCATTTCACCTCATAATTTAAATACTTCAACAATTCCAAAGATCTGTGCTTTCCTCAGTGTCAGTATTTTCTCTATCTATTGAGTATGGAACCCCTCCTTGTCTTCATAAGTGCTCTTCATAAGCTTTCTTCTCATTAAAGATGAGAAGGAAAGGGAAACTCAAACCTATTTTAGAGATGGGGAAAGTAATGCTCACGGAAGCCAAGTGATTTTGTTGCAGGTACCCCAGGTGTTTATAATCATTAAGTGAATAAGCATGTACATGGTGAGCTGTGAAGCAACAGCCTATTTGCCGATCAATCACCTTGAAGATGAGACCTGCCCAAGTGCAGAGGAAGCTTGATTTAGGTCTTTTTTTTTTTTTTAACATTATATTACTCAAAATGATATAGGCTATGAAGTAGTGAGCTTAAGCTGGACAAAGTAGTGAGCCAAGGAACCTGGGTTCTAGTTTGGAGTCAAGAGGACTTGAATTTGAATCCAGTCTCTGAGACTTACTAGCTGTGTGACCTTTGGCAAGTCATTTAACTTCGGTCTGTCTCATGTCCCTCAACTGTAAAATACAGTTAATAACAGGACCTACCTCAAAAGGTTATTGTGAGTATTGAATGAGATTTTATTTGTAAAGCACTTAGCACCAGCACCTGGCATGTAACTGTTATTCAGTCACGTCCAACTCTTTGTGACCCCATTTGGTTTTTCTTGGCAGAGATTATGGAGTGGTTTGTCATTTCCTTCTTCAACTCATTTTACAGATGAGGAAACTGAGGCAAACAGGGTGAGGTGACTTGCCCAGGGTCACACAGTTAGTGTCTGAGGCTGGATTTAAACTCAGGTTTTCCTGACTCCAAGCCTAGTGGACTAGGGAGTGCAAACCCCTAGGGACCCCCCAAGTCTAGGGACTGCAAACACCCAGATGCCCCTGGTATACAATACAAACACAGGTATTTAATAAATGTCCTTTTAAAATAGTTCTGTTGATAAGTGTCTTTTTTTTTGGTAGTTCTGTCAATAGATGTCATTATTAAATAGTTCCATCTCTGCCACTGCATGAGACAAGTGACTTCCACCCTCTGAGCCTCAGTTTCTCTCACTGCAAAACAAATTTATGATTCTGCAACCAGCCTGATCATGTACAGGTGTGACCCAGCCAAGTGACACTGAGCTGAACTGGTGAGGCTGGGACAGACAGATGTATGATTGAAGGGTGGAAAGAGGAGGAAAAGGGTATAATTTACAGCCCAAAAAGCAAAAGCCCCTTTGGTTTGGCTGGACTGGGTTGGGGAAACTGAAGGGGAACAGTGATTGCCAAGATAAGGATGGAACCTATCAGATTATTCTGATTAGGACTGGGCCCCTAAACTTGGGTTGATGATGGTAGGGACAACCACTGAGCAAAGCTAGTAGATTGTAGAAAGTCTTTGACTCTCCCTACACACTCAGTGCTCCTTTCTCTCCTAGTACATCCCTGGGAATCCCAGTGCTCTCACTTCTTCCACTCATGCAGGTCTAATTTCCTCATGCCCCAAACTCTGAACTTTCTCCTTCCAACTTAATCATCTCCCCAGCCTTTCTCCTCCCCCAAGTTCCCCCAAAATGCTCCTCCCAGCTCTTGGGACCTTTAAAACATTCTGATCAACTAGTTCACACTGAGCTGTTAATGAGTAACTGCAGCTTAATGCCCTGACCCTCCTAGCACTGTTTGACTTTTAACCTTCTAAGACTTAACTCAAAGGGATGAATTTCAACAGCGAAATTTTAGGCATTTGCCAAAGCCCTACAGAGGTTATATTTGGGAAAGGAGGAGGAGGAGGCCTTTCTTTGACAGTATTTTTGTGTAAATTACAGGGATGGCTTGAAGACAACTACTAGGACATGTAATCCCATCTAAATCTGGGTAGTATTAGGCCCCGGCTTCAGATCCTGCCTCTGAGGTTCACTACCTATGTAACCCTGAGCAAGTGTGTGCAAGTGTCTCCTCTATCACAATGGGAGCTCCCTGAGGGCAGTGACCCAGCACTTCCTACGGTGCTTCATACTATTGAGTGCACATTGACTTGACAGCCTTTCTAGGACTCAGTTTCCTCAAACAAATGGCCCTTCTAGCTCTGCATCCATGATCCTTCTGGAGGTACAATCACCCTATATGAATAAATGTTACCCTGACTTGTAGCATTCATTCAATGGAGCTGGATCATAAGGCTGCAAGCCAAGCCCTTTGCTTTAGTTACTGACCCAGCCTGCACCACACACACACTCCCTCATCTTCAGCTCAGGCTTAGCACCAACTCATCCAACCCCACAAGCCTAATATATTCTCCCCTCCTTCTCCCCACAACACTCAGTCTCCCCTCACCAGACTCTGTCCTCTACTCCTGCCCCAACCAAACCACATGCCCACCACATTCTGACCCTTCCCACCTCCTCAACCAACTCTGCCTGTCCTTTCTGTCTTGCTCCATAATCCGAAGCCCTACCAGTCTGGTCCTATTCCTGTTCCTTCCCCACCAAACCCAGTCCCTCCCGTGTACCACACCAAGCCCCTCCCCTCTTCTCACCAGACCAAGCCCCTCCCTGACTCCTTCCTCACCAAACCCTAACCCTCTCCCTATTTTTCTCCACTGCCAAACCCAGTCCCTCCCTACCACACCATGCCCCTCCCCACTTCTCATTACCTGACCCGTTCCCTCCCCTACTAGTGCTCACCAGATTTCTCTCCTTGACTCCTCCCTGGCATTTCCAGTGACTCCCCAGCTACTCCTATGGGATTTGACAGCTGTCTTCTAGTATTTGGAAAACTGTCTTATGGAAACTTGTTCTGCCATGCCCTACTGATAGAAGCTGGCAGAGAAGAAAAGAACACAGTCTTGGGCTTGATGTGAAAAATACCTTCAAGCATGGAATGAGCAGCCTATGAGCACCTGCTGGGAGTGCTGCTGAGGACATTCCTATTTCTAAACTAGACTGGAGTGTGACCTGTAAGATCCCTTCCAACTCTGGAACTCTATGACTGTGTTTCTTCAGTTTCTTATCAGACTACATCCCTCCCCTGTTCTCCTCCCACCAATTGCCCTCTCCTTTCCCTACCTTCAAAATCTCTTCCAAGCAGCCTTCCCAGAATGACCCTGACAGCTCTGATTCTTCCTGATGCTAAAGATGCTGGTTACCCCCACAACTCTTCCCACACTGAGCATACCCAGTTTGCACCTGCTTTGAGGGCAGCCTTGTGGTTTTCCCCTGCTTGTGTGTAGGAATGGATGTCTTATCCCTAAGCTGCCTTAAGGTTTGGGTCCTCCAGGATTCAGAGTCGGCAGGGACCTGAGATCATCTCATCCAAATCTTTTATCTTACAGATGACAAAACGGAGGCCCAGAAAGGAAAAGTGGGAATCCTCATCTTCCAATTCCCAAACCAGTCCATTTTCCACTTTACCCGATACCAAGATAAAACCATGTTTAAAAAAATAAAAGCAAACCCAGAGCCCACAACTGACACAAAACCCAAGGGATAAAGAAGACAACAGTAACATCAAAGGATGTGGTTAGGTCAATAAGTATTATTTACTGAGCACCTGCTATAATACCCAACCCTGTGTTAGGGGTCGTGTGGGATACAGAGAAGTATAAGGCACTGTCCCTGCCCTCAAAGAGCTTACAGTCTAGTTGAGACCAAGACATACACATGAACCAGAACAAGAGAAGAGAGCCTAGAATCAAGTGCTCAATTGTGTGGTACAGACTCCAAGTGCTTGCTACCTACTCTCCCCTCTAGGGTCAGTGCCCAGGCTGGGGTTTTGTCCACAGGACTTTTGGGACAGGGTAAAATCAGGATGGAATGAAACCTGTTCCTTCTGTATGCAATCAGCAACAGCCCCTCTCACCTTCCCCAGAAAGGCCAGAACATCCTCATCACCCTGCCTCACTTCCAAACCACCATCACCTTGTTCAGCTGCTATACAAAGTACAATGGGAAGGGAAGGGAGAAGGGAGGAGGAAAGTGGGAATGGGGTTGGAGGTGAGGATGGGAAAGGGATGGTGGAGAAGGGGAGAGCTAAGAGGAAAACCTCACCACATAAGGGTAGCTAGGTCTCTGTAGAAAGTGCAGGGCAGGACAGCACCAATAGGGACCCGGGATCCTGAGCAGCTTGGCTGGTCCACCTTTGGGGAACGGATGCCCACCTGCCTACCCAGTGCCTGAGGGCAGGCAAAGAGGGGCATGACAGAGGGAGGAGAGTGGGGAAAACTACAGGAACCAACTCTCTCCCCCATCTCTCAGTAGAGAGCAAAGCCCAAAAGTCAATGGGGTGGGACCCCTGCCCTTCATCCCTTGGCTTTGGCCATCTCAGAGGAGGACAGTCACTTTGTACCCCTAACAATCCTACCTCCACTCCACCCTCCCAACAAAGTGCCATCTGTTTTTATTTTTATATATTTTTTTCAAATTAAAATTAACTTAATTTAGAGAACCCGGGAGAATTCCACAACACCTGATGGGAGAGAACTGCCCTTGGGCATGTCGCCTAACCAGGAGCTCCCGGATAAGGAAGGAGAGGCAAGGAAGTTAGCAGCATTTTGTAGCTACACCAATGTCTGGCCTGAGGCCAACTTCATTCTATCTTACAGGATAGAGGAAACATAGAACAAGGACATTTTAAATAAAGTTTCAAAACATAAAAATACCCGACAGTCCGACTTATACAGCGGGGGTGCAGCTAGCTTTCCACTGTCGTTTTTTGTTTTTTTTTAAATATTCTCCATGCTATACAGGCCAGGGCCCACCCAGCATGAAGAGAGCGTATATATACAAAGAGAAGTTTAAATTAAAATACAAACAATAATTAAAACACACACACACACTGACGAACAAAAAGCTAAAGTATCTAAACTGGGGTGGTCACCATCACCCAGGCTGGAGAGAGAGAAATTGGAGCGGCAAGTCACGGCTTCCTCTTGTAGATGAGCCTTCGCTTTGAATGGTAGAAATCTGTTAAGACACGGGAAAAAAAACAAGTCCAAGGGTGACCAGGTCAACATAGCCTTGCAAAGAAAGACAATACCAAGTTTTTGATTTAAGTTTTTCAAAGTGTTTTTTTCCCACAAAAGCCCTGGAAGCCAAGGGGTGAAAGTATTCATCATTCCCACTTTACTTGGGCCCAGAGAGATTGAGTGACCTGGTCAGTGTCACAGGATTCAAACCCAGTTCTCAGGATTTCAAGTTTGACATGCTTTCCCATCCTGCCTCTCACCCAAAACAAGTAATCGAAAGAAAGAACCAGAACCCCAGAAGTGTGCCTGCCCTCCTAAAGAGCACTTGATGGAGAGCTTCATAGAATCAAAGGCTGGAAGGGACCTTAGGGGCCATTACTAGGTCTATTACCTTAGATAAGTTATTCTCTCTTCTGGGTCCTAGTTTTCTCATCTGATTTGGGTCTGAACTAAACAATCTGAGTTAGAAAGGAACAGTCAGAAATTATTTAGTCCATTCCCATCTCTTTTAAAAATATTTTTTGAAGGCAACTGAAGTTAAGTGACTTGCCCAGGGTCACACAGCTAATGAGTGTCTGAGGCTAGATTTGAACTCAGATCCTCCTACTCCAGGACCAGTGCTCTATCACTGAGCCACCTAGCTGCCCCCTGATCCTGTAATTTTACAGAATAAAGTGATGCCCACAGAGGTTAAGGGACTTAACCAAGTAGCATAAGTCTTAAAGTAGGACACCTGGGATTCAAACTTGGGTTTTTGACTCTAACCCAGAGCTGCCTTCATTTTCTCACACTACTTCACTTAAGTTATTTCTAGCTCTGATATTTGACAATTATGGGGAGCTGAACTAAAAAACCAATAAGGTCTCCTTGAAGGATAAGATTCTATGGTTCTAATTAGTCCCTCACTGCCCAACCAAGCCCCTTCACTCACTCACCCGTCATACTGGTCTGCTTGTGTTTTCGAGTTGGTTGGGAGGTCCCAGCCATGGACCCTTCCTCTCGCTCCGGGGTCAGTGGTACTACGGTGCAGGAGAGGGATAGGTCCACATGGTCTCCCTGGGTGGACATCTGTAGCAGGGCTGGAGAGCTGGGTCGGGGCTTTGGCCTCTTCCCCCCCAGGTCTTCCCTGCCCCATGGCCCCGGCCCTGATGGACGATATATGGAGGGCAGATCCAGGCCTCGGACCCTCTCCCAGGCAAAGTCACCCTCCAGTGGGGTCTCAGTGATGAAGTCGAAGTTCCATCGGCGCTGGGCCTCCTGGGTACAGCTCTGCATCAGGTCTTGGCAGTCTCGCTTCAGCTGCTCATGGTCCACGGGTCCAAAGAGGTTCCGGCAAAGTTTCCCACTGCAGGGGATCTGACGGGTTCTGCTTGGTGACTCAGACATGGTAATGACTCTGGCTGGGAGACAAAACGACATGTAGTTGACTAGAGAACTCAAAAACACAGATTGTGAGAGCTGCGTAAAACCTTGTAGAGGCCACTTAATTCAACCCCCTCTTTTGCAGATGGGACACCGGAGAAGTTTAAGTGATTTGCCTAGGGTCCCAAATCAGTAAATAATACAGCTGGGATTCTGACTCCAAATCCAGCATTTTTCCCAGTGTGCCTTCCTCTCCAAAGCTCCCCACAGTCCTGACACAGACACCCTCCTCTACCCCCACCCCCACCCCAACACTCACTCACACACAAGAACAGAAAAAGTCACAGAAAAACTGAGTTCCCTTCCCAGCTCTGTCACTGACTCCCCTGTTATGAGCCAATGCAAGTTACTTCCTGTTTCTGGGCCTCAGTTTCCTCTCCTGTAAAATGATCATAACAATCCTTCTATTACCTACTCCCTGAGGTTTGGGGGAGAAAAGAATTTTAGAGACCCTCCAAGCCTTACAGAAACAAGAGCTATCATTACTGGTATAATTTGAGGGGTTCCAGGAAATCACTGAAGTCAGGATGTTTATGTTTATAAAAGTGCAGCAACATTATGACATCATCCACTGGATCCTCCCAGCAACTCTGGGAGAAGTAAGCAAAGATTGTTATCTCCATTTCACAGATGGGGAGACTGAGGCCCAAAGAGGCAGGAACAGGAGGAACTGAGGCTCAAACTCAGGTCTCCTGTCACAAGCTCCCTGGAGTCAGCTTGAATACAGTAGCAGTTAACAGATCATGTTTACAGAATTGCAACTAGAATCAATTTATTCCCAGCTATTTCTCTTAGCTTATTGTTCAAACAGGCTAGAAATTCACAAGTATGCATGAATTACACCAGTGTAAAATGTTTTAGCAAGGGCCCAGCCCAAGGAAACATTTTTTTACTCAATTCTCAGCCCAGGTCTTACTTCAACTAGACACTGGTACTCTTTCCCTAAGGGAACAAGACCAGAAAGACCTTTACTAGGAAATTTGTCAATCGCCCTTCCCCTTTGGCCTTCAGAACCAAGTTCAATGTCCAACTTCCTTTTTCCAGCCCTTCATTTACACATACTCATAGATGACAAGCAAACTGGTATAAGCCCACAGACCCACAGTTATATTAAATAATAAATTAGCATATATCAGTACTTAATACTGTTAGATTTGTGAACTACTCCAACCATTTTGAGAACAATTTAGCAACTACAGTAAAATGGCTATAAAACTATACATACCCTTTGATCCAGCAATAGGTATGTATCCCAAAGAGATCAAAGCAAAGGGAAAAAGATCCATTTGTACAAAAATATTTACAGCAGCTCTTTTGGCAGTGGTAAAAAATTAGAAATCAAGGGAATGTCCATCAATTGGGAATGGATGAACAAGTTGTGGTATATGATTGTGATAGACTACGTTATGCCATAAGAAACGACAAGTGGTTTCAGAAAAACCTGGGAAGACTTGTATCAACTGATGCAAAGTGAAGGGAGCAGAACCACGAGCACATTGTTCACAGTGACAGCAACATCATACAATGATCAACTGTGGAAGACTTGGCTACTCTGATCAAGACAATGATCCAAAACAAATCCAAAGCACCCATGATGAAAAATCTACCTTCAGAGAAATAAAGAATGAACATTAAGAGCAGAGTGAAACATACTTTTCTCACTTTCTTAATTTTTATCTTATCTCGTCTGTATTTTCTTTTGCAACATAGCTAATAAGGGGGAAAAACATAACAGTGTTTTTACAAGACCTTCACAATACAGTCCCTCATTTGACCTTCACAATAATCCTGTAAAGCAGGTTAGTCCCCATTTTACAGAGAAGGAAACTGAGGATCAGAGAAATTAAGAGGCTCGCCCAAAGTTAGACAGCTTGTGAGAGGCAGGAGTACAGGTCTTTCTCTCCAGTTCAATGTTCTTGTCGCCACACAATGTATGGGAAGAATAGGAAGCCTTTACCCATCCCTCTAAATTCTGGAGTTTTCTTTCTGTTAATTATTTCATAGTTTTCCTGTATGTAGTTTGTTTGCACATGTAAGTTTACAAGTTGTCTCCCCCATCTGACTGTGAGCTCCTTGAGGGCAGGGCTGGTCTTTTGCTTTTCTTTGTATCTCAAGTCCTTAGCACGATTCCTGGCACATAGTAGTAGATTAATAAATGTTAGTTGACTGACTGACAAACCTTAACACACAGACACACAGGCACAGAAGGAAACTTAGAGGCCATCTCTATTTTAGAAATGAGGAAAATGAGGCTCAGAGTTTACAGTGACTTGCCCAGGACCCCGAAGGTAGTAAATGACAGTGGGGGGAAAGATGAAGGGAACAAGCATTTTTATAGCACCTACTATGTGCCAGGCATTTTGTTTTTATTTTTTTGCTTTTTGGAAGGAGGAAGGCAGGGCAATTGAGGTTGACTTGCCCAAGGTCACACGGCTAGTAAGTATTAAGTGTCTGAGGCTGGATTTGAACTCAGGTCCTCCTGACTTCAGGGCCGATGCTCTATTCACTGCGCCACCTAGTTGCCCCATGTGCCAGGCATTTTGACAACTATTATCTTATCTGATCCTCACAAAAATCCTTTGAGGTAAGTGCTACTACTACCTCCACTTTGTAGTTGAACAGAGGTTAAATGACTTACCCAGGGTCACACTACAGCCACATTTGAACTCAGGCCCAGCTATCTCTACAATGGCTAAATTTGAACCCAGATCCTCTGATAGCAAGGCCAGTGCTCCTTCTCCTGCCTCTAATGCACAGAACACAGGGCACAACTTGGCCCAGACTCAGAAGCACATACGCACACTGGCACAGGCCCACAACCACAAGGACCCATGTTCTTTCTTGGGGCTTCCCCAGGCTGGGATCTACCCTCCCAAGCACCTTAGTGCCAACTTGCCTCACCCAGAGTTTCTGGTTCTCTGCCCATAACCTAGACAGCCCTACAAGGAAGTAAGCACTAAAGTGTTGAAAATAACCTTTGGGCCATGGGGGTGGGGTGATGACTGGTGGAGCACAGCTCTGTGTGTGTGTGTGTGTGTGTATGTGTGTGTGTGTGTGTGTGTGTGTGTGTGTGTGTGTGTGTGTGTGTGTGTGTGTGTGTGTGTGTGTGTGTAGATGCCCCTGTGACATCACTGGCAGGAGGCACTGTTCCTTGACAAAGTCAACTTAATGCTTTTTTCTACAGCCACCACAGCTACCCCTATCCGTCCAGTACAGGAGAAAAGAGCCAGGAACTACAAGTCAGGAGACCCCTAGGGTCTAGTCCCAGCTCTGACCCAGTAACTTGCACCATGATCCTGGCCAAGTCACTGCCTTTCTTCAGGCCTCAGTTTCCTCATCTGTAAAAAGTCTTTCTTAAAGGCAGCAGTGAGGATCAAGAAAGGCATGGAAAACCCTTTGAAAAATATGAAGGATTACCCACATCTGTGTGGCTCAGACAAATTCCTTCCACCTTGCCTTTCCTCAGGCCTCCCTTCCATTGCCTTGTGACAATCTCTATGGGTTGAAGGACCAAAGATGCCTAAAGAAAAGCTCTGCAACTGTGTGGGGTAGCAGGCAACACAGCAGAGTGGAAGTCAGAAGGCCTGGGTTCAAATCTGAATCTGTCACCTACTACCCTGATGATCTTGGGTAAGTTACTGTCTCCTCAACTGTAAAGTGATGTAGTTGGAATAAATGATCCCTAAGGTCCCTTGTGAATTTCAGGTCCAAGGATAATCCCAGGTAGAGCACTGGCCTGAGGGATCAGAGAATTCCACGTCCAGAACTAGAAGAGACTTAATTTCTAGCTAATCCAGCTGACCCATTTTACAGATAATAAACAGAGGCCTAGAAAAATTAAGTGCCATTAACACAAGCCCACAGACCCACATGTATAGTAAATGACAGTAGTGGGATCAGAATTTTACAAGTGCTTTATATCCATCACCTCACATGAGGCTCAGAATTATTATCTCCTTTTTACTGATAAGGAAATTAAGACTCAGAGAATGACTTGCCCACACAGTCACACTGCTAGAAAAGGTCAGAGGCAAAATTCGAACCCAGATCTTTGAGTCCAGGTCCAACACTCTTTCCAGTATACCACACATACTCTAAAATACACTCCCACAAACACTAACACAGACAAATATTGAAGGGTCATAGGTGAGAGCTGGTAAGGACTTCAGAGGCTATTTCCATTTTAGAGATGAGGAAAATGAGAGGCAGAGAGTTAAGTGACTTGCCCTATGTCACATCGGTAATAACTAACAAAGATCCTATTTGCACCTGGTCCTGTGACTGGTAGGATGGGATGGGGCAGGGGCCCAGCATTAATCTCTTGGGAGACAAGCTACATCCAGAACAGATGTATCAGGTGATTCTAACAGGCCAGATACTTTGAACTCACCAGTTTCTAACTGCTTGACCCCAAGAGGCCACATTTCCAAGCACCAAATCAACAAAAAATACATCTCAGCAGGCTTTCTGTTGCCCCCTATTTCCACATTTTCCTAGGCTCCTCCTATATCTAGTGTCAGAGGAGACCAGAAGAAATAAGCTTACCTACTTATGGTGACACTGGTGCTTACCCCCACCCTAACTCCACCATGCCCCGACATCAGCCAGGCTTCTGGGAGCTATTGGCAAGCCTGGGCAGGAAGTGTGTTTTTAGGAGAGCAAGCCCAGGCTTGTGTCTTTGAAAGGGACAAATACCCACTAAGCTTGAGTCAGTCAGTCAACATTTATTAAATGCCTACTGTGTGCCACACTATGCCAGGCCTGTGTCCCACCTTTTGCTACAGCCACAGAGTCAAAACATGGAAGGAATGGAAGAATCTTAGAATTTTTCTGATCTAACTCTTTCCCACTAAAGATGGAGAGTCAGAAGCCCAGGGAAAGAAAATCTCTTGCCTCAAGGTTACAAAGACAGCAAAGTCAGAACAGGGCTCCTTCACAGTGTGGGGCTCACACCACTCTCTCAGCAGACAGAGCCCCCACTCTCCAGTATACTCCATTCCCATCTCCCAAGGTACCCTCAAAATGCCCCAGAGAAGGTCTTGTGCTGACCTTCCTCATTGCTTCTCGCCCTCCTTCCCCCACCCAGGACAGGATAAGAATGGGAATAAGATTTCGAAACAGGAGCAGAGGGTTTATTTTCAGTGTCCCTATAATACAAAGGGTACTTTGGGTGGCTACAATTAGGACTTCATTAAGTAGCAGTATCAGAGAAGTTGACACTTAAATGTCATTGCTGGAACAAATGTTCCACAATAAGAAGTTACAGGGTATCAATGCCCCGCCCCAACTTCTGCCTTTAAGTTTGAATTCCAGCTCAGACATTTATTAGTTGTGTGACCTTGAACAAATCACTTCCTTTTGGGCTCTCAGTGCTCAGTACTGCTCTGGTGGCAGCTAGGTGGTGCAGTGGACATAGTGCTGGGCCTGGAGTCAAGAAGACCTGAGTTCAAATGTGACCTCAGACATTTACTACCTGTGTGACCCTGGGCAAGTCCACTTAACTCTGCCTCAGTTTCCTTGTCTGTAAAACGTACAAACACTCCAGCATTTTTGCTAAGAAAATCCCAAATGGGATCACGGAAAGTCAGACATGACTGAACAATGACATATCCTACTTGTTCTAGCTCCTTGAGGGCAGGGTATCTCCAGCGCCTAGCACTTAGTGCCTGGGATGTGATAGGCACTTACTAAGTTCTTACTAAAATCTGACAGGTATGTGTTTAATAAATGTTTGTCTACAGATCAACTCCTGAGTCTATAAATTTCAGGTACTAGTCTGGTAAGGAAAGGGTTATTTTTGCAAAGTGGAGCAAATTCAGGAGAAAAGACCGGAGTAGAGTGCGTGATGAAATGCTGGCTGGCTGTACATGCCTGCTGAGCTCAGGACAGAAGGTTCTCTGGGAGTGAGACACAGGAAACAAAGGCCCCTAGGCAAGAGTCATTTGGGAAATTTCTTTTGGTAGGGTGGCTGGGCTATGCAGCCTCAGGTCCAGGAGGGGGCGCCTGCCTCTCGGAAATCCCCCCCTCACCCCCCCACCCCCACCCCTGCAGCCTGCCCTGGTGCCTAGGGCAGCGGGACAGTCCAGAAGGGAGAAGTTGTAGTGAGTCAATTTCCTGAACTGCCAGCCCGCCAAAACTTGGAGGGAGGCACGTCACAGACTCCTGGGGAGGGGCAGGGGGAAAGGAGGGTGGAGGGATGGGAGAGGGATGTGAACACGTCACGCTGAGCCAGCCGGGCTTCCGAAACTGCACATGACACTGTTGGGAAATAAGCCTTTCTCATTCCACTCAGAGACACAAACAAAGGCAGAGCCAGGCAGAGGCACGGACAGACAAAGACAGACACAGCCAGGAGACAGACACAGGCGCTCATCTGTGCCACGACCTCAACTCCACACCCAATCCACTCGAGGAGACAACTGGTTAACTGGGGAATAAAAATAGCAATGGGAAGCAAAACCCAAACGACTAACAACACCCCGCTACTCTTTGGGACGTGCCTGAAGCGGAGAGGGGAGGGGAAGGGAGGCGAGAGGGGCTGCAGAGTATCTAGGCATCGCCGCCTACTTAAAAGTATCCAATTCAGTGCAAAGCAAAGCAATTCTACAAGTATTTGCTGCTGAGCGAGCACACACGTGACCTCCGTGTGTGTGTGTGTGTGTGTGTGTGTGTGTGTGTGTGTGTGTGTGTGTGTGTGTGTGTGCGCGCGCGCGTGTGTGCGTGCGCACGTTCTCCAGGCTGGCCAGGATCTGGAGCCAGGAGCCCTAGTACACAAACACACACGCCTTCGTCGTTTGCATACACACACCGGAAATACCCAACTAGGAAAGGTGCCTTCGCTGTCTCCACTACCACTCCCCATTCTGGTCACTGGGTCACCGACAGTCCTAGAGGCTGGGGAGAGTGGGCCCAGCATCGAACATGGCCTGAGCCCACTAGAAAAGGGTACGCAAGGCTCCCCAGACTCCCCTTCTCCCTCAGGTCTCCGCCCCCCTGGGTCTGGGAGGGGCAAGGTCCGGCTCCCGGACGGGGGCCGAGACGAGAAGCCGGCAGGGGTCCAGATACTAGAGGGTGATGTCAAGGAGAAAGGAGCCGTCCATCTCGAAAAGAGATGGCCACCTCGAGAACGCCTCAGAAAAGTGAGAAAGAATGGCTGTGCCCATTTTTCATTAGAATAACAGAGGCACAAAGATCGCAGGCACCCAGGTGCCCCGGCTTTCTAAGAGCTTAGGTTTCTCCTCCCTGGACCAAGAGCAAACTCACAAAGCCGAAACCTAGGGGAAGTCTCTGGCCACTGTCCCCTCAACTCCTCTCCAGGGCCAGCCCCTTCCTCCCCCCCATACCCACACACACCTCCCTTTGTTAAGGGGTAGCTCCGGAGTCTGCGGCTCTCAGAAGCCGCGGAGCTCTCCTCACACTCCCTCCCCCCCCCCCAAACCCAGCTCTCCTCCCCGGGGTGGGGCTCTGACCTCACCCCGCCCCACTCCCCGGGGTCTCCGTGTCACCCGTGAGTCACCTCCTGCTCCCCCTCCCTTAAGGGACAAGTCCCCGCACGTCCCAGGGGGCCGGCGACACCACCCTCCAGACCCGGAGCTGAGCTGGCCAGGCGGGCCAGGAGAAGGGGCTAGTCTGGGGGTGGGGCTCGGGGGACAAGGATTCCGGGCCGGGCGGGTGGGGAGGGGTGCAGAGGAGGTAGCCTCGGTCCCTGTCTCCCGTGCCAAAGGAAAGAGGAGAGGGGTGGTGCCTGTCGCTGAGAGAAACTGCGACATCGCCGTAGCCGGCTGCGGTCCCTCCACTCCTCCGCGATCCACCAGGGAGCCGCCCTCGGGACCCCGAGACATTCTATTCGGAACCTACCCGGATCGATCAGCCTGAGGATCCCCGCCCCGGGGCGGGCCTAAGCTTTTAACCTGCCGGGCATCACCGACTCCCAAGCAGAGAAGAGTCCGAAACTCGCCTTCCACTCCTAGCCCGGGCCCGGTTTGCATCGGGAGTGGAGGGTGTCTTCCTCAGATTCCAGCTCCTCGCCCTTCTCAGTCCCCCCAACTATACTGGTGAGAAAGCAGGAAACGGGCGGGGTCCTAAATCGGGGATGAGACCCCCTTCCTAACACGGACGAACTCTAGGGATATCCCGGTCCCCCTCACCCCCTTCCCCTTCTCTCCAGCCTCTTCTCCTTTGGGTCCCAAGAAGGTTAAGAGAGAAAGCGCTACACGGGTACCAGGGCTGGACCGGGCCGGGACCATTCAGTAGCGACCAGAGAAGAGAAACCGGTGGGGAGGGGGCGCTCCAACAAGGGGCCCCTTCTCCCCACCCCAAGCCGGGAGAATCGGGCCCACCTTCCCCAGGCTGCAGCATCTCGGACAGTCCCCCGGTCGGGAGGAATGCAGGACCCCCTCCTCATACACACACACACACACCAGACACACACAAACTCTGCAGAAACAGTAGAATTAAAGGCCTCTCCAACTCTCAAATCCTGCCTCCTTCCAGTCCAACTTCAACTCCAAATCCCCTCTCACCTCCTCCGTATCCCTCAGGATGTCTCGATTAAGCCTTGCCTGCTCTGCGTCCCTGCCCTAGCCCCAGCTCTCGAACCCGGTTCGGTGGCGTAGCTCACACCTCCTCTTCTGGCTGGGCTGCCCGGCTTCGGAGCCTATTATAGCTGCACAGTCTCCGCCCTCCGCTGAGCCTCCGCTGAGCAGTCCACCCAAACCCCGCCCTCCGCGCTCAGCCGGGGAGCAGGGCGCGGCGCCAGGCTCGGCGAGTGAGTGAGTGACAACGGGGCCGGGGACTGCGGCCGCCGGTCTCCGCAGCCTAGCCTGAGGGCTGGGGGCAGGGGTACAGCCGGGCCCTGGCAGCCAGAAACTCTCCCTTACCCGGTCGAGACTCCCGCGCGCGCGCGGGGGCGCGCGCACGAATACACACACATACACACAGAGTCATACTCACACATACACGCTTTTGTAGTTCTATTTTGTCGCCCGTGTCGCATTTCCCAGAAAACTTAAGCAATAAAATCAACATTCCTACTGGAAAAGGACGTAAGGGTCCTGAAAGGAAGGCAATGAATTTCTTAAGCCCTCTCTGGCTAGCTGCACGACCCCTCTGAATAGGAATTTACTCCTAAATAGACGGAAGAACATTAATGTCAGTGCTTACCTCTTACAGTTGCCTAACATCTTGCACTAATTAATTCACTTTCATTTTCTGTATCTTTTCTGGCCCTTTCCTAAGGCCTCCTCTGTCCTTCTCCTGGGGGTCCTAAAGGACCTGGGACAAGGACTACCATGATACCCTCATAGATGTGTGTGATTAGAAGAGGACCTGGGCAGGTGATGAACTGACAATGAGGGATAGTCCCAGTGTCTATAGAAAACCAGAGACAGATTTATCAGACTTTGGGGTAAATGTCTCTGGAAGATTTATGCAAAAACATGAACTAGAATTGCACAGAATGGGTTCAGAGCAACTCTGACTGAGGAGCTACCTACCTCAATTAGATTTCAGATCTAAGATATTGATTGCTGAAGGAAGAAATCATAGCATCAGAGAGTGGGACCATGCAGACCATCCTCATTCTGTGGATGACTGAGGTTTACAGCAGAGACCTAAGAGTAACCAATGGTAGTTCTGGGATTGAACTCAGGTCCTCTGACCTCAAATACAGAGGTGTTTCTGCCACCCTCTGCCCTTTGACCCTTAATTTGAGGGTCTTCTCATTACTTGGGTTATGTTAACCTAGGATTCTGGGGAAGAAGGAGGCCACATTCCTTACAAGTCTAATCCAGGCTAACCCACTGACCAGGTCATTGGAGGGAAACCAAACTCCATTTCCATACCTTCATCCAGCAATTTCACTGTATTCTACCCCTAGCTGAGGTTATCCCTAGTTGTTCTGTGACAAAATTACTGATAGAAAGTTGGTGGGTCTATGAAGATGAGGGTCAAATCTACATATGTAAGTAAACTACCCTTCCTCTGTCTAGCTAAGTCCTGAGCTGCTCTGAAATGAAGAACAATATTGGGAAGCTAGCTCAGGATGGGGCTGATTCACCTGAGCCCTCCATTCGGGAAACTGAGGCTGTAGTGGATGAGACTTTTCCCAGGTCACACAAAGTGTATTGAAAGGCCAGAACTCGTATGTATAGCATTCACTTTTCCAGCCCAAGGCTTTCCTTTGCTGTATCTTTATCTCAATGTGTCATCTCTAGAACAGAAGTAATGTGATAATGTCCCGTTATCTTATGGCCCTTTGTTTGGGAAGTGAGAAGGGGACAGAAAGATACTATCAATATGTTCACATTAGGGCATTTTGAAAACACTAATCAGGAAATTTTTCCCTGTTCTAAATTACTGCTCTCTTGGACTGCTGGGACAGACAGAAAATAACCATGCCTTCCCTTCTCCCTTCCCCCACCCCAACAATGAACTCTACAATTTTTTCCTCATCTCAGATACCTGAAGCTCCTGCCCAAGAAACAGCTGAGAACTGAGTAGGGAATCTGGACAGAAACTCTCAAAAAAACAAAATAGAATCCAGGCTTTGCCATAACAAGGACTGGAAGATAATGTTGGTTCAGTGACTGCAGAGTTCTGCCCAGACTTGTCCCTTCCTCTCTCCCTTTGCTCTCAGAAAAAGACACTGGACCCTAGGTTTGCTGACCCCAGCTGAAGAGAAGGGCTTCTTCATTCCTCCTGTCCTTATTAGAGACTCTACGGCAGAAAGAAGCAGGCCTTACTGGTAAGAATCACAGCCCCCTACCCATCCTCATCTCCTCCAAGTGGCCCAGGAATCTGCCCTGTGGGGTCACTAGACCGGAGCAGTTCTACTGGGCTGCAGACCTATCTCAGGGATGCAAATTGCTCACAGAATTTGGACTCTTCCCTTGGGCAGGAGGGAGTCACAAGGAATGAATTGGTCAAAATGACAGCCAGAGGGGGGCCTGTGGAAGAAATACTACAGTACACCATGAGTCCAAAAACCACCCTTCAAACCCAGGCTCTGTCCCTGTCTCCTCTCCCAGCCGGGTGACCTTGAGCAAAATCACCACTGGACTCATCTGTAAAGCAGGGATACTTGCATTGTCTCCTCACAGGGTTGTTATGAAGGAAAGAGCTTGGCGAACCTTAAAACGACCAGACTGAGACGTGGAGGTTTTTGTCACTGTTACCGATCTTGTTATTGTTTGTATTATTGAGCTGTAACTAAGAATATTTTCAAAGCAACTGAATGGAGGTGGGGGGATAGGGAGTGGGGGCTGGGGAGAACCATGGCAGTGGAGGTGCAGAGGACAGTTTGACCTCCACTGCTGAGGACAGTTTGCCCTCTGGTACAGTTATGTAAGGAAAAAGGAAGGTCTCGTTATTGTCCCTAGGGTTGGGATGGGGGGTGGGGAGGTAGAACTGGGCAAGAAGACTCTGGAGATGGTGACGTCCTAGGATTCATCTCTCTCAGAATCCTTTGAGGGGTAAAGGCCAGGCAGCCCCCTGTCACAACACAACTGAACCTCCTGCAACCAAGCCCCCAGAAAACAATGAGACAAGTTTGAGATTGGGGTCACTTCAAGTAGGAAACACACTCCCAGGGGGCAAACGCACCCTGCTCCAGGTAGGCCCCTTAAGACAAAGCTCCACCTACCCCATGGAGTGTTATAGCTCATAGCTGGCCAGAATTAAAAAAAAAGTACTTCAATTTGTCTGGATCTTTCCTTAGGGATTAAAAAATAGTAGGGGTTTTCATGAATCTGGATGGTTGTAGAGCTGTGATTCATGTTTCGTCTGGAGGGAGAAAGAGGATCCTCCCCTTTGTACCTGGCTCTTGTGGTAAGACACACGCCATTCACACTACTGCGTGTTCAAGATGACAGCTTCAAGGGACAAACCTCGGTAGGACTTGGTCCCATGGTAGAGTTATTGAAGAGGAAGGGCATCAAGTAATAAGAAACCAGCTCTGCTTTGCCATTTAATGGGAGTAAATGGTCTTCCAGCGCTATTTGCCTCCAATAGCACCCAACTCACATGGTAGTTGTGAGACTCCAGCAAGGTAACAAGATGTTGTGGGGTCAGTCATCTCAGTCGTGCCAACTCTTCTTGACCCCACTCGGGGTGTTCTTGGAAAAGAGACTGGGAGGGGTTTCCCATGTCCTTCTCCAGCTCATTTGACAGATGAGGAAACTGAGGCAAACAAGGTGAAGCGACTTACCCACGGTCACACGGCTAGTATCTATGGCTGGTTTTGAACTCAGGAAGATAAGTCTTGCTGACTCCAGGCTGGGCATTCTGTCCATTGCAAAACTGAGGCAGATCGAGGACAAAAGACTTGCCCAGGGTTACAGAGCTCTAAGTGTTTGATGTCAGATTCAAATTCGTGTCTTTCTGACTCTTGGCCCATTGCTCTATCCACTGCTCCAGCTAGCTGCCCAAGTACTTTGGAAACCTCCCTGTCTAACCATTAGCTCTCATTAGCTATTATTATTATCATTCTTAATCACTCCAGACCAGCATTTTCACTGACCCCAGTCAAAATATGCCAGCTTACTTGAGAGAACTTCATATGGCAAATTGAGCCCTTGCACACTGGAGCCAAGAAAGACCTGAGTTTAACCCCAATGCCAAGATTGAGATTTGTGTAATCCCAGCTAATCTCTGACTCTGATTTCCTCATCTCACATTTCCTTGAAGGTAAGACTTTTATTTCCATCCCCTGCATTATTTTGCATAGCAGGCACTTCATTATTTCAGCTAGTTAACTTGAAAATGGAGAAAATAAACTTGTGCTTCCTCCTTCAGAGAGTTGTTGTGAAAAAACATGTAGGAGGTGCATGCTCAGTGTTTGTGTTTGCAATCTGAAGATGCTATAAAGAAATATGAAAAATATTCCTCTGCCTTTTTTCAAATTGCTCATTTCATGTCAGTTGCTAGAATGATTGTTAATTAAGTACTGCCTCAACATAAAAAAATGCATGTTAACTTGGCTCCACCAAAATCCTCCTCTGATGTTATGTCATGGCCCAGAGGTGACCGTGGGTTTCCAAAAGCTCTGCTAATCTAGCACAAGCCCTAAGAGCCCCTACCAAGCTATGGACCAACACTCAAGTAGTCGATCCAGTATGTTCCAGCCACTACGTAAGACACTAGACAGACAAAAATGAAACAGTGCTTGCCCTTGACGGGCTTGTATTCTATGGGAGGACCAACCCAGTCAGAGAAGCTCATTAATAAAAATTTTGACAGCAGAAGATAACATTGATTTCTCCACGATCACCCCCAAAATTTGGCAATAACCTAACCAAGGCAGGAACAGGGCATCTTTCCCTGGTGAAACCATAGCTCTTTTGGCATAGTGAAGGAAAGCCCTTTTTTTTTTTTTTCTGATGATAAGTGACAGTTTGGTGTTATACTGTTTCTCAATTCTATGTGCCCTATGTGTTCTAAATAAGAGTCTTCCTTCTTCCAGAGACATCCCTCTCCTTCCTGAAGAAGTAAATGGCTGGTCCTTTTGATAGCAACAGGTCCAGTGGAGAGGCAGCCGGCTCAGGTAGCCCCCAGGATGGACCAGAATGAATCATGAGTCTGATTAGACTCTGGCTGGTTTAGTGCTGTTTACTCAGGACTCCATCAGCCCAGTGCAAGCTGAGACATGCTTCAAAGGGCCTGGTGGACCACACCCCAAAACAAAGCCTATGAGGTGCGCATTGTCAATCGGGCTCTTGGTCATCTGTTTAAGACTAAAAATAGGCCTTTGAGTGGGAATAAGGTGTGGCCATTGAAAATCTCAAGAATAGAGTTGTAGTCCTGACTCTGCCATTAACGTAATATGTTAACTAATTTTTTAAAAGGTCTGGGCTTTTGTAATCTCCTCTGGAATATAAGGGGGCCAAATGAAATGATCCTTAAAGTCATGATGAGGTTATGGAAAAAAAAGAAAGCACCAAATTCAAATTGTCAGGACCCAAGTTAGAATCCCAGCTCTTCCATCTACTGGCCTATGAAAACTTGGCCACATCACTCAACTTCCCTGGCCCTCAGTTTCCAAATCTGTAAAATGGGGGCTGAACTGATTGGCTTCTAGATTCCCTTCCAGATCTAGATCTGTGAAGTCAGCCCTGACATTCTAGGGTCCTATGAAACACAATTTATTTCGGCGAGTAATTTGCTTGCATCAACCCAAAACCAGGGGAATGAGACAGATGCAGAGAGAAAGTGGAAGTCCGAGGGCTGTGTAGAAGGAGGATGTGAAAATTTTCATAGTGAAGAGGGGAGTCTGCCTAAGAGAGGAGGGGAAGTATTTGGAAAAGGCTGTCACCATTTCTAAGAATGGGCTGGGAGAGTCCCAAACAAAAAAGAAACGCAATTCTGAGCCACCAGATTTCAGGGAAATCTTCCTCTCTATTCCTAACCAAAAAGTCCCCTGTGAGGAAAGAGAAAGGCCAACTTACTAAAGGACCAGGGCCTGAATTAAATATGGGCACAGCACCAGAAAATAGAGTACTAATACTTGAAAATATCCCATCCCCAATAAAGACCACCATCCAAAATAGATGGCATGGCCAACTAATTACTCAAGTGGCTTGACTTCCGATTTCTCCCTGTTACCAAATCTTTCTTTTTATACCCTTCCCCTCCATCCTCCCCTCCCCAACCTGTTCCTGATACCTAAGGTTCCACCATTAGAGATTCATTTCTTTGGCTAAAACACAATAGATGACAAAACCCTTATCTCTATCACTACAATAAGCAGTATTCATCATAACCCTTTGCAGAGGGATGACTTGGTCTAAGGATCAAAGTGTTAACTCACTTTCTTAGGCTTCCCTTAGCTGGAAAGTCTCTCCTTGCTGGGTCTTTGCTTAATGAGTTTCCTATCCCTAAGTCTTGGTTCTACACCCTCCACTAACAAGCTCTAGGGATGGAAGGGGGAAAAAGCCTACCAAACTGAGCTTTGGTAAGTGAATAAATAGGAGTGTGCCCTAAAATTAATTTTGTGAGCTAGCTTCCTGCTTTCTTACCCAAAGCCCAGCCTGCTAGGCTTGCTATCCTTTGCTCTTGGGAGCATGTCACTGGTAGAGGTTCACAGTCCAAGGATAGGAAGCTTACCACACTGGGCCTTGGTGAGGAGACAAGGAAGCTAATGTTTGAGACTAGCCAAAGGACACGCTTACCAAGGTCCATCTTGGCAAGTTTCCTACTTTTCCATCCCTAGAGCTTGTCAGTGGTATATGGGGCCTGGGAGAAAAGAACTAGAGCCAGGGGTAGGGAACCTGCAGCCTTAAGGCCACCTGTGGCCTTCTAAATCCTTAAGTGACTGATTCGAAAGGCCACACTTAAGTATTTAGAAGGTCACATGTGACCTTAAGGCTAGGTTCCCCACCCCTGGACTAGACTTTCAAATCAGAGAACCTGAGTTGTGGTTCCATCTAGGCCACTGGCTTTGGTGTGTGACCCTGCACAACATATTTCTATCCTGTGGGCTTCATTGACTCTCCCGTAAAATGAACAGATTGTACCAGATGACTTCTAAAGTTCCTTCTAGCTCTGACATTCCAATTGCTGTTAGCCTGGGTAGGCTCATAGGAGTATAGATTTGGCATTGAAAGGGGTCTAGTCCAACCCTCTCCCCTTCCAGAGGATGAAACAGTGCCCAAGGTCACACAGGTAGTGAGTGAAGACAGCCAGATTTAACTTCTTCCTCTGACTTCCCAAGTCTAATGTTTTTTCCCAATGTGCCAAGCCTAACTATTTATTTCAACTGAAGCATCCTCTTCCTCATCCACAGGAAGTTGGCAAGGACAATCCAGCTTCTGGAACACTGAGCCTTTCCCAAATTATACCACCCTTTTCAGTATCCAAATTATTTTTTTTCTTCTGTTTTGATTAATGAATTTATTTTAGTCTTCAACATTCATTTCCACAAGATTTTGAGTTCCAAAATTTCTCCCCATCTCTCCTCTCCCCTCACCCCAGGATGGCATGCATTCTGATTACCCCTTCCCCCAGTCTGCCCTCCCTTCTATCACTCCACCCTCTCTTAATCCCCTCCCCCTCACTTTCTTAGAGGGCAAGATAGATTCCTATATTCCATTGCTTGTATGTCTTATTTCCCAGTTGCATGTAAAAACAATTTTTAACTTCCAAATTATTTTCTAAAGCCATGGCTGACCACTACTAGCTCCCTGGCTACATGATATCTGATGTAGTGCATAAAAAGAAATGAGATGTCTTAGTGTACTTTAGGGTGAAATGAGTGAAACATAATTCTCCATAGCAATGTTTCATGCTGGGCTGTGGTGATCATAGGGCTCTAGAGATGAAAGGAACTTTCAAGGTCACTCAGTCCAACTCAGTTCATTTTACAGAGGAGGAAACTGAGGCCTAGAACTGGGAAGTGGCTTGCCTCAGGTCAACCAGCAGGTTGACTCAAGTGGCTTGCCTCAGGTCAAATAGCAAAGCCAGGATTGCTACTTTTATTCCCAAGTGTCTGATAAAATGTATGCCCTAAACATAATATGAGCAATTTAATGGACACAAGGAGGGGCCTGTGATCAAATAAGTGCTTCAGCAAGAAAAGTGCTTATACAGTTTTAATCTTCAGTAATCACAGAGCAGGCAGGAGTCAAGAATTGCTTCCAATCTAGCTGAACTAAAATAATTCTCTTCCAAATTCTTGGTGCCTCAGTCGGTCCTTCTGTAAAATAAGGCCAGGCTATAGCTAAATCTCGGGGAAGCTTACTCGAGTTCTAGGTAATTGCAAGGCATCACAATTAAAATGTCTTTCTTGAGCCTCTTACTAATCTCCTCAGGTTTCTGTAGCTTAATTTACCTGAACCTACAAAATTGGGAATATTCCAGATTTGTCTGCCAGCATTCCTCCAGCTGGGGTTTTCATCCACTCTACAGATTACAGTCAGAACGTCACCCTTAGCAAATGGTTTCATTATCGCTGAAGGAATCACATGAGGATACAGGCAGCCTGCCAAGACCAGCCAGGTATCAATGTCTCCTATTGATTGGCTGGGCCCATGGCACATATTGTTACCTGACCAATGGGGGAATCAGGCCGAGACTGAAGGTGAGCAGAGCCTGGGGCCCCAGACAGATCTCCTAGGAGAGAAGGAGGCCATTCGAGGTTGAAACATTGTAAGAGTGTGCTGTGGTGGGGTTGGGGAGGAGGATGAGCTCCTGTTTCAAGTATGATAGACTCCATGTGGTCACTTGGGGCTAGAGTCCAAATCAAGATAGGCTGGAGACTAGCTTTGAATTGTGAAGTATAATACCAACCAGCTTTTACTGGTCACATAAACTTCAAGCATTCTGTTTAACTCTATAGCACCTTTCCTTTTTTATGTGTTTCTGTTTCCTTTGTATAAATTATGATTGGTTTGGGATTGTGGACAAATGGATGAATGACCAGGGGCTTGGGGTGCCCCTGAATTGGAAGGAACATCTGAGGTCATCTAATGCAACCCTTTCATTTTACAGATGAGGAAACTGAGGTTGGCCAGGAAGGTTATGACCTATCCACAGTCATATATGTAGAAAGCATCAGAGCCAGGTTTCAAGCCTCCTCTGACTCCAGAGCCTGAGTTCTTTCCCCTGCACCACTCTGTCTCTGATTTCCATGCAGGAGATTCAGGAAGGGACCAGATACAGTAGGACTTTAAGGAGTGGATTGATCAGATAGTCAGAAACTAGGAGTAGAAGAATTCAGGATGGAGACAGGGAATGTAAACTCCTTGAGGACAAGGACTGTTCCTCACTTTGTATCTGTATCCCCAGGACCTACCTAACACAGTGCCTTATGTATAGTAGGTGCTTGATCAATATTGGTCACCTCAAACTGAAACAGAGTTCCCAACCATAGATCCAAGTCCAATTGCTGGTCCATTCTATTCTTGGGATTGTTATAGGAGTAGAGGCAGCTGAGTCCTTTGCATTTCCGACATTCTGTGTTTTAAGACCCTTTGAATTCTGACATTCTGTGTCCTTAAGGTCCCTTCCAGTGCTGACATTCTTTATTCTGAGGTTCCTTGCATTTCTGATAATTCTATGCCATTTAAGCTATGTGACTTTCTATAACCTTGCATTTATACAGCACTTCATACTTTTAAAATCACTTTCTAGATTATCATTTCATTTTTTTTTCTCCTAACAAACCTATGAAGATAGGTAGGAGACTGTTATCATCAAAGTCCAGGTCAAAAAAATATGAGAAATCAAGGCCCAGAAAGGGAAGTGACTTGCCCAGATTTACACTCTTGGTAAGTGGCAGAGCCAGGATTAGAACTCAGATATTCTGACCTTCCAGCCCAGGGCTCTTCCAACTGTCCAGCAAGATGGCTGTGAGATCTGGTGAAATACCTGGTCATCCAGTAGTCCCAGGATGTCAAGATATTAAACAGGTTTGAAGAATCTGTTAGGGGGTTGGAAGAAGTGCCTTTTACCTTTGAGAGAGCCACTTAAAAGAGGCCTAATAAGGAATTACTGTGTTACCCCAAGTTCAATGGGCATGTACATCCGAGAACAAGGCCTTCCTTAACAAGGCTTGGAAGCTTGGAATTGTTGAGGGTGGGGGTGGAGGGTGGGGGTATGGAATTGGATTTGAATGAGAGGACCCGAATTTTCATCTGGCCTCTACTATTTCCTCATTATGTGACCTTGGACAAATTGCTTCCTCTCCCTAGGCCAGAGTTTCCTCACATTAAAAAACAAGGAGGGGATTGGATCAAATTAGAGATTGCAAACACACAGACTACAGTCCACATGTGGGCCCATAAAACTCTCCAGTGGGAATGAACCAGACCAGATTAAAATGTAATTGTGAAATATTTAACGAAATAAATATATGGTGGAACACAAATAACATCAGTGTACACTCTTCCAAATCAATATACACCTCACATAGATACTGAGGCACAATTTAGTGGCCTCTTTTTCTCTGATCTTGACACCACTGGGCTAGGTGATCTCCATCCCATGATCCTAGGGGAGGTGATTTCAGGAGCTTGGGAAAGTCCTGTTCCTTTATCCTCCACCCTTGACTGATGCCTGGGGCAAGACCACTGTACTGTAAGCTGCATAAGGATCAAGACATCCTGTCACATAAAACTCTGGATGTCTCTATTTGCCTAGGACAGTGCTGTTCTCATAATGAAAGCTTTAGAAATGGTTGTGGAATGAAGGAATGATTCCGGAGAACTGGATCTGAATCCTGGCCTGAAAACTAAGCCAGGAGCAGGCCCTTTCCAGCCCTTAGTTCCCCCAGCTATGTAATAGATCACCCTGCCTATCTCAAAAGGCTATTGTGAGGAAAGCAATTTGGAAACCTTCACGCTCTACAGAAATGAGAGCTATAGCTATTAACCATTTAAGCCTCATCAAAAGTCCAGGGTTAAGAGGTCATCACTCTTCTGTGCCTCAATGTGACTGCAGGAGGTGAGAGAAGCTTCGGAGAGGAGTCAGATGGAATGGAATAGAAGCTCCTTGAGGGTAGGCATTTTTGGTTTGTTTTGAACAAGTGCTTTGAACGAGCATTTAATAAATGCTTGTTGGATTGGGCCAAACTACTAAAGAGAAGGGGACAGAATCAGAGGGTATGACTTCATGGGGACAAGTATAGGGAAGAATGGAGTGCCATTGACAGGGGAAGTAGACATGAAGGCCACCGGTGCCTGAATATAAACTTCTGACGTCTCCCAATTTTGCCCAGGGCAGAGATGGCCTTGGCAGTGGGACCCCTATCAGAGTAGCATCAAAACCCAGCTTTTCTTTTACTCTTAGTGCCCCATGTCCCCACTCACACATAATACACCTTCTCCCCAGCTAGCCCGGTTACTGTCCAGAATATGCTCAGGCATGTTCCTGATTGCATCATTGCATAGGGCGGTCTCAGAAGTGTCCTGCTGCCAGATGGGCACCACCCACACACCCCTAGATGAAGCTAGGGAAGTGGATCCTTCAGAGAAGCCAGGGGCCACAGGGCGAGGACAATGGAGCATTTTCTATTTTACTGGCCAGGTTTTCCTAGCTCTGTGTGATTTTTCCTTTTTTGAAATAATGATAACAGTCAGGATGAAAATGAAAAGGAGGGAAGATGGAGGTTTGCAGCTGTTGTTCCAGTAGAATCTGACAGTCGCTGGACTTTGGAGTCCGATGGACCTCAGATAACATCTATTCCAAGGGCATTTAGCCTTTTGTGTCCTGGACCCCGTCAGCAGTTTGGTGAAGGAAGACCCCTTCTCAGGATAAGTTTGTTGCCTACATTCATAATTGAAGGAAATGACAAATTTCAGTTAGAGGTTAGTGATAACCAAGATGTCACTTTCCTGTCTTTTTCAGGTTCATGGACTCCCTAAAATTTATCCATGGGCTTCTAGATTAAGCTCCAGATTTAATCTAACTCCTCTTTTTACAGAGAAGGAAGCTGAGCCAGAGAGAAGGAATGACTTGAATACAATCAGCTAATAGCAGAGGTGGGACCTGGGTTCAAGTTTATAAGCTTGGGGAAATGATGGAACTTCTCTGGGTTTCAGTTTCCTCAACTGTAAAATGGAGAGTCTAGATTAGAGGGCATTTGAGGTCTTCTCCAGTTCTAGCTCAACAGTCTAGAACTTCATAGCATTACTTCCAGGGCAGTGCACAAAGCTCTCCATTAAAAATGGTGACTTTGTGCCCGACAGAACCTTCCAGTAGATCAGAGAAACTCTATTCCTTTCATGATAGCAATAATGATGATAGTACCTCGTCTCTATTTTGAAAATATAAGTTGTAGAATGTCCCCAAGAGAACTATTTTGGGGGGAGGCAGACCTGTGCTTTCACTGAGGTGAGGAATTCCCGGTAGGGAGGCTCTCTCCATTACAGCTCAGCCAGTCTCCAACATTTACTCTCAGAGAGTTGGCACTTAGAGGATCACAGAGGCTTCCTGACTCCAAGGCCAGTCCTTTTGTCTACCTCCAAATGCAAATAAAACAATCACCCTTTTGGAAAGAAAAGCCTCTTTCTGCTATGCAACCCTCCTCTTGTCTACTCCAGTGAACGTGTTTTATAGATGGGGACACTGATCCTCGGGGAAAAAGGAAGTGATTCGTCCATGGTCAGTGAGGCAATAGCAAATACCCGGTTCCAGATTAGAGGGTTTGATAGAAGGGTTTGAAGCATCTCTACTTCCATCCAGGAACGATACATTCGCTCTTTACACCACACCAAGGGAAGCAGCCATAAGTTTTCTATACATATCATAGAAACCTTAATTCAGAGACATAGATTTTAAGCTGCAAGGAACCTTAGAAGCATCCAAATGAACCACTTCATTTTATGAGTGAAACTGAGAACCAGAGAGGTGAAAGCTAGTAAGTGGCAAAATTGGGATTCTAACTCCTGTCCTCTGACTCAGCATTCTTTCTGTCGTTCCAAGCTAAAAATATTGGTGCAGCCATCAAAGAGGTAGGAGGAAAACCGGAACATTTTTATTTTTATGGAAGCCAAGGAGTGGGTTTTAAGAAGGAAGGGGTAGTCAGTAGTATCATAAGTTGGGGAGAAGTCAAGATGAACAAAGGTACCAAAAGCAAGGTCATCAGTGATGCTCAAAAAGGAAAATGCAGGAAAGTGGGAGGCATAGAAATGATGGAGGACTAAGGCGTATCTAGCTAACAGCCTGAGGCAGCTAGAATACTCAATGGATAGAGCCCTGGGCCTGCAATCAGGAAGCCCTGAGTTCAAATGTGGTCTCAGACACTTAGCAGCTGTGTGACCCAGGGAAAGTCACTTTATCTCTGTTTGGTTTAATCTTCCAGAGAAGGAAATGGCAGACCACTCCAGTTTATTTTCCAAGAAAACCCCATGGACAGCATTAATGAGCTATGGTCCACAGGGTCATGAAAAATAAGACACAACTGAACAACCAAACAACACAACAAGTTAGAAGCTTATTTGAAAAGCCTTGGGGAAGAGATATAGCAGAAGAAACAGAAAGGAGACATGAGAAGCAGAAGTTATGGTCTCCTTTATTTCTTAGTGTGCATTCCTAACTAATGTTTCAGTGTAATTCTTCCTGGAAAAGCAGGGCTGGACTAGATCACCGCTTTATCACAGAATAACAGTGTCAGAAGACACTTTCAAGATCATTCAGTCATTGGATGAGAAGATCAGATAGTTAGAGCCATAAGGGACTTTAGAGATCACTTAGTAAAAGCCCCTCCTTTTGTGGATGAGGCAACTGGAAGTCCAGTTTCTGGAAACCTCAAGAAACTGAAATGACTTGTCCAAGGTCATGTAGGCAGTAAAGGACAGAGCCAGAACTGTCAACTCAGGTTCTCTGACTCCAAGCGCAACACTCTTTCCACTGAGTGCTTCTCTCTCCACCAACCTCTCTTGTTTTTACAAGGGAAGAAATTAAGAGGGGGACAGGAGGACGTTGACCAACTCACTTAGCTAGAAGGCCGCATAGCTGAGATTTGAACTGGAGACTTGTGACTCCCATTTCTGGAGGCTTTCAAGTACACCAGGTGAGATTGCCACACACACACACACACACACACACACACACACACACACACACACACACACACACACACACTCTCTCTCTCTCTCTCTCTCTCTCTCTCTCTCTCTCTCTCTCTCTCTCTCTCGCTCTCTGATCCAAGAAGCCACAGGCCCTGTGAACCTGTATGTCTAAGTTGTGGACCAAATGTATCTTAGACTTTAAAGATAATTATGTTGCAGATGGAGATGAGATGAGGACACCTTCTCTTTAAAAAATAAAAGACTCATCCCTGATCACTCTACTAGGTATATATCATCGTGATACATAAACACATCTATATTGTTGTAGGTTCTTTTCTGCTGGAAACTATGCCTTCTACCTCTCTGCAGCCTCCAAGGCAGGAAGTATCCAGCAGATTACAATATAAAGAACATGGAACCTACTCAAATCCCAGCTGGGTTATTTGCTAACAGCATGATGAATCAGCTCACCTCTGCTACTCTCAGTTTTCTTGTCTGTCAAATGGGAGTAATGGCACTCCACCCACCTGATAGCACTGTTGTGGGAAAGTGTTTTGTAAACCTTGAAGCTGGGTATAAATGTCAGCTATTATTAATAATCTATACTTTCTTGGCTGAGTGATTGATGCAGGGCCCTATTTGGTCCAGGGAGTGCCCAGCCAGGGGCAAGGCTGGGTAGACAGCCAGCTGCTGAGTCTGCCTATAGGGTAGGGCTGGGTGTGGCCACACCTCATTAGGTACTTAATAAAAGGTTTCTGATGTTGAGATACAGGTGGCTCCCTAATCCAAACATCTCAACCAGGGAAGCAGTGTGGGGAATTAGAGGGAGGGAGGGCTTTGGAAGGAGAAAAATCTCAGCTGAAATGCCAGCTACCTCTGCTACTTAGTAACTTCTTGAGGCTGGGTAAGCTGTTTAACTATCTGAGCTAGAGGGAAAACACTGGGTTTGATATAGGTTCAAATACCATCTTTGTCACTACTTAGGACGAGTCAATCTATGGGCCTTTCTTTCCTCATCTGCAAAATAAGGGGGTTGAACTCAAGGTTCCCTTTAAGAGACATCTCCGATGTCTTTAAGAGACATCACTCTTGTGGTCTTCCTGTGCCTTAGTTTCCCTATTTTTAAATAGAGATGATAATAATATCAACATTATCCGACTCACAGGAGACTCATGTCATTAGGAACCAGACTTGCAATTTCACTGATATAATGAACTCTCAATTGAAGAAACTCCCTTTACCAATGTAGGTTGACAACTCAAACCTAGGTTTCTCCTTGTTCTGCCCTTAGTGGATAGATTTCTAGGGATCTATGAACTCGGATGGGGAAAATTACATATTGATTTGCTTTAACTTTTAACTGAAACTCATTCCCTTCAATTATTTGAAAAGATTTTTCTGAGACATGGTTAATCGGTTTCCCCAGACTGCCCAAGAGCCTCATAATGCACAGGAAAAGCTTAAGAACCCCTGGTTTAGAGCAACCTCTAGTTGTCTAGAGATTAATTAAATTGCTCTATAAATTTGTTGTTGTTGTTCAGTCGTGTCCGACTCTCTCTGACCCTATTTGGGGTTTTCTTGGTTTGCCATTTCCTTCTCCACCTCATTTGACAGAAGAGGAGACTGAGGCAAACAGGGTTGAATGACTTGCCCAGGGTCACAAATCTAGTAAGTGTCTGGGGCTAGATTTGAACTCAGTTCTCTCTTGACTCCAGGGCAGCACTTGAACTGATTCACTACCTAGCTGCCCCTCTCTGTAAATATAAAACACTAAAGATCTGTGAAGCATAAGGAGAGAAAGGTCAAGGAGGAAGGGGAGGGTATCTACCTGTTCATACATCTGGTTGGAATCATTGTATGCTTAGAGTATCAGAGCTAGGGGAAAAAAGGCTTTTGAGACTATCTAATCTTAATTCTCTAATTTTACAGAGTAGAAAACTGAGGCCTTGAGTGTTGAAAGATTGTGGTCAACGTCACTCAGTTGAAGACTCTAAGAATCTACCACCTTTTACCCCATTCTCTGGGATAAAGGTTTCTTGGCCTCGAGAGGCAGCTAAGCCTGTAAAATCAGTCTGTCTCCCAATTTGGAAGAGAGCTGATCACTGGATCCCTAAGCCTCTCCTCCTCTTCAGGCCTCAGTTTCCACTCCTGGAAAAAAAAAAGGGCTTTGGAAGAGATGGTCACTTAGCTCCCTCCTAGCTCTGGCATTTTTGTTCCAGTGATAACAAGAAGGGAGTGGGGGAGAAGGCGGGAGCCACAAAGGCTCTGACTTTGGCTCCAGCTGATCTGAAATTCCAAGTGGAGGAAGCTGTCAGACCGTGTGTTCGAGGCTGTGAGTCACCTCAGCCCATGCTCCTTCGAGGGGGGCCCCGGCTGGGGCAGGGGGCGGGGCCCAAGCAAGGGCAAGGAGTCGGCTATAGGGACATGCCCAGGCATATATCCTCTGCAGTCCCATGCTGGGGTGTTTACAAGCCTCTCACATGGGTTCCTGTTTTCCCTGTCTGGAGGACACCGGAGCCTCGGAAAAGACAGCATTCTGGGACATGTGGGCCACACCTGCACATCCATCAAAGCTGCTGGGGATAGAGTAGAGTGGGGGAGGGCATGCAGAGATGGGGACTGAAGAGTGCCATGGCCTTGTTTGGGAACCAGAGACAGGAAAAGTCAGACCAGGAGGGTGCCCTGCTTTAAAATAAACAGGAACGGAAGTGAGGGGCTGGGGCAGCAACCGGCTCAGGTTTCCCCTCCCCCCTCCTTTCCCTTCCCCCAGTCCAGTCACATGACCTGGGGCCAACACCCTCTCCCACTGTCCCCAGGCTCAGCTAAGGCTTTTCCAGTTAGAAGGGACCTTAAGAGATCTGTCCCTTGCCAAGCCAGAACAGTCCTTGTGCCTTCCCAATTGTGCAGCGGGATTAGGGTTTTCAGAAGGCAGCATTTACAATGCACGTGTTTATTAAGCATTTGGCTGGTGCCTAGCACCACCATCCTAGGCCCTGCTGAGGGGGAGACAGACAGACAAGAGAGGACAGTTCCTGCCCTCTTACAGGCTTATGGTTTGGTGGAGGAGACAAGTTGACCTTAGGTGTTATGGCTAGGCAAATAGTTACAAAGTAACATATGGACAATTAGAAGATACAATTGAAAAAGTATCAACTATGGGAGGTAGGGCGCTTGAAGGAGGGAGTCTTTCTTTACAGAAGGAGGTGGTGTGGGTGCAAAATATTGCATACATTTATGGCCAGTCACACTTAATGTCTTTTTTTTCTTCCTCTTTCTTCTTTGTTCTCTGTTACAAGGGCCCCATGCTGGGGCGAGGGAGGGGGGAGAGCTGGCTGCAGAAATGAAAATGATGTAAGATCAAAAGATGTCAATTACATTAACAAATAACTAAAACTGGAAGAAAAAGAAAGAGAGAGAGAGAGGAAAGAAGGAAGGGAGGGAGGGAGGAAAGAAAGAAAGAAAGAGAGAAAGAAGAAAGAAAGGAAAGAAAGGAAGAAAGAAAGAAAGAAAGAAAGAAAGAAAGAAAGGAAGGAAGGAAGAAAGGAAGGAAGGAAGGAAGGAAGGAAGGAAGGAAGGAAGGAAGGAAGGAAGGAAAGAAAGAAAGAAAAGAAAGATTCTGGTGTCAGGGGATCTGGGCAGTTTCCTCATCTGTAAAATGGAGTAATAACCCTTGCACTCACTGGATCACAGAAGGATTGTTGGGAGGAATCTGGCCTTCTGAACCTTAAAGGGCTATAAAAGTATGAGTTATTCATAAAGCAAGACAGATACAAAATCTGGATTCACAACCAAAAGGAGGGAAGAGGAGAGCAATGACTAACAAAAAAATAGAAAAGTGTGAGCAAGGACCTTTCCAAATGAGAGGAGGAGAGCTGCCTGTTTGGAATGCAGCCTCGGTGGGCAAGGCATGCAAAGCCAACCTGAGGAAGACTGTTCAATGCCCTATTACGGGACTGTCCAATTTAGAAGTGGAAGGAACCTCTGAAGCCAGCTAGTCTAACACTTTCACCTTGGCGATAAAGAAATCAAAACCAATAGACAAAGGGTTCTTAACCTGGAGTCCACGAACATCTCTTGAAATTATTTTGATAGCTATATTTCAGCATAATTGATTTCTTTTGTTTTCATCTGAGTTGGGGGGGGGGGGGGGGAGGCGTTCATGACATGCAAAAAAGTTAAGAATCCCAGCAATAGAGGTTGACAAAGTACATGGTGAAAGAGGTGGGAGGTGAGCGAGTATTTGCTCAGACACCAGACACAGTACTCTTTCTACTATAATACACCCTGCTATTAGGCTGAGACATTTGGATTTTATCCCATAGGCAGTAGGGAGCCATCTTAGGATCTTCAAAAGATAATGTTAGAGCTGGAAGAGATCAGGAAGATCACCTGGGTCAACCTCCTCATTTTACAGATGGGGAAACTGAGGCCTAAAGAGATGAAATGTCCTAGAAGTGATCACACAAAGAATCAGTGACATAGCTTGGACTTGAGTCCTTGGGAAGAATTGCAGACTCATAAAATATTAGGACTAGAAGGAACCTCAGAGGTTATCAAGCCCAGTGTCCTCATTTTCCCCTATCAGGAAGTGACTTGCTTTTGCTAGTTAGTGGCAATATTAGAACCCAAATCTTTAGACTCCCAGTCCAAAGGAAGAAAGATTCTGCCTTGAGAAGAAAGGATGAAGAAGAGAGACCCACTGGGCATCTGAAAGCAGCACTAAGGAATTCATGGGGGAGAAGGGAAAGGAAGAATAGGTGAAGGGGAGATGAATCCAAAGATCTGGTTTGACTCCCAACTCTGCTACTTATTAACTAGTTCAACTCCATTTTCAATTCAACAAATATTTATTAAAATTTCCAGCCCTGACCTTCTCCAATCGCCTGTGCCTCCCAGAGGGAAGGAGTGTGTGCCTGAGGCAGGGGGCAGGGGATGGGATGGTGCTGAAAATAAACTTCTCTGATTTCACAGTTTTGCCCTTGAACGATGTGGGACCAACCAGCCAGCTGTTCTGGGGATTACCGGTGCCCACAGAGACACTCCCATGCAAAGGCTGCAAGTGGCCTCCCCACTCCCCAGGCTCAAAGGTTGTCTTCGTTCAGCTGAGAACACACTGCGCCCATTCTCCACGGATATTGTGCAGCCTCCTCCATCATACCCCCCCCCCCGGGGATCATCATCAGAGCAGGGTGCCACAGCTGGTATCCCTGCCCTATTGAGCCCCACCACACCACCCTGACAGCTCTTCTCGGCTGTGTAGATGAGAGAGAGCCTCCCGTCCACCTGCCAAGGCCCAGTGGGGCCCTCAGCCAGATTCCAAAAGTCTGAAACAGGTCCAACTGCTTAGAAGGTGCCGGCTGCTTTCATCAAGAATGCCAGTGCCTGTTTCAGCAGCTGGGAAGGGAACCAGGGAGCATGGCTTGGGTGGTTCTGGGTCACTTCATAGACTGGGAGGATGTCAGAGTTGAACCTGAGGGACTGTCTGGTCTCCCTCCCTCATTTTCCTGGAGAAGAAACGAAGGCCCACAGAAAGGGCTCACTGGGTAAGGAAGTGGAAAGTTTTGGACCAGAACCCAGGTCCTCTGACTTTGCAGTCCACTATGAGCAAACTCTCGAGCAGGAAGGCCATTTGTGAAGAGAAAAAAAGAGCCACCAGCTCTGAAATTAATCGGAGGCAGGGCACTGGGCCAGGAGGGACCTTGCACCTGTCCTAAAGGCTGGGTTATGGATCCGTCAGGAATTTCAGCTATTCCAGGGACTTCCAAGTCCTCAGCCTAGGAGTGGTTTTGTTTGCCTGCTTTAGGAAAGAACACCTCTCAGAAAAAAAGGGTGAGGTCTAGCTTGGAGAAAAACAACCTGACAGAGGGTGTGGTGTCCCGAGCTCTCCCTCCCCTTTGGGGAGTGGCAGCTTTGGTACTGGACTGGGAGTCAGGAGATCTGGCTATACCAATCATCACTCACCTCTCCGGTTTGGACCTCAAAATGAGCAATTTGTAGTTGATGGTCTCTGTGGTTCTTCCCAGCTCTGATATCCTTGGAGTCTATGATTCTAGGAACTGGGGTGCTAGTCTTGGCTTCAGGAGCTGGGAAGACTGTACTCCACTCTAACTAGGCAGCTGGGCAGGTTTTAGCCAGGGTTCCCAAAGGAGACAGCCAGAAGGGAGAAAGAAGTCCTTGTGTAGGCTGGTGTTTAAAACCCAAGACTAACAGTCTGCCCCAAATTCAGCTCCACCCATCCAAACCACTATTATCAAGGCAGTTAAGTCTTATTATAGACCATGCTTATACCTTATTTTTTAACAGTGTGATACACAAACATCGGCAGATGGTTTTAATTGCTAGAGCATAAGACACATAAGATAATAAACACACACACACTGTATAAAATTGCATTTCCCACACTGTATTTTGAAGAGCCTGGTATTCTACAAAATGTGAATAGGGTTTTCATGAGTATTTCCATGCTCGTGCTATTTATATCTTTAAAAATAGCATATATAAATATATCAAACCAAGTATCCTCAATACTTATTAAGTGGGAAAATTTTTCCAGTAGGAAAAGAGGCTTAATTGTATTTTGCTCCAAAACGTCCCCCAACTGAGCTACACCACCCCCAGTCCCATCATCCTTAGAGGTTCCATATCGATAGCCCTCCCCAAACCAGTCCCTTAAAGGCAGGAACCATTTCATTTTTATCTTTGTAACATCAATGTATTCTAGCACAGCGCTTTGGTACATGGTAGGTACTAAATAAACTGGTTTTTTAAAAATGGATCACTTTGATGTTGAGGCAGTTTGGCACAGTAGAAAGAGCATTAGTCTGGATTCGAATCCAGCCTCTGACTATTACAACCTTTGTGTTCTTCTTGGTCAAGTCATTCTTCCTCCTTAGGTCTTAGTTTCCTCATTTGTAAAATGAAGGGGGTTGGACTAGATGATTTCCTAGGACCTTTCCAGTTCCATATTTATGATCCAATTGAACTATTCAGTCAGGAAATTATTTCTGACATTAGTTCATGTCTCTGAGGCTGAAAAAGCACTTCTCTATGACCACAGCCTTGTGGAAGTGGAATTACTATTTCCCCTATTTCACAAACGAGAGAACTGAAGTTCAGAGAGGTAAGTGACTTACCCAGGGTCACACACATCTAATAAATGTGTATAATAGGCTCCAGGTCTGCACAGTGAATAAAAGAAGGTTACATTCAAATCTCAGCCTCGGATACTTATTAACTGTATGACCCTGGACAAGTCACTGTTTGCCTCAGTTTCCTCATCTGTAAAATGAAGGTAATAATATCTTATAAGGATCAAGTGAGATGGTAATTGTATTGTGCTTAACTATAGTACCTACAGCATTCTATAAATGTTATCACCATCGTCATCATCATTCCCCCCCCCACCATGATGCTTCCAGAGCCTGAAGAAATGAGTCAGTATCCCTTCCCCACACATACACCCACACTGTGGACATTGGTAGTCTTTCTTTTATGGCAGAAGCGAAGAAAGTACAGGAGCAGTAGGAGAAAAAGACCAATCTGGTTTCCAGACCTGGTCCTCACCAAAATTTCCAAGCACTTGAAGTCTGGGGCGACAATGTGCTCTAGATTTTTCAAGATAGTCCCAACTCAAGATAAAACAAGTGTAACAAGCAAAGTTTTGCAGAAGGAATATTCTTTGTCAGATTTCAGGTCACAATTTTTGGTTCAGAAAGGATTTGTTGTTGCAATTCTCCACGATCCCATTTGGGATTTTCTTGGCAGAGATACTGGAATGGTTTGCCATTTCCTTCTCTAGCTCATTTGACAGTTGAGGAAACTGAGGCAAACAAATGTGAAGTAACTTACCCAGGGTCACACAGTAAGTGCCTGAGGCTGGATTTGAATTCATAAAAATAAGTCTTCCTGATTCCAGGCCTGGTCCTCTGTCCACTGTGACACTTAGCTGCCCTAATCAGAAAGGAGAGTCACCACAGAATCATAGCTTTAGATCTAGAAGCCACTGAGCCCAACCACCTCATTTTTAGAGATGAGGTACCTAAAGCCCAGCGAAGGTTAAGTGTTTTCCAGGATCATACAACTAGTAAGTAGTAAAGGGGGGGAGGGGCTGGTAAATGTTTAACAATGACTGGGGAGGGGGATGGAGAATGTATCCATGACATACTTTTAAGTTTAAACTGCACAAACATTTTCTCTGTCACTTTTCTTAAGTCTAGACAATCAACAGAGCTGTAATCAAGGCTTGATTTGCAGCATTTGTCCATTTCTGAGGTCTAAGGGGCAGCTAGGGGAAGTCAGTCACAACGGAAATGACCAAAGAAAAATGCTCACACTGAAAGTTTAACAATCAGCTCTCCCCCACTAGAACAGTTTTGGCACACGGCTGTCATTAATATCTGGAGTGGGATTCTGAGCCCAGAACTTGGTGATTCCAAATCCGATAACCCATCCACAAATCCTCCTGGGCCTCAAGGAGCTCGCCAGTGAAATTAGGCATTATTACAACAGCCTGGGGAGATGGGGTGTAAAACTCTGAAACACCTGCGAGAGAATATTATTCCCTGCTAAATTTTATGGTCCAGACTAGGTCCCTCCTTTGTGGGGGAAGAACAGTGAGAATGGAAACAAGAGGCCTTGGAGAGGCATTGTCTGAAGGAGTACTGGAAGGGGAGAAAGACGTCCTCTGTATTGTTTGGAGCACAGCTCAGTCCTGTGTGGTCTCAGGCAAATCCCTTAGCCTTTCTGGGCCTTGTTTTCTCACCTATTAAATAAGGGGGTTGGACCCTTTCAGCTCTAGAGCTTTAATCCTATGAGTGCAGGAGTTGAGATTCGTGTCCCCATTTGGGGTTTTCTTGGCAGAGACACTGGAGGGGTTTGCCATTTCTTTCTCCGGCTCATTTTACAGATAAGGAAACTGAGGCAAACATGGTTAAGTGATTTGCCACACAGCTAGTAAGTGTCTGAGGACAGATTTGAACGCGGAGCCCCAGCTCTCTAGCTGGCCCCTCATACTATTATTTATTTTTCTCCAAGCCGATCTGGTCTTCCCAAGCAGATTTCAAACTCCTTATGCGTAGGAGTCATGGCACCACCATCTTTTGTGTTCCCTATTATAGAGCCGAGCACAGGACAGCTGGCTGTATTGACCCTTGCATTTTAATAAAGGACCCCTGAAGATACAATGCCTTAACTTGAAACGATGAAACACAAATGGTGGCATTTCAGGCATCGGCAGTAGGTGATCTGGGGCCAGAGGACTGTGTATTTGGCCTTCAGTAAGGTTAGCCCTGTGTAGCTTCTCTGTGGGATCTGACCCAAGTTACCCCACCCTTCAGTGGCTCTACTCTATCCTGTGCCTATGAAACATCCCTTCCTCAGGCTGACATTCAGTGACCTGGAGGAATAACCCTGCCATCCGTGAGCCCGTGGGGCCCTGAGGCAGCAAGAAGAGAGCCCCTGTGGCTGCTTGCTCAATAGAGTGGGTAGTATCCCAGATGGGGACACCAGCCTAAATACCAGCATAAACAGTGTATTGTGAACCCCTACTCCCGCCCCACTCCCTCCTGCCTGCCCCCAACTCCCTGGAAGGGAAATTCAAATCATATTCATTAAGCTCTTCTGGTCCAGCAGATCACCCTCTTTTCCCCCCAGTCCCCACTGCAGATTATACTGAATGGCCCTCACATTCATGGGGATAAGGGTGGCGGGGGAGACTTTCCCTCCCGGGCAGGCTCCCGAGGTGCCCTATTAAGTGTTTTTTTCTCCTAATAAGATTTTCCCAGGAAAGAAAGATGAGGATGACACAACTGTGAATGCTTGATTAACTGGGGCCCCTTGAAAACTTGGACACTTTTCATGGACCCTTTCACTGCCAAGCCACCATGTGCCCCAGGGCTCTAGACCCACCAGGGAGGCTCCCAAGGGCAGCAGAGTAGAGAAAATAACACACAACCCCCCATCTCAATACAAGGAGAAGCCCCGAATCCCTAGTGGGCCCTTAGGGGCTGGCACAGAAGGGGCTTAGGGCCCTGGATGGGGAGGGGGTGGGCAGGGAGAAGGGGGTTGCTAGCACTGCCAGGAGAATGGACGGTCATTACTCTAATTGCTTCAGAGTGGAAATGTTCCAGAATCGGGAGCCAAAGGCATTTTTGTTGTCTGCAAACAGGGCATCTCTGTGGCTGGGAGGGCCAGGGTTTTTCCCCCCCTTTTTTTTTTTGCTGATTCATTGCAAAGCCAGCCTTAGCCCCTGGTGTGCCTGGGGGACCAGTCCTGGGATATCTGTTTTGCCTTTGCCCAGACTAAGAGACAGGTGAATGGGCCAACTCCACTCTGAAGACACAAAAGCAAGAGAAGACCCAAGGAGGCTTCTCAGGTCTGGCTGGAGCTGGGTCTTGGAATGAGGAGGGAGAAGAAATAGAATGTTTGAGTTTATTGTTTCCCTACCAGACTATAAAATCCATGAGGGCACTGTCTGTGTCTTATTCATCTTAATACTTCCCAAAGTGCCTAGTATGGTGCTGAACACTTAGAAATAACCATAATCATTATCGTGATATTCACTTGTGCAATAGCCCATAGACCAGTCACTATAAAAGGGTGGCTAGGTGGGGTAGTGGATAGAGTACCAGACTTGGAGTCAGGAAGACTCCTCTTTGTAAGGTCAAATCTGGCCTTAGACACTTACTAGCTGTGTGACCCTAGGCAAGTCACTTCACTCTATTTGCTCTGGTTTCCCCATGTGTCAAATGAGCTGAAGAAGGAAATGGCAAACCACTCTAACATCTTTGCCAAGAAAACCCCAAACAGGATCACAAAGAGTCTGAAACAACTGAACAACAACATTAATTATAAAAGAATAATTGCAAGAAGATACGATACTTGATTGCACACCACCATGGGGGTGGGGGGGAAGGGAGGAGAGAAAATTTGAAACTCAAGGGATTGTGGAACTGAATCTTATAAACTAAAAGTAAATAAACAAGTCAATGAAAAAAAAACTAACTAGGTATGGATGTAATGGTCAGACGACTGGAAGCCCTGTCTGCTGATTAGTTTCTTTGTCTGCTTGTAACTTCTGTTTGTATTCTCTGAAGTTTAGGGTGTTGACTTTCTCCCCTGAACTAAGTAAATGATATATGTTTGATTGATTAAACTAAGATTGTTAACCCCCCCAAAAAAAGACTAATTGCAAGAAAAGATTTGTCCCAGACCTATTTCTATCTGAATCCCTCTGAAAAATATGGGAACCAGTTAATAACAATTGATATTCTAATAACTATATGATATTAATAAAATAAAACACAGGACCCACCAGCCTAAGGCAACTATAGAAGGACTGAGACATCCTTACCAGAAAGGAGTTAGAAGATGGGTAATTTTTTTTCGGAGTGGGGAAAGCAAGGCAATTGGGGTTAAGTGACTTGCCCAAGGTCACACAGCTAGTAAGTGTCAAGTGTCTGAGGCCAAATTTGAACACAGGTCCTCCTGACTGCAGGGTCGGTGCTCTATTCACTGAGCCACCCAGCTGCCCCCCAGGATTGATAATTTCTTAAAGCATAAAGACAAACAGGTCAAAAACCCACAAAAATATTTATTGGAAGAAGCAGACATCACTTCACCATTAGACTTCAAGTTCCTTGAGAGCAGAGATTATATTTTGCCTTTCCTTGCATGCCTCTTTGATGCCTGGCATATGTTGTTTTGTTGTTTTTTAGTTGTTTTTCTTTTTTTTTTAAATTTTATTATAGTTTGCATCATTCATTTCCACAAGATTTTGAGTTACATATTTTCT
>CM053586.1:175752712-175795226 GCA_028646515.1 Pseudochirops corinnae
GGGTCCTCCCGGCTGCCGTAGTTCTCAGGAAGATGCTGGGACTCTTCCTAATTACTTCTGGCTGACTGGATAATGAAGACTCCAAGACCGAGGCCCAAGACGGCGATCCGGATCCAGGCCGCTCAACGCGAGAGCACTGGCCTGAGAGCAATCGCTAAGTCCCCCTGCTGTCTGCAGGCCGCGGGCGGGAAGCTGCAACGTGGAGGCGGGTGCAAAACCTCTGCCTTTCTCTTTTCTGCTCTGGAGGCCTTTTGGCTGGACTGCTTATCTCCCCCTTTCACAATCCCCACTTGCAGCTGCTGCTAATACGCTCACCTGAGAGGCTCCTCCGCTCCTCCCGTTCAGCTGCCCCCGGGGCACAGCTGCGGCTTCAGGGCAGGCTGGTTTCGGTTCGCAGTGCTGATATGGTTCCTCGTAGCTGAGCTGACTTTAGTGGGAAGTATCTTTGTGTGCATTTTGGAGTTCTAGGATTGGTTTAGAGTCCTGTTTTATGGGTATTTTGGGGTGGCTATGTGAGAGCTGCAATATGTTGCTGCTGCTATGCCATCTTGGCTCCACCCCCTTTTTAGTTGTTTTTCAATAGTGTCTGACTCTTTGTGACCCCATTCGTGGTTTTCTTGGCAAAGATACTGGAGTGGTTTGCCATTCCCTTCTCCAATTCATTTTACTGATGAGGAAACTGAGGCAAATAGGGTGAAGTGACTTTCCCAGGGTCACACAGCTGGTAAACGTCTGAGGCCTGTTTTGAATTCAGGGAGATGAGTCTTCCTGACTCCAGGCCTGGTGCTCTGTCCTCTGTGCCACCTCTCTGCTGCCTGGCATAGAGTAGGTACTTAATAAATGCAAGTTTGTTGACTTATCCACCAAGCAATAATAAAGGCAAGTCTGTGCCACTGAATTGACCTATTGTAACCAAAAGAGATTTACCTCCAAATGTAAACAGTTAAAATTCAACACTGAAATCAAAAGGCCCTCCATGGGTGACATCTTCATCAACTCAGCCAACAATTACTGGCAAAGAGAGTTCCAGCAAATTGTCATTATCATTAAGATTTGTTTGTGGAAATGGAGAGGTTTGTAGTGGCAATTCAGGACTTTGTCACAGCTTCCAGAATTTACAGAAGATTAAACCTTAAGGAGTCTAGATTTGTCTATTAATGTAAATTATACACAGAAATGATAGAAACTGTGTAATGCATTAACTTCAGACTACAAAAATTCGGCTCCTTCTAAATACCTAACCTGATGGTTAAAATTATCTACCAGAAGTTTACTATCTTTCATAGACTGACAAAATGCTATGAATCTAGACCTCAAAACATTCTGGAGAACTGAATCATGTACTAGAAGGAGACTATTATCACCATATTTAATACTCCTAATCTCTAAAGTTCATGGAATGTAAAGCTTTCAAAATATAGAGACTTAGTGAAAGATGTTAAAACCATATGGGAATGAGACTAGGTACGTGTAATCCCTGTCACGCTGTCTGCTTATGTGGGTTGTCCTGAAAGATGCTGTTGGTGGGCTTCCAGAAAATGAGCTTTCATCACAATACTCTTATTCAGATACAAAAGCCCATGCAATTTGTTGTTGTTCAGTCATTTCAGTCCTGTCCAACTCTTTGTGACCCCAGTTGGTGTTTTCTTGGCAGAGATACTAGAATGGTTTACCGTTTCCTTTTCCGGCTCATTTTGCTGAGGAGGAAACTGAGGCAAATAGGGTTAAGTGACTTTCCCAGGGTCACACAGCTACTAAGTTTCTGAAGTTGGATTTGAACTCACTTGTATAATAATCTCCATAATATGAAATATAAAGACAACAGGATAGCAAATTTTCCTCAGGCATTACAATCTGAACCCCATTTAAAAAGGAGAGATCAAGGCCATTACTACTACTACTACTACTACTACTACTACTACCACTACTACTACTACTACTACTACTACTACTACTACTACTACTACCACTACTACCACTACTACCACTACTACTACTACTACCACTACTACTACTACTACTACTACTACTACTACTACTACAACCACTACTACTTATGTTTATATAAAATTTTAAGATTTATATAATACCTTCCTCACAGCAGTCCTGGAAAGGAGGTGATCAGCACTCAGTTTTTTCTTTCTGAATTAGAGAAATGAAGCAGGCCATATAGTTAACATAACTTTTCATTTCATTTCAAGAAATATGTTAGTTTATCTACAGGTTTCTGGATGAGGTACTTAAAAAGGAGTCAAATGGTTTCTGGCTTTCCTGGAAAAAAGAGTTCCTTAGTGCTGCACCCTCAGAATCGTTCAAGAATGGTTTCATTGTATGCAGAAGGGGTTAAGTTTAGCCTGCTTTCCAATTTGTTGGTTTTAGAGAGCTAAAAGAAGGCCATCTAGATCTATTCCCTCATTTCACAGATGAGGAAACTGAGGCTTAGATCAATTAGGTAATTTGCCAAACTTCAGATGGGAAAACTGAGGTTAAGTGATTTGTCCATTTCGGATGGAGAAACTGAGGCCAAGGGAGATTAAGTGACTTGAAAGAATTTGTCATTTGACTCTCAGTGGAAACTTTTTCCATTTACATCAGATGATCTGCCGTATTCTGATTTTTGGGTGCGATGTTCATGGCCAACAAAGTCATGGTCTGCCAAATGACGTAGAAGCCCTCCCTGGTTGATTCCTGCGCTGCTGTCCTACTAGCAGCCTGAGAGGCCAGTGTCCCTCTGCTACCTCCATGGCAGCCATAACACTTCAGCAGAAAGCCTGGGCGTGCTTGTTACATTACATACTCCACAGGTTAATCCTAACTTCCCTTTTCCACATTATGGCACACCTCTCCCCTTCACGCTTCCCACCCCAGCCCAGCGCTGGACTGCTTGTTATTCCTTCATTTCATCCTGCCCTTCCCAAACTCCCTAAATTTGGACAAACTGTATCCCCATACGTACTCACCCAAAACCCCCTCACCCAATGCCTGGAAATAATATGTCCTCGTCTCTCCACTTCCTGCCTTCAATGCTGAGTTCAGGGATTACCTCTATGTTGCCCAGCACAGGGCCTGAAGCTTTGCCTGATCCCTTTACGAGGAATGGGCTAGCCCCTCCCCCCTCCTCTTTGTCTCTCTCTCTCTCTCTCTCTCTGTCTCTCTCTCTCTCTCTGTCTCTCTCTCTTTCTTTCTCTCTCTCTCTGTCTCTCCTTCCTCTTTCTCTCTGTCTCTCTCTTGCTCTCTCTCTGTCTCTGTCTCTCTGTCTCTGTCTCTCTCTGTCTCTGTCTCTGTCTCTCCTTCCTCTCTCTCTCTCTGTCTCTCTCTGTCTCTGTCTCTGTCTGTCTCTCTGTCTCTGTCTCTCTCTCTCTGTCTCTCCTTCCTCTTTCTCTCTCTCTGTCTCTCTCTCGCTCTCTCTTTCTCTGTCTCTGTCTCTCTGTCTCTGTCTCTCTGTGTCTCTCTCTGTCTCTCTCTGTCTCTCCTTCCTCTTTCTCTCTCTCTCTGTCTCTCTCTCGCTCTCTCTCCCTCTGTCTCTCTGTCTGTCTCTGTCTGTCTCTGTCTCTGTCTGTCTCTCTCTGTCTGTCTCTCTCTCTCTCTTTCTCTGTCTCTGTCTCTGTCTCTGTCTCTCTCTGTCTCTGTCTCTCTCTCCCTATTCTGGAGTTTTCCTATGCAGTTCTGAAAGTATAGTTGTAGGATCACTTGCGGTCTCTGTGACCCTTTCAGCGGATCCTCAAGGTCAGTTATTTTCTTTATCATCATGATCATCATCATCAGTTTAAATTTCTAATACAGTAAATACTGATAAATATAACCCACATAAACAAAAGCTCTTTGGAAGGGATTCTCAATTTTTAAGAGTATAAAGGGATCCTCAGACCAAAAAATTGGGAACAGCTGATCAAGTCCAACCACTTCATTTTAGCAATGAAGAAACCAAGACAAGAAAAGTTAAGTGACTTGTCCAAGGCCACACAGCCTTCTAGTGGTAGAGCCAGGACTAGAAGCTGTGTCACCTAAGTGCTAGCCAGTTCATTCATTGGAATCATCTATATCTTTTTTTTTTTGCTCTTTTTTTGGAGGGGAGGGCAGGCAGGGCAATTGGGGTTAAATGACTTGCCCAAGGTCACACAGCTAGTAAGTATTAAGTGTCTGAGTCTGGATTTGAACTCAGGTCTTCCTAACTCCAGGGCCAGTGCTCTATTCACTGTGCCACCTAGCCACCCCAAATGTCTGTATCTTTTGCATGGCCTCTCGCCCAACTTGATTGTAAGTCTGATATCAGGGACTGAGTCTCTCGTTTCAAGTGGGGCAAACCACTGTCTCCCAAATTGCCCTTCTACCTTTCCAGCCCTAATCAGTCAATATATATTTATTAAGCACCTACTAAGTGTCAGACACCATGTGAAGTCATGGTACAAAAGGAGGCAAAAGACAGATCCTGCCGTCAGGGAATTCATAATTAATGGAGGAGACAAGCAAACATATGTGTGTATATACACATATGCATATAAACAGCCGGTGTATATAGCATATTATATATGTATATGCATATATACAGTGAGAGAGAGAGAGAGAGAAGGAGAGACAGAGAAAGAGAGAGAGAGAAGGAGAGAGAGAGACAGAGAGACAGAGACAGAGGCAGAGACAGAGACAGAGAGAGAGAGAGAGAAAAGAGAAAGGCTATATACAGGATAAAAGGAAATGAGGAACAGAGGAAAGGCCTTAGAATTAAGAAGGGTTGGGAAAGGCTTCCAGTAAAAGAAGGAATTTTAGCTGGGACTTGAAGGAAGCCAGGAAAGCCTGGAGTAGGAGATGAGGAAGTAGAACATTCCAGGCAAGTTCAGCAAGGTACAGTGGAAAGAGATCTAGACAGCAAAGCAAAGCCCTCGGGTTCAAATTCTAGTTCTTCCCCTTCCTACCAGTGTGACCCAGGTTCTTCACCTGTGCAGACCTCAGTTTCCACGACTATAAAGTGAGGAGGCTATGACGCAGGAGACCTCTAGCCACACTAAATCTATGTAGTCCAAATCTTCCATTTCCAGTTGAAGGAAAGGGAATAAGCGTTTATTAAGCACCTACTAATGCTCCAGGTGCTGTGCTGAACACTTTTTAAAAAAATAAATATTACTTTGTTTGATCCTCATAGAAATTCTTTAAAATGTGTACTTTTATTATCTCCATTTTATAGTTGTAGAAACTGAATGAAGCAAACAATTTAAATAATTTGCCTAGGGCTGCATAGCTAGTAAGTGTCTGAGGCTGGACTTGAACTCAGCTCTTCCTGTCTCCAGATTCCAGTATTCTTTCCACTCTACCCACTACCAGCTGCCTCTGGTTGAGGAACCTGAATTTGGGGGGTGGGATGGGAGATGACTAGCTCATAAAGTTAGTCAGTGGTAATATCTTGGGGCTGATCAAACGGGGCTGAAACTTCAGGATGGGCAGTGTGGAAGGAGGCGGGGCAGGAAGAGTTATGTTCTGAGACTGATTATATATGAAGACCTAGGGTCTTTTTTTTTAAACACCAGCTGTTAGGGGCTGTGGACACCACTTGTCTTTCTTCCATCTGTTATCTCAGAGCAACTTTAGCCTCCTGATCAGCCCAGAGCCTCTCCAAATTCCAATTACTCATGCCTTAGGAATAACACTTGGTAGTAAGAAAAGGGATTCTGTTAACTAGTGTAGTGGGATAGGGGAGTGTTGATCAGGACACCTCTAATCAATTGATTTCTCCAATCTGGTTGATGTAGCTATAGAAGGTAAAGGGGCAGGGAATAAATGTTTAAAATCTTAACTAAAGTGTAAAAAAGAGTTTATATGCTTTGCTACACCTTAGAAAGAGTGAAGATGTTCTTCAGAGCAAAGCTGATGGACTTATATAGGGGTCAGCTCATCACAGGCTGACCCAAGATCAGTCATCACACCTCTGGGGGTCTTTAAATAGCAAGCTTGCTAACTCTTGAGTCAATGGAGTCAGAGAGAGCTCTGAGGAATTTGATCCCTGGCAGCAGAGAAGAGAACCAACCCCGGAGGAAGAACTCAGCTTTTGAGAGGGGAATCACTTTTTTTATCTTCCCTAGTGCTTCTGCCAGAGGGCAACAAAGGAGGTTGGAGAGGTTTCTTTTCCATTTTTCAGTAGAGCTACTTGATCAGTAGGAGACAATATATACAGTTGGGGAGCAGGTTCAAAATGAGAGCCTTCGTTGGAGACAGACTTGAGGAGTGAGACTCCAGCAGCAGAGAAGAGAGGAACATATGAAATCTTTTGAGAATTATTCCTGGCTGTTGATAGTTGAGCAGCGGAGAGGATCAGGCCTAGGGATCCCAGTTGAGTGACTTACCAAGCAAAGACATTTAGCTCAAGGGAGAGCAATGTGAGGATACCAGAAGAAGAGAAAGGACAATCAGGGACCTGCAGTGCCAGAGGCATTGTTGTTCATCCTTTGTTCTGCAAGAGGACTGATGACATCAGGAGGGTGATGTCTTGACTTGCAAGTGAGTTAGATAAGTTGCTTTGGGTACATGTGTTCCTTAAGAATATGCCTCTGTACAATTGTACTCTATGCAGATGCCCGCTCTTCTCACTGGAACTGTGTCTGTTTGTGGGACATTGTGCCCCAGGTTTATGGGGAAAATGTTTTACATCTGTTTTTATTGTGGCTTCTTAAGTAAATATATTTATTTTGAGTTAATTGTGTCTACTAGCCAATTATTAAAAGTAAGTTCACTGGTGGGGGCTTGTGAGCTATAGTTTTAAGACTGTGGACCCACAAAGGACCTTGGAGCCTGGAAAACCCAATCTTCTACTTTTGAAATTTGAGTTGGGGGGTAGCCCAGAGTATTTACTACACCAGGATATTTAAGTATGGGACGATAAAACGTCTAAGCTGGAGGAGACCTAAGAGGCCAACTAGTTAACACCCCTCATTTTAAAGGAAGGGAAAACTGAGGCATATCTAGACATTGAAGGCAACTCAAGGAAACAAAACTACTTCGTGTTAGAACCCAGGATGTAATCCAGGTTTCCAGACTTCCAGTTCAATGGTGAGTCCACTACATCTGGACATTTCAAAGTCAAATTCACCCCAGGATGATGATGAATTTCATGTCCCTCGGGGCCATAGCCACTCTGCCCCCTTGTAGCTGGAGCTGGGAAGCCCTGTGAAAGTGCCCCCCTGAGCTCCTGCTTTCCTTTCCCTGGCCTGTAAAATGGGCCTAATCATACCTTTCTTCTATTCTGTCAAGGAGTGGGAGTTAATTGGTGTCTGCTCAGCCGTGGAGATCTCAGATGAGGTCTTGGGGATGAGTTACCCAGGAGCCTCTTAATAATTAGGGTCCATATTTACATAGCGGTTTATAGCTGCTAAATACTTTCACATAAAGTATTTCATTTGATCCTCTCAACAACCTTATGAGATAATGATAATCATAATAATAATAGCATGCACTTCCATAGGTTTGCAGAGCACTTCGAGTACGTAATCTCGCTTGCACTTCGCAATGACCCTGGGATGTAGGTGCCTGCTATCAACACCATTTTACACATGAGGAAGCTGAGGCTTAGGTGAGATGGCTTGCCCAAGATTGTAGAGCCAGTCATCTGTGGGGATGGGACTGGAACCCAGATTTTGAGCCCATTGCTCCTACCATCAATCCCAGAGATCCAGACTCCTTGATAGGTCAGATATCCCATCTTTGTTCTTGGTTTTTTTTGGGGGGGGGGTTTTGAGGGGGGAATGCAGGGCAATTGGAGTTAAGTGACTTGCCCAAGATCAGGCTAGTCAGTGTTAAGTGTCTGAGGCCGAATTTGAACTCAGGTCCGCCTGACTCCGGGCTGGTGCTCTGTTCACTGCACCACCTAGCCGCCCCTGATATCCCATCTTTGATGCAGTTTACCATTGTAACACCAATTTGATAATAACTAACATTGTTTAGGGCTTTGAGATTTGCTGGGTGGTATTATTTATGTTATTTCATGTATTTTGATATAAAGTTTAGCAGCTAATTTTAAAAACTAACATACACTTATTGGTTTAGTTAAATTTTGAGTCCTTTAGTGTGTTTTTGGTTTTATTTTTGGAGAGGGGAAGGCAAGGTAATTGGGGTGAAGTGACTTGCACAAGGTCACATAGCTAGTGTGTCAAGTGTCTGAGGTCGCATTTGAACCCAGGTCCTCCTTACTTTAGGGCCAGTGCTCTATTCACTGTGCCACCTAACTGCCCCTGATATGTAGAATGAATAAAAATAATGTTCCTTATGACAGAGTATTCAATAAAATAAAAATAAAATTGAAATGCCTTTTAAAAATTTCCTGAGGTGTACACTCTAATGAAATATTACACACGTGTATGTGCCGTGTGCCCAAATGAGTTTTGAACCTAATTCCTCTGAATTCAGAAACAATATTCTTTCTACTGTTCCATGCTGTCTTCTCATTGTCCATAGCAAGTGGAATAGAGATCCAGAGAGGGAAGTGCCTGCCCCAGGTCACAGAGTAAGGAGCAGAGCTGGAATAGGAACCCAGGTCCTTTGACACCAAACTTCACCAACTCTATTCACTCACTGAGATTCTTTATTCATTCATTCAGTAAATATTTCCCATTTACCTCCTTTAGCTTCCCAGAGGATAAAATGAGGGAAAAATAAGCAAAACTCTAATTCTGATTATTAAGCAGCTAAACTGAAGCTTCAGGATTCAAACCAGAATCAGAATCTGTCCCCCTTCTCCAGGACCTAGCATCCAATCTGGGCAGCTTCCAAGATCACACCCTTAACTATAGGGAGATGAGGGGCAGCTAGGTGATGCAGTGGATAGAGAGTCCAGCCTAGAGTCAGGAAGACTCATCTTTCCAAGTTCGAATCTGGTCTCACTTCCCAGCTATGTGACCCTGGACAAGTCACTTCACCCTGTTTGCCTCAGTTTCCTCATCTGTCAAATTAGCTGGAGAAGGAAATGGCAAATCCCTCTAGTATTTTTGCCAAGAAAACCCCAAATGGGGGTCACAAAGAGTTGGATAAGACTGAAATAGCTGAATAACAACAACAACAATAGGGTTCCACACTCATTTTATGGATCCTGCTCAGTCCCTGGTGCTGTAAATCAAATTCTGGCCCAAGAAGTCACTCCCAGGTGCTCAAGGGAATTCCCACCTTGGGTCAAGTCTGGGATTCCCCAGTCCAAGTATCTGATTCAGAGGGACTGGGCAGGCCTCACAGGTTAGGGACTGGCCCTCAACACCCTTTGTTGCTACCTAGGTCAGTGGCCTTGGAATTTATTTAACTCTTTCTTGAAGATATTTTCACTTTCTGCATCAGAGCGATGAATGCCTGAGATTTTCTTTCTATTGTACAAAATAGGCCTATCTTTTACTGCTTGTTCTTCCTTCAGACTTAAATGAATCTCTTTCAATCTCTGTCTCTGTCTGTCTCTCTTCCCATCCTTCCCTCCTTCCCTCCCTCCCTCTCTGTCTCATTCTCTCCTCCTCTTTCGGTCTCCATCCTTGTGTGTGCATTCGAGTACACACACACACACACACACACACACACACACACTGGTGCATCTCTGTTACTGTGGGTCAGTGTGTCTGCCTCTCTCTGTCTCTGTCTCTCTCTGTGTATCTGTGTCTCTCTCTCTGTCTCTGTCTCTCTCTGTCTCTGTCTCTTTCTCTCATTCCAGGATATGGAGAACAAGTCCAGGCTTCCAAAAGGGGAGCCTGAGACTGAGAATTCAATCAGTCAATCAATCAACAGATATTTATCAAGCCTTTACTTTGCAGCAGGCACTTTGTGAGACACTGGGGATACCAAGATGAAAAGGAAAGTTCCTGCCCTCAAGAAGCTTCCTTTCTATAGGCATAGATGATAGGTACCCATAGAAGTCTACATAAAATAGATATAAATGAAGGTACAGGGATAAAGAGCTAGCCTCAAAGCCAAGAAAAGCTGAGGTCAAAACCCATCTCTTACATATATTGTCTCTCTGACTGGGCAAGTCCATCAATCTGTTCTCTCCTCACCTCCAAGACTAAATTGCAGAGAAGGTGCTGGCCTGCATTGACAGGATTTTCCTCCCCTGGAAGTTCCTTATGCCAATGAAACTGCACTCAACATCCCCTAGATACAAAATAAATACCAGGTAATTATGGAAAGGGAGTGATAGAAGTAGAAACGCAGCCCAGCTCCCTGGACTTTAATAATACCTTACATTTGTGTATCTGCTCATAAATGCTTGTTGATGATGGTGATGGTTAACAAAGCACTCTCACATCCATTATTTCCTTTTGATCCTCACTACCCGCACTAAGAGGGAGGGATCATTATTCCCATTTTACAGATGAGCAAACAGAGAGGAGATGCAATCTGCCTCAGGATCACAAGGCTAGTTAGCAGAGCAGAGCCAGGATTAGAATCCGGGTCAGAGAATCGAAGAATTTAAGGGATTTTTAGGGGGTTGGTCAACCCCTCTACTGAATTACAGATGAGAAAAGTGGTCCAGGGAAGTAAGTGACTTGCCTGTGCTTATACAGCTGGTTAATAAGGAGCATTTATTGAGAGTATGCTCTGTGGAAGGAACTAAAAATACAGAAACAAAAATGAAAGAGTCCCTGCTCCCTAGAGGTTTCCATTCTACTGGGGTGAAACAACATGTGCACAGAAAAAAAACAATACAAAATATAGATAAAATAAAAAGTAATTTTAGGGATAGGAGCAGGGGCATTGACATTTGGGGTGGGGTGGGGCTGGGAAGGCCAGGTGAGGTCTCTTGTTGGAGGTAGAGCTAAGCCAAGGAAGCCACCTGGGTGTCCAAGTCACAGATAAGGAAGCTATACATTCCAGAAATGGGTACAAAGGCAGAAAGGTGGAATGGAGTGTTGCATCCAAGGAATGAATAAGTCAGTTTGGCTGGAACTCAGAAGGTGAGAAAGGAGGTGATGTCAATTTAGTCTGGAATTGCAGGCTGTAGCCCAGTTTGTGGAGGGCTTTAAATACCAAACCTCAGGAGAGGTTTATATTTTATCCTACAGGCAATTGGAGCTACATGAGAAGACTAGTGACATGATCAGAACTGTCAGTGGCAGAATTGAGTCTAGAACTCAGATCAGCTGATTACTAGCATAGAGCTCCTGTGTGTGACTTGGCTTTTGTGTTTTAAGCACTCAGCACATAGTGGGTGCTTCTCCTGTGTGGGATTGTCTGTGTCCCAGGTACCCAGCACATAGTGGGTGTTTGATAAATGTTTGCTCTAAGGACAGGGACTAGTGGAGTTCCCGACAGGAGTCTTTTGGCCTTAGAGATGAGAAGTCAGAATAGGGCAGTTTTCAGGTTTCCCAACTGGCCCCTGGAAAATTTGGGTCAACAGCTAAACCAAGTGAACAAAGGAAACCCCAACCCCACGTGCTGCCAATCCCCTTAGGGGAAAAGCCAAGACAAACATTATTCTGTTTGTGTCAGCTAGGCTTGAGAGATTCCAGCTCAGCAGCCTCAGAGTTAGCCTCAGGAGGAGGCAGGGATCTGACCAAGTTTGCCGCTACCTCTGATGTGCGGAGTTCCAGGGACTATGATCCTCTCTGGAATTTTCCCAGACACCTCTTAGTGATCCACACCTCTCTCTCTGTTGCCCTGTCTGTAGCACCTCCGGTTTCCTTTGACTGTTTCAGAATTCCTTTGTCTTAAAATTACAGAAGCAGGATCTAAATTTTAGACCTAGAGCACCATGTCTCCCTTTCTTCTTCATCCCCCTTCCCCCCTGCGCATTCGCAGGGGAAAGAACACTGGATTTGGAATCTCAGAGGCCTTGGGTCTCACTTTCCTTGTCTGTAAAATGATCCCCAAGATCTCTCCCAGCTCTGAATCTATGATGGCTGCTCAGGTCCCTTCCAACTCCAAAATCCTTTGAACAGAGGCTCCAAATAAGTCTGTGGTGATGGATCAGTTGGGTTGATAGGCACACTTGGGGCCAGCACTGAGGTCATCCCACCCCAGCACACACACACACACACACACACACACACACACACACACACACACACGCTTTCTCTCTAATTTTTTTCTGTCTCTGTGTGTCTATGTCTCTGTGTCTCTCTCTGCATACATGTCTGTCTCTTGAATTCTCTGTGTCTTTCTCTGACTCTCTGTGTCTGTGTCTCTATCTCTGTCTGTCTCTGTGTGTCTATGTCTCTGTCTCTGTGTCTCTGCATATGTGTCTGTCTCTTGAATTCTCTGTCTCTCTGTCTCTCTTTCTCTGTCTTTCTCTGACTTTCTGTGTCTGTATCTGTGTCTCTGTCTCTGTCTCTCTGTCTCTTTCTCTGTCTGTCTCTGTCTCTCTCTGTCTCTGTCTCTCTGTCTCTCTGTCTCTCTCTCTCTGTCTCTCTCTCTCTCTCTCCCCCCCTCCCCCTTCCCACCAGGCATTTGAAATGTCAGCTTGAAATTCTGCTGAGCACTAGGGAGTAGAGCTGGAGGCGGCATCCCTCCCTACAATCCATGGGCATTTGAAATGCCTGTGGAGAGGGAAGCTGCCGACTGACATTTCTAAGGTCCGTGGGCTAGAGGGAAGGGATGTGACTGGAGCCAGCCCCCTCCCTCCGGAGTTTCTGTCTGAGACCATGGCATGACTGGATGCTGCTGTGGCAGCAATGGCAGTATTTCCCCCAGGGTTGCCCACACAACAGTTTCCCATTTCAGCAGCAGCCCCTTGCTGGCTCCCACTTCCTCATCAGCCACCCTTCTCCCACTTGGGGGAAGCCTGAATCCTTAGGTACTGAGCAGAATCATTAAGCGCTTTCAAGCTGAACAGTTACCTAATTCCATCCCTTCATAGTTTCTCCCTTTCCCCACAGAAGTTGCAGACCTCTTCCCTGTTCAAGAAATTCAGGGAAAACCAGCACTTCGTGTGGCACAGTGAGTAACTAAGAGTCAGGAGACCTGGGTTCTAATTCTGGCTCTAGCCACTATGTTATTATGTGCCCCTGGACAAATAACTTTCTCTCTCTGCTTCAGTTTCCTCATCAGTAAAACAGGCAACTGGACTAATCTCTCAGCTATTCTTAATCTGGGGGCCAGGAACTTGAAAAACAAAAACCAAAAACCTTTGATAACAGTCTTTCATAAAAATGTTTTTCTTTGTAATCCTATGTATTTATTTTATGCATTAAAAACACTGTCCTGAGAAGGGGTGCCCACACTTCACCAGACTACCAAGGAGAGAAACAAAAGTTAAAAATCCCTGATTAGGCTGAGATAGTTTCACCAAGTTTGAAGACTCTATGTTCTGAACCTCTGTTTCAAAGTGACTCTGTTTAAACACATTTTAAATATCAGAATGCTTTTAAAAAAATAGTAGCCTTTTAAATAATCAAGCTTGTGAGAATTGTTGGGAGCTTGCTAGAGTTAATAGGAAACTTTGAGCAATTTGACATTAATTTTTTCCCAAGGCTGGCCTCAAATGTGGGGACTTAGGCAGGATAAGCAGGTGTCAGGTAGAGAGAAAAAAAATTGTCTGAATGGAAAAACCCAGGGGTTCCTGTTTCGGCTGGGGAGGGGGATGGAAAAGGGGATGGTACACATTCAGCCTGAGGACAATGGCCAGACGCTGCCCTGCTATTAAGGAAGGGGGTGGGGTGGGGGGGCTCAGCTCCTCCTCCTTCCCTTTCCCAGTCCCCCTAGTCATTTTCCTGCCCCAATCTTCAAAGGGAACCTCCCAGCCACCAACACCCAAGCAGCAGGCAAGTCGGCTGGCTTTTGCCATCTCCTTTGTCTCCACATAACCACTGGCTGGATGGCATAGACCATTCCCTGATTTTAAGTGTGCGTGTGTGGGTTGTCCACATCTTACAAGCTCTGGTTCTTCCTTCTCTGCCCCTTCCTCGATCTCCTACTCCTTTCTCCTTCATTCCGCCCTGACCCTGGACAGCGGCTGCTCAGCAGCTCACTCCTCTCAGCCCCTTGAATTCCTAGCCCTGGTTTTCGTGCTACTGAGGACCCCGGTTATATTTCGATGGATCAGCTGAGGGGGACGGAGAAGGTCAAGTGCTGCGGAAATATTCTTTGTGATGATGGTCCTATTTCAGGGGAGGGAGACGGGTTTGGTTATGAGGAGAGAGCAGCACAATAAATTTGAGGTTGAAGGCAGAGCCCCACCCAAAAGGGAATATTCATTCATTTATCCATTCATTTTGTGTAGGCTTTCAAGAAGAGTTTATTAAGCTTCTACAAAGAGCTGTCAGTGACTACAGAACTAAGCATTACGAGAACAAAGACAATACATGAAACAATCCTCGCTCTCAGAAAGCTGTTCACAGGATCACTCAATCACAGAGTGGGAAGAGACAGACCTAGGAGGTCTTCTAGTCCAACTCCACCATTTTACAGATGGGGAAATTGAGGGAGGGCCCAAATTCAAACTCTGTCCCTCTGTCTCCAAATCGAAGGCTTTTTTCGACTGTCACGCAAAGCCTCCCAAAGAACACATAAATAAAAAATGTGAAATACAAAGTAATTTCTGAGGGAAGGGCTTTAACATTCTCCTATCTTAAAATAACAACAGCCGACAAAGATCTAGTGCCTTAAAATTACAAAGGGTTTTACATACATTATCTCATTTGAGTCTTGAAACAACCTGATCAGGTAGTTTTTTCGTTTCCATTTTACATAGGAGAAAACCGAGGTTCCACGAGGTTAGGGGACTTGCCCCAGGTTCCAGAGCTAGTAGATGTCAGAGAAATGATAGGAGCCCAAGAACGGACTCTGTACACTACACCACGCTTGTTCCAAAGAAAACAGTATTTGTTTGCAATAAAAATAAAACCCTATTATATACACACAGAGAGGTATGTGTAGGATCTGTGATTTCAACTGTGTGGGGCATACACACGTCTAATGTCAAAGACGTCTAGGTGCCACAGCAGGAAAAATGCCCAATCTGGAGTCAAGAAAATCCAAGTTCAAATCCGGCCTCAGACAATTCCTAGTGGTGTGAGTCTGGGCAAGTCACTTCATCCCAGTTTTCTCATCTGTAAAATAGGACCTACCTCCCTGGGTTATAGGGCAGCAACCTAACTTTTCTTTCAGGAGAGTCCTTTAAATATCCAAAGGGAATAAAGGTGGATGAACTAGTAAGTGGAAAAGAGAAGTGAAACTGAGATCTCGTAGTATAATGGGCACCTAGGTGACATAATAGATAGAATGCCTGCTCTGCAATCTGGAGGACCTTAGTTTCCCCATCTGTAAAATGGACCAGAGAAGGAAATGGCAAAACACTCTAGTATCTTTGCCAAGAAAACCTTAAATGGGGTCACGGAGAGTTGTACAGGACTGAAAATGATAGAACACAACCCAGGGTTGTTGTGAGGTTCAAATGAGAAAATACATGTAAAGCACTTTGCAAACCTGAAACTGATTTATAAATGCTAGGTGTTATTGTTATCTCTGTATAATACAATAACATGTGTGTGTACACATTACACATACCTCACAGAGAAGTCGTGTGGTATACTGTGCTGTAGCTGTATGAACATGGGAAAGTCACCACTAAGTTCTCTCTGCCCTGAGAAGTAGGGATGACAATAATTGCATGACCCACTACATAGTATGGATGGATGGGAAGAAAGAACTTTGTAAAACTTTAAAATGCTATAGAATTGTGAGTTTTTCTAGAACAAATACACACATTTCTTTTGGTTGCTTTTTGAACAAATGGGTTTTGTTTTTGTTTCTTTTGTTTTGAAAAAAGGACTGCCTCCATCCAGCACAGGAAGCTGCTTTGTCAACTTTCTCAGATGTGACAAGACTTGGGGACTCATGGACAGCCCTGTCCTCTTCTCTAACCTTGCTAGAGCAATGGGGGGCAGAAAGGAATGATTGGTCTGATTAAAGGGAGGCTCTGAAAGTTAGGAATGCTAAGAAGAAGATGGGTGCCCAGTGTGACAAATTGCAAACTAAGAGTTAAGGGCTTTTGATATGCAACCCCTCTGAAGCTGTCTTCCAGCCCAAAACAGCCAGAACTGCATTCAAGGGTTTTTTTCAGGGTTTTTTTGTATGTTTTTTTTAACCTGAAGCATAAAATGAGAGACGCTTGAAGATTCCTCCTTGAAGAACAGGCAACCTTGGAGTTAGAGTAAGTGGTGAAGCTTAATTAGGAAGATAATTTTTGTATTTCTTTGACTCTTCCTCTGTGATCTCTCTTCAAATGTGTATACAGATGCTGATAACTATGGATTGGTTAATATTAATGCTTTCTTTCTCAACTGAAGGGTCATTTTTTTCTTCAAAAAGGTATAATTTGACTGAATCATAAATTTTCAGTTACAAGTTCATATTTATACCTATGAAAAGCCTGACTGGTTTGTCACAGAGCAGCTAGCCCCCAGATAACACCATTCTCTTAGGGTCAACTCATTCAGCTGTAAGCATTGCTCTTGGGAGTAATGAGCCTGCCTCTGAAACCTTAGCTTGGAAAACCCAAACTGAAAACCAGTAGCATTCTATAAAACAGCCCTCACCCTCTTCATATTATGGAGCCTTCTTGGAACTCCCTTCTTGGAGTTATAATGGCAAGCAGGGAGAAGAGAAGAAGGGTTGGAAAAGGGGCAATCTCTTTGTGCAGGAAGGGCATTATTGGTCATAGGTTGAGGGTGGAGGATGGTCTGGGCTCAGGAATAGGATGTGATTGTGTCAGTGCCATAGTCTGACGTAGACTCATGTTGGCACTCGTTCCTGGGAATGTCTTCTGAAGATGTCAGCACCACCCTCTTTGGGAGTCTGCTCTCAGGAAAACTGTTTATGAGGAGTTCTGGAAGATTCTAATTTTACCTAGTTCACTTAAGGTTGAGAGCACTGCCCCCCACACTGCCCACAGATACCCGAGCCTACCCACAGTGCTATCTTGCTTGGTTTTTTCCTATCTGGGCAAATAGTCCATCCCCCTGACCTGTAAACTCCAGCAAATCTTTCAATGCCTCCCCTTCACTCAGGCCCCAATTCTTTAAGTGGCAGCGAGCTCCTTTGATCCACCAATCAGTGCTAGCTACCAGATTAATGTGTAACACCATAGGCTGGAGGGATGGGGATGAAGGGAAAATGTAAGGGGATGGGCAACCTCTCCTTTTCCCCAGTCCCCCCCACTCCCAGCCCCGACTGTGGCTCTATTCCCCCCTTCCCTCTAGGTGAGCTCCAGTCTTGGCTCCCTGATGCCCCCTACTGGTGTCTAGCTGTCACCACCTCTCTTGCTTGGACCAGGTCATCAGATGCCCAGTCTGTAGAAGAAGAGGTCTGACTTTTCCTTACCCAACCTTTCCAAAACAGATGTTTTTAAACAGCATTATGGAGGGGCAGGGGAGGGGAGGACACAAATAATGGAGCTGTTTCAGGTCTTATTAACCAGTCCCAGCCTCTCATGCTCACTCAAGAAACTGTTTCTTTTTAGGTTCCCTTTCCCTGGCTGACCCTTATCTGTCCAACTGCAGGGCTTGTCTCTAAAGTCTTTGTGCTGGAGGAGAGAGAGTAGAGTGGAAACCTAGTTAGATCTGGAGTCAGAAGAGCTGTGCTCAAATCCCAACTAATGTGACCTTGGACAGTTTGCCTAACCTCTCTAGGTATCAGTTTCTTCATCTGTAAAATGGGGATGTCTACTTGGGCTGCCTTTCCACCAGCTGCAGGGATAGTGATCTGTGATTACAGTGGCAAGTTCCAGGTGAGGAAATCCCCTCTATCAGCACAGGTCACACCCCCTCTGCAATTTATAGTCTTAGTGAGTTTCCTAGAGCCCTGAGGAAGGTAGGTGACTTGTCCAGGGTAATATAACCAGTAGATGTCAGAAGCTGCCGCTCCAGCTGTGCAAAGGAAATTGCTTTGCAGACAAAGCACTATGGAAATGGGAGCCCACTTGGGCTATCTCTGTTTCCTGTCTCCTGCCCATCAGTTCAAGTCGGTGTCTCTGCTTTTCTGGAATCTCTTTCTCTTAAGCCTTAGCACTGGTTCCAGAGAGGCCTCCTTATTTTACATAGGAAGATACAAAAGCCCAGAAAAAACAGGCAACTTGTCCAAAGTCACATAGCAAATTATCAGCACAGCCAGGATGGCGGCGGCTGGACTCCTGAAGCTCAGTCCAATACTCTTTCCAGGACCTCACATGCCTTGATTTCTCCATCTCAGCTAGAGCCTTTAGCTGTTTACTGAGATGTCAGCTAGGACATTCTTAATTATAAACAGATCTTAAAGAAATGTGATGAGCATTGCACTCCTGGGGAAGGTAAAGGGATGGGAGATGGTGAAAAAGAGGAGGACCAGGAAAGGGAAGGGTTAGAAATGAGGCTTTGGAAAGCTATGTTTTTAACCAGAAGGCTCAGAGAGAAGATGGAGGTTTGGGGGATGTAGAAGACCAGAATGGGAGAGTATGACTTTGCCACTGAGATGAATCACCTGAACAGTGTGGAAAATTGGGGTAGTCCTTGTCTTAGGAAAGAATGACCCCTAAGCCCTAGCAGAGACTTCTGGGACATTAAGAGTTAGCCCTATAGGATCAAGGTTAAGAATCAGCCCAGAACACAAGTCACGGAGGTACAAAAGGCCTTGGGACAGTATATCAAGAACAGGGTGTATGGGAAGGAAAAAGCCAACATCTACCAGAAGAGTAGAGGCTTCAATCCATCAATTACCAAATATTCAATGAGTGATGATATGTAGATTTATTTCAACCAAACTAGTAACATGATAGAAAAGTCAGATGGATTGTCTTGGAAAGTAATGAGTTCCCCATCACTAGAAGTCTTAAAAAAGAGCCCGGTTGTCCACTTGTCAAGGCTATAGTAGAGGTGAGTTTTATTCATATACAAGTTGGACTAGTTGGCCTCTGAAATCCCTCCACCTCTGAGATTCTGTGATTTTTATAATACTAAATGTCAAGCTACGAGCTAGGTGCTCTAGGAGAACATAGAATGAGTATAAAACAAGCCATGGTCTCTGCCTCCAACAATTTACAATCCAACTGGGAAGATAAGAATAATATGCAAGGAACAATCATTAGTCACTCTGTGCTAAGTCTATGGGACTGACCATAAAGCAGATAAGCTCCCAGTGGAGCAAAAGACCACATTGCTCTGGAGTAAGTTTGGAAGGAAGGTCTTGTGTTGTAAAAGTTGAGCTTCAGAGATCCATCAGAATTTGGGGAAGGGGAAGGAAGTTGGTGTGGAGCCAGACTATGCCATAAATTTATGGCAATTTATCAAATTTGTTACAATTTTAAGGTAAGGTACAGCTGAGTGCCTTGCTAGAGGCGTAACTAGGGGAGAGTGAGTAGGCCTTTGTCTCAGGACATCACATTTAGGGGGTGCTAACAGCACATGTGATCACTCCTGCGGCAGTGTAGAAACGAGCTGAGCACCTTCCTTAGTACGCATTATTAACACAAGTAAAAAGCTGTCAGGAGGTCAGCTCAATTTATTTTCTTACCATGTACTAGTTCCCTTTTCCCACCCCTCTCCCTGCCTTGCTCTGTTATTCAGTCTTTCCTGACTTTAGTTTTCTTTCAGTAACTGATGTTAGAGATTTGGGGACCTTTCAGACACGTAGGATCCTTCACAGTAACTGACGTCAATCCCAGTAACAGCCTTTGTTATCTCTATCTGCTTTTCCCCATAGAAGATTGTTATGTACCTACCGTAAATGCACCCAAATGAATGGGAAAACAAATGAATATTCTTATAATCTACAAGTTTTCCACACAAGATACATTATTTGTGTGATTCCTTCTAGGGATTTTCCATTGGAACTGACCGGTCATCATCTGTTTTATACTCGGAACAATTTCTCCCAAGTACTAGAACTCTCTGTCATCCTCATCTCACATTAATGCATCCTTTCCCTCCAGGATTTCCTTTTTCACGCCTGTCTCACATGAAGAGATGGACCATCTCCTTGCCAAGGCAAACCTCTCTAAATGTACAAGTGATCCTGAGAGTGTGAAGGAGGGAGGAGAGTTTCTCAAGACTGCAACAATTCCCTTCCTCCTCCTCCTCCTCCTCCCTCTGTAGCCTGAGGCAGTCAAGGTAAGAGCCCCTGATGCAAAGGAAAAAAAAGGCAGGCTCCACCCCTGTGGCCCCCTCTTTTTTTTTTTTTAATGTATCCCTCCCTATATTTTCTGTTTTTGCAGCCCCTACTAGACTGTAAACTCCAGGAGGGCAGAAATCATGTCTTATTCATTTCTGAATCCCCTTTCCCCATGCCTGGGGCAGTGCCTGGCAAATTAGAAGGCCTTCGATATAGATGTGTTGAATGAAATTAAACAAATGCTCATTGGGTAACAGATGGTTAAGGTTTTCTCTCCAATTCAGCATTTGGTCTCACTGTATTTGTTTCCTTGTAATGTTTTTATTTCATTTTTGAGAGGTCAGGACCTGTGATTCATTGGTGCGGGAAACATCTTTTTCCAAAAGCAGAATTGCAACTATTCTGCAACTTATAACTTGTAGTCTTCGAGAATGGCCTGGGGGGGGGGGGGCATTGAGAGGTTAAAGTGACGGGCCCAGGGTCACACAGTCAGTGTCCAAGGAGATCCTTGAAAGCTAGTTTGTTCTTTTCACCACACCACCTTGACTCTCAATGCTTTACTTTGTTTTGTTTGGGTTTTGGTGTACATGTTTTTCCCCAAAAACAGATACCTAAGACAAAAACAGTCCAGATATCCAAGGGGGTGGTAGTTCTGGCATCCTTGCATCCCAGCACTGAGTTTCTTTGGTCCCCTAATTCCGCTACATAATTTACACTATAAAAGAAGTGCTGAAAGTATTTTTTCAAAGGTGCCTAAAATGAAGTGAAATCCGTTAAGAAAGTGAAACCTCAAGGATTTAGCCCAAGACAAAGAGTCTGAAAAGGAGAGCCAAACAATCCCCCAGGCACGTGAGTACAATGTTATCATTACTCCTTGTTAACGTTCGTTTTGCTTTGCTTTTTTTTAAGTAAAAGTTTTATTGATGCTCTTGTTAAAAACACCCCAAAGCTTCCCCACCCCTAAACCCCAACAGAGCCCTCCTTTGTAACAAAGGGGGGTGGTGGGGAGGGCTGATGGTTTGAGTGTTTACAGGCAAGCTTTTGTTACCTCAAAATAAAGTGTATCCTTTAAAAAAAAAAAACCCACCAGGTTTACACAGACCAAATGGCATGATAACAAATGCCCTTGCAAAGAAAAACTTTCAGCCTCTAAGACTTGTAAGCTCCAACAGGTGGTTCACATATTTCAAATATTAGATAATAATAGATAGTCCATAATAATAATAGATCAGTCTAAATTTTTTTTTCTCGAAGCCACTTTTGTTTGAAACATATATAGATGTTCCCATCACCAAAATCCTTGGCACCATCAAATGGTTCAACTTCAGACATTTTCTGATTTTATCAGAAGAAAGGACATCAAAGAAACATCATTGCCTGCCTTGGTGTTCCCCTAAGGACCCTCCTGACTTGCCGCTGAAACCATTCATACATCATCTCCTCCATTAGAATGGGAGCCCTGTAAGAACACGGACTGTCTCCCTTTTCTATTAGAATCCCCAAGTGTTTAACACACCATTAATCCATATAAATTCAACTATTTAAAGTGATATAGTGGTGCGGCACCATGGGAAGAAACATTTGGAAGCAGAGGACCTGACCTCCAGAACCAGACACCTGGCCAGAGGTGTGCTGGAACCACCTTTTAAGGAGAGCTGATTGTAAAATTTTCATTGTGAGCCTTTATACCCTGGAAACTGAAAATGTTACAGATTGGAGATTGATTTATAATGTTTTCTCTAGACATGGAGAAAGTGTTAACGATGTAGACATGTTGAATAGAGGGATGCGCCTGAAGTCAGGAAGACCTGAGTATGAATCCAGCCTCAGATGCTCACTAGCAGAGTGACCTTGTGAAAGTCACTTAAGTTTGGTTTGCCTCAGTTTCCTTAATTGAAATAGGGTAATAACACCTATAGGGGCAGCTAGGTGGCACAGTGAATAGAGCACTGACCCTGGAGTCAGGAGGACCTGAGTTCAAATCTGATCTCAGATACTTGACACTTAACTAGAGGTGTGACCTTGGGCAAGTCACTCAACCCCAATTGCCTTGCTTTCCCCTGTCCAATCATAATAATAATAATAATAACACCTACCTTGAAGAATTGTTATAAGGATCAAATGAGATAGTACTTGGAAAGTGTACGAGGCTTGGCATGTTGTTGGTGCCACATAAACGCTGTCATTATTATTGTTAGTCTTTCTATGGCTGGCCATAATTAATAATATTTATTATTATATAAATATAACTTATTGTAAATAATAATAAACATTTACAATATATACCCCTGAGCCTATATGGCCATGGGCAGATCGAATCACATCTTACAGATGGGCTTCCTCTTCAGTAACATGGGGCGGGAGGATCAGACTGGATGGTTACAGGTTCCTGCGAGCCCCGAGTCTCTGGTCCTGTAAACGTTATATGGGCTGGCAATTTGGGTTACAAATCTTTCAGATTTTAGTACTGGCACCTAAGTGTAAAGGCAAGAATATTAAGAAAAGGTGAGATATTCTGAGCTCGGCCTTGGGTTCAGCATTCTGGCTGAGACTTAAGAACTGAAGAATTCTACTTTCTTCCTTCAGGCTTGAGTCATACTGCATTTATCTGCGGCAGTCTGCCGTCAGCAGAAGGCAACGTTCTGGAAACGGTCGTGAAGACAAAACCCCCGGCCTGGGCCAGAGCATGGAGGTCCTCAGGGCCCAGCTCCCCGGGGCAGTTAAGGTACCCATAGCTCTCATCAGGGTATTATTTAATCCTGCAGGACTTTAAGAAGGTGGATGCTTTCAAGAGCCTCTCAGAGACCATCCAGGCCACATAGATCAGCTCAGTAATGCGGTCCCACCCCTCTCCTCCCCTGGGATAATTGGGCCTCAAATCATTTCAGAAAGAATTCTAGGCCACAGACTCAGTTACAAATTGGCACATCAGGGTATATTCAGGTAATGGTGTGGTTTGTTTGTTTTCTTTTCTCTCTCTGGAATGTCAATTGCTATAAAATCCTCTGCTGGGTCCACTTTTTGGAAACCTAACACAGATTCTACTTTTTTTTTCCTCCTAAATTCTTTTAGAATCATCTGTTTCATCATCTCCAGTTAGAGCTCAGACTGAAATTGGTGAGAGCCTGTTTCTTTGCTTGGCACCACTGGCTGCCATTGAGAGGCATTCATTAAATACCTTTTGTGGGCCAGGCACACAGGTAAATGTGGGCTCCTGGAGGTCAGGGTTCACTGGTTTACTGTTGTATTCGTATCCCCAGGACCCACCCCAGGGCTTGGCACAGAGCAGGCCCTTAGGAAATAAATGCCTGGTTGATTGGGCGAACCTTGGGGTGCTCCGGCCATACTTCTTTCGTGTGGTCCATGTGGGTATCCTCCACGGTGGCTTTATGAACCAAAAGAATGACTTTATAGCACAGTTTTTATTCCTCCCTCATTTTCAACCATAGAACAGTCACCTTGAATGCAAAATTTTCTTCCAAGGATTTTATCATCACTGGTTTTTATGTCACTTACATTTTCTAATATATCTTTTTTTTTTTTTGCCTAAAAAGTTCTGATGATCTCTCTTTTTAAAGTGTACAAGGCTTGGCATGTTGTTGGTGCCACATAAACGCTGTCATTATTATTGTTAGTCTTTCTATGGCTGGCCATAATTAATAATATTTATTATTATATAAATATAATTATAACTTATTGTAAATAATAATAATAATAATCTCTTTTTAAAATTTAGTATTTTATTTTCCCCCAAATACATGAAAAACAATTTCAACATTTGTTTTTAAAACTGAGTTCCAGATTTTCTCCCTCCCTTCTCACTTCCCCTCACTGAGAAAGCAAGCAATTTGATATAGGTTATAGGTGTGTAGTCATGGAAAATATCCAATATATTCTTTCTGAAGTATCCAGGTGGCATCTAGACTTAAAGAACTAGTGGAGAAAGTGTTAATAATACAGGCACATCGGATAGAGTGCTGGAGTCAGACCTGAGTTCAAATCCATCCTCAGACACTTTTAGAAATGTGACTCTAAGCAAATCCCTTAACCTCTGTTTGCCTCAGTTCCTCTGCTGTAGAATAGATATGAGGACAGCACCTACCTAGCAGGATTGCTCCGAGGATCAAATGAGATGCTATTTGTAAAGAGCTTAGCACAGTAGGTGCTTAGCATATAGTAGGTGCCATATAAATGTTTATTCCCCTTCCCCATTCAGAGAGCCATCCTTGATAACAAGAACAAGACAAAGGAGAGGAGGGGGGAGATCAGCAAGACTAATCAATGTATCAGGTGTTCCTCAGGCCTGTAAAGAGGGGAGGGAGGTACTTTCTCGTGTCTCTCCTTGGAGTCAAGCACGGTCGTTATAATTACATAGTGTTCATTTCCTATTCTGAAGTTGTTATTGTTGGGATAGGTTTGTCTAAATCAGTGGTTCTCAACTTTCCTAATGCCGCGACCCTTCAATACTTGTATGTGGGTGTGTCTGCATGTGGGCGGACCAGCCTGGGGATGGATAGGGGAGCGCTGTCTCCGTTCCTAAGACCATTGGAAATGTGTGTTTTCCGATGGTCTTAGGCGACCCCTGTGACCCCGTGAAAGGGTCGTTTGACCCCCAAAGGGGTCGTGACCCCCAGGTTGAGAACTGCTGGTCTAAGCTATTTTAGAATCCCTGGTTTTCCTCTGAGATGCAGCCCAGGTGTCACTGGGGGCCTTTGCTGACCTTCCTCCACTTTCTGTGACCCTGTCTGTGTCCCACTGTTTGGTCTATTTTCTCTCTTCCTTTATTTGTGTATGTGACATCACCCACCCCCCACCTCCCAAAGCAGAGACTTTCACCTTTGTCTTTACATCTCCAGGGCCTAGTACTGTGTCAAGCACACCAATGCTATTTAATAAATGTTTTGTTGAATTAAATCTAATCACAGGAAAAAATATTTTCACTTTCGAGATTTCCATAGATAGGATCTGGGGATGTGCCAAGGTCTCTCAGTTGCTGTACAGTCAATCTATTTAGTATTCTTCCCCACCTCCACCCCCAATTGCTCACTTCAGAGTTTGGCATCTCATTCCACCCTCACCACAACCCTCGAGGTAGGTTCTATTATTACCCTCATTTTACAGACGAGAAAACCAAGACAGAGAAAAATTAAGTAACTTACCCAAAGTCTCACAGCTAGTCAGTGTCTGAGACAGGATTCGAACTCAGATCTTCCTGACTCCAATTCTAGCCCTCTCATCCATTACATCCCCTAGCTGCCTAAAAACCAAACCTTTGGAAAAGACAAAATGATTTCCCATGTAACTGCTCACCATCAACAACACAGCTTTCCACTGGGGTTGACAAAGATAATTTTCCCATAGTCCTCTGGGAGAGTTGTGTGCTCTCTCCAGACAAGGGGATGCCTTTAATTCTCCTGCAGTGTGACTAAGCCGGGCTTCACAAGGCAAACATGGAAGCATTCCCCATACCTCTCAGGAGCGGGAGTTAGGCCACAGGTACAAGAATGAAGCCTAACTCTTCAGACATGGCCAATGTGCTCATTTTCTTTGTTTGACTGTATTTATTTGTTACCGTACACAGAACACTGAAAGAAGGAAGACTTGAGTTCAAATCCAGCCTCAGATATTTCCTAGGAGTTTGTTTCTGGGCAAGTCACTTAAACTCTCTCTGCCTCCTTTTTCTTCACCTGTAAAATGGGAGACAATAATAACACCTACCACACAGAGTTGTTGTGAGGGTAGAATGAGATAATAAATGCAAAGTATTTTGCAAACCTTAAGGGCTAAATAAATGCAAGCAATTTGTGGGAGAGAAGGAACATTAGTAGACCCATTGTACAGAAACTAAGATCTTGTGTATCCCCAGGTCCTGTCTATGGAAAGCTATCTGTTATTATTATGACCCGGGAGGGTTTTATGGGGAGAATGGGGTGGTAAATTCCTGGGATGTGATGGTGATGTTTCAGAAAAAAAGAACACCAATAGAACATTTTAAAAAATATTTTCTTGCAAAGCCCAGATCTTCTGTGGACACCACTAGCCAACCTGAGGACCACATACAGAAATGCCTATTCTTATATATATATATGTATATATATTTATATGTATGTATATATATATATATATATTATAGCAAATTTCTTTGGTAGCATTAAGGAGTAACAGTGCAGAGACACTGTAGAGAAGACAGGAGTAGGCCAGCACAAGTCACTGGAAAGAGGGATAGCTTTGGAGTCAGAAGTTTGTTGTTGTTCAGTCATGTCTGACTCTTCATGACCCATTTTGAGGTTTTCCTAGCAGAGATACTGGAGTGGTTTGCTATTTCCCTCTCCAGTTGATTTTACAGATGAGGAAACTGAGGTAGCCAGGGTAAAGTGACCTGCTCAGGATCATACAGCTAGTAAGCATCGGAGACTGGGATTTGAACTCAGGAAGAGGAGTCTTCCTGACTCCAGGACCAGCACTCTATTCACTGTGATCCCTAGCTGCATTCAGAAGACCCAGGTTCAAATCCTGCCTCTGATCGTAACCTGTGACCATGAACGAGTAATGTAAAACCCCCAAAATGTTAAAAAAAAATTCCTCATCTTCTAAAAGAAAAAAGAAAAGAAAAAGAGGGGAGAGTTGGAATAGATGGCTTCTAATGTCCCTTCTAAGTCAATGATCCTAGGATCTAAGTCATGATGAATTGTGAAAATCTTTGCAATTCTCTTTGTTATCTGGGAACTTGAGAAGGAGGGTGAAAAGAGAAATGGAGAGAGGGTGGGGAACCAACAGGTAGGTGAGCAGGGACCCATAGGCATCATAAGGGAGAAAGGTGGGGTCCTCTATACACAACAGGTCCTTCAGGGGGCCTGACTCACTGTTTTTGTATCAGGCCTCATTCCACAAATATTTATCCAGTGACTGCTCTGTGCCCAGACTCTTCCAAGGGCCTCCTCTGATTGAGGTCTTATCGTGGTAGAAAAATGACCCTGGGTCCTTGAAGGGGATGCCAGTGGATAACAACTTTGGCTGTTTCCCGCAAGGGCTTTCAGGATGACCTAGCCAGGGCCTGAGTGTCAGGCTTAGCTAGCTAAATGCCCACCGGCCCATCAACTAAAGGTTCGCCACCAGGAAATGATTTTTTTTTTTTTAGTCACAACAACTTACAAAGACCATTATTTAAGTTTGGGCTGCCATCTGTGCTAGGCAAGGGAGTGTGCGTGTGGAGGGGTGTATGGAGTGTTTAGGGAGTACGAGCACGTCTGGTGTGAGGGCTTGCTGAGACCCTTTCAGGCCTGCTCATCCACTTTCTATGTCTACCTGGCACTTAACTCTCACCTGTGACTCCAAGAAGCGTAGCCTGTGCAGTGGCCACACCCTGGCAAACCAGCTAGGCAGACAGGCTAAACCAGGTTGAGGATAACCACGGGCCTCCAACCCATCAGTGAGTTGGGGGTGGGAGGGAGTGTCTACTCCAAGCACGTGAAGACTTTCCCTGGCAGAATGGGCAGGAGAGAACAATTTGTTCCAATGGCCATGAAGGTGGCTGAAGCAGGTACCAAGCTTAGAGCTTGATCAGACATTGAAAATGCCAAGGACATACACTGCATCCCAGGCAAGCCTTCCTGACTTTTGTCTTGCCACTCTGGAAGACAGACTGAGGCTGATGACTCTGTGTAACTCTGCCTCACTTAAATACAATGCACTTACAAGTCAAGGTATCACCCTGTGATGTCTTTGGTCCTCTTTGAAAATGAAGGACAAACGACAACCCATGTGAATGAAATCAGAGAATATCAAAGAAGATGCAGAGGGTACTGTGCTGGGTGTGCCCTCATGGAGTTTGTGATTCAGCTGCTCAACTGTAAAATGAGCTGGAGAAGGAAACGGCAAACCAGTCCAGTATCTTCTCCAAGAAAACCCCAAATGGAGTCAGGAAGAGCTGGACATGGCTGAGACTACACAACACCACCACCACCAACAATATGATTAGCACTTAGGGCCTCTTGGGGCCTCCTCTGAAGTCTGGGACAGCTCAGGTACCCATTCCCATCTCTTTTCCCTCACTTAATAATATTTTATCTTTTCCAATTACATGTAAAGATAGTTTTGAACATTCATTTTTATAACTTTGATTATTTTCTCTCTCCAATATTTTTTCTCTCTCCAATATTTTCTCTCTCCTTCCTTACTCTCCACCTTCCCTGAGATGGCAAGCAATCTGATATAGGCTATACATGTACAATCATATTAAATATATTTCCACATTAGTCATGTTGTGAAAGAAGAATCAGAACAAAAGGGAAAAAATGAGAAAAAAAAGAGAGAGAGAGCAAATAGCATGCTTTGGTTTATGTTCATACTCCATAGTTCTCTCCTCTGGACGTGGATAGCATTTTTCATCATGTGTGTTTTGGAACTGTCTTAGATCCTTGTATTGCTGAAAAGAGCTAAGTCTATCAAAGCTGATCGTCAAGCAGTGTTGCTGTTACTGTGTACAAGTTCCCCTGGTTCTACTCACGCCACTCAGCATCTGTTCGTGTAAGTCTTTCTAGGTTTTTCTGAAATCTGCCTGCTCATCATTTCTTATAGCACAATAGTACTCCATTACATTCACATACTACAACTTGTTCAGCCATTCCCTAGTTCATGGGCATCGCCTCAATTTCCAGTTCTTGGCCATCACAAAAAAAGCTACTATAAATACTTTTGTACTTGTGGGTCTTTTTCCCTTTTTTATGACCTCTTTGGGATACAGACCTAATAGTGGTATTATTGGGTCAAAGGGGTCACAGTTTTATAGCCATTTGGGTATAGTTCCAAATTGCTCTCCAGGATGGTTGGATCAGTTCACAACTCCACCAACAATACATTAGGTTCCAATTTTCCCACATCTTCTCCAACATTTATCGTTTTCCTTTTGTGTCAGTCTCATAGGTGTGAAGTAGTGCCTGTTTTAATTTGCATTTCTCTCATCAATAGTGAGCATTTTTTCATATGACTATAGATAGTTTTATTTCTTTCATTCACTTTTGAGTGTCAGTTCAAGGTGACCCTCTTGCTGTTGGCCACTGGCTAGCAGAGTCTCAACTGGCCACGCCAAGTTATCCAAAGCCATCAAGAAGAATTCTCTTTGGGCAAGAGGGTTAGGTTGCATGACAACTCATTCTGAAGGAAATTATTTCATTTCTTGAATTCAGGATTTTAAAGTTTCTACCAGGCAGTAGTGATGTGAAGACAAAAGAATGAAAGCCACATCAACAACTTGTTTTGGCACTGAGGTAGGAGACATCAACTGCTCAGCCCTCTTATTTACCCAGTCTAAAAAAAAAAAGGAAGAAAGAAAAAAAGGTTTCCTTGGTAACCAGTGGACTCAGGTTGGCTCCTGGCTGAGAGGTTATAAGTTTAAAAGCAGCTCATGATGCCTTGAGAGCACTGCCCTCCCTTTTCATAATTCAAAAGGAGAAAACAACCGAGAGTCCACGAAGAGCCCATGACATGAGTAGGAGTGTGGATGAGTCAGCTTACTAAAAATGGCCTGGAATAATTCATAACATCACAGAAGCCAGAGTTGGAAGAGACCACAGAGGTCATTTAGTCCATCCTCCCCCTCTCATGCCTTCCTCCCTGCACTGCAGGAATTCCTTCTGCTGCATTCCTGATGAGTGGTCACCCACCTGCTCAAACACTTCCATTGACAGCAAACTCCCCACCTCCCCAGGAGGCCCATTCCGAGGCTGGACAGCCCCCATTATTTCTGTGCCTGCTTGCACAGTATCATTCACATTAGTCCTTTCTTTTCTCCTCATCACCTCTCCTCTGCTCCATTACCCTCTTCACTGGTTTCTCTGCCTCCAATCTGTCTCCACCTCCAATGCATCCTCTACAAAGAAGCCCCAAAGAATCTTCCTAATACAGTAATCTGATCATGTCACTCCTCTGCTCAAGCACCCTCAATAACTGCCTGTGGCTTACTAAAATAAATAAAATTTCTCATCCTGATATCAGAGGCCCTCTGCAAGATCCCCTTGATACCTTCTCTATGCCAATCAGGCTAAAATACTTGGTGTTCCCCAAATTTCATCCTGTCCCCTCTTGCCTCTACTTTTCACTGCCCATTATGTAGGGGAGCCCCTATACCCAATTTTTTTTTTTTTTTGCCTCTCCTCATTCAAAGCTCTACTCAGATTCCATCTCTTCTAGGGAGTCTTCCCAATTTACCCCCTTACTTGGAGAGGATCAGTCAACCTTTGAATCTCTCTCATGGACCAAATCACTTTATATCATAACTATAATATAAACTATAATAAATAATAAAATTATAAATAAAACTTTCTAATTGTATTTCATCCTTTATCAGTCTGATTTCATATAGTAACCTTTCACAAACTCTTTGTTCTAGATCAGGGGTGGGGAACCTGTGGCCTCAAGGCCACAAGTGGCCATCTAGATCCTCAAGTGTGGCTGAATTTGGGTTCAGTTGAAGGATCACGCTTAAGGACTAAGAGGGCCAAACGTGGCCTCAAGGTCGCAGGTTCCCTACCTGAAATCTAGATAAACTCACCTGTTAGGACACAGAGGTAATTTCACCTTTCATCATGGTACCTTTGAACAAGCTGTCACCCATATCTGAAACTCATTCCCTTCTTCACTCCCAAGCATCCTTCAAAGCAGAGCTCACGTCACCTCCTATAGGAGGCCTTGCCTTGTTCCCTAATTATTAGCATCCTCTCCCTCATGGAATTGAGTAGGTGCTGTATTCCCCTCCCCCCAAGTAGAAGGTAAGCTCCCTGAGGGCAGGGACTGTTCCATCTTTGTATTCTCAGTGCCAGACATATAGTAGGAATTTAATAAATGTTTGTTGAATTGAGTTGATTTTGTATACATCTCATCCTCCTACTAGGCTGAAAAGTCCTTGAGAACACGGGCTATGTAAGTTTTCCATTTTATTTTTTCAGCACCCAGCAGAGAACATCCTATCCATTTTGGTACTGTTCAGTTATTTCAGTTGTACATGATACTTCATGACCCTATTTGGGGTTTTCTTGGCAGAGATATTAGAGTGGTTTGCCATTTCCTTCTCCAGCCCATTTTACAGATGAGGAAACTGAGGTAAACAAGATTAAGTGACTTGCCCAGGGTCACACAGCTCGGAAGTGTCTGAGGCCAGATTTGATCTCAGGAAGATGAGTCTTCCTGACTCCAGGCCTGGTGTTCTATCCACTGTGTCATCTTGCTGCCCTTCTTATCCTTAGTGAGAGCTTAATAAATACTTGTTAAATTGTGCTCAGTTATTCATCACTTTCTCCCTACAGTGAACCCAAATGAGTCTTTCTGTAACTTAGGCCCATAACTCTGCAGCTAGAAGAGACCTCAGAGGCCGTCTGGTTCAACTTTTTCATTTTATAGATGACTTACGACATTTGAACTCAGATCCCCTGCCTTTCCACTGTACCATGATGCTTCCTATAGCCTTCATTCTGTCCTCTGGAATCCCTCAGAATATATCTAACTTTTCTTTCACATGAGAACACTTCAATCCAAGGGAATAAAAATTGATGAGCTAGCACTTAGGTGAAAAGACGAAGTGAAATTGAGAACTCCTGTTATAAAGGGCAGCTAGGTGGCACAGTGTATAGAGTATTGGGCCTAGAATCAGGAAGACTCCAGTTCAAATCTGACCTCAGACACTCAGTAGCTGTGTGACTCTGGGCAAGTCCCTTGACCCTGTTTGCCTCAGTTTCCTCATCTGTAAAATTATCTAGAGAAGGAAATGGCAAACCATTCCAGTCTGAACCACAACAAATAATGGAGGGGGAAAAAATGCAGCCAGAACTCAATAATCAGATTGAGATCTTTAGAGGCAGCTAGGTGGTATAGTTGATAAAGAACTGACCTAGGTCAGAAAAACCCAAATTAAAATTTAGCCTCAAACACGTATTAGCTGTGTGACCCTGGGCAAGTCACTTCACAGTCTGCCTCAATTTTCTCAACTGTAAAATGGGGATAATAACAGCAGCCATCTCCCAGGATCAACTGAGGTAATATTTGTAAAGTGCTTTGTGAACCTTAAAGTGCTATTAAATGCTTGTTATTATGATGTCAGTTATTATTGTTACTAGTCCCTTGAAAGCAAGATTACTGAGCTTGGGATCAGGAAACCTCATGCAAGACCCTCTGACAATTCTTAGCATTGAGCAAGTCACTTTATTTCGCTAATCCTCAGTTTTCTCACTTTTAAAATGGGGATCATCATACTTTCATTAGTGACTTCACAGGATGGTTATCAGGAACCAAACTAGAAAGCTAGCAGGTGGTAAGTGTGATGTTAGGGTCAATTATTATTATTTTTTCCCAAATTTCTGTAAGAGTTAAAATTCATAAAGTATTCTACATGCACTATTGCATTTATTTTGTATATAATTATATATGTACACATCTTCCCTGATAGAATATAAGCTTCTTGAGAGTAGAAATTGTTTCTTTTTTTTTATTTTTGCATCCCCAGTGCCTAGCAGAGGGCTTGGTACATTATAGGAGCTTAAGAAATGACTGTTTGATTAATTAGCTAGTTTGTTTGATCCTTACAGCAATTCTGTAATGTACGTATAAAAAATTATCTCTATTCAACAGCTGGGGAAACTGAGGCTCAGACAAGTTAAGTGACTTGCCCGGGGTCATTCAGCTAGCAAGTGTATGAGGCAGGATTCTTAAGCTGGTCTTCCTGACTCCAAATTCAGCAAACCAGAGACAACAGGCTGCATCTCTCTAGTTATAGGAAAATACAATGTTCAGTGAAACAACTTTATGGGGTAGGGGGGCTGTTATTTCTGTAGGAACAGTGTTATAAAGCTAACCCTAGTACAGCATTTGGTTATAATGTATTCATAGTAATACTGCTGAACTAGATATGCTAATATTGTTTCTTTTTCCAGCTATGAAATTCTACTATTCTCCTCGCTAAACATCACCAGTTCCTTTTGGCTGACTTTCTGTAAGACTTGACTGCCCACAAGAAAAGGTGATGTCAGCTTTGGTCAGAAGCCAGGGCAGTCTTGACTTGAGTTATCTGGGTATATTTCATAGTCCTGACTTTGTTGACTCAAGAGGACTCACTCACTGATAAAGGCTGGGCTAGGCTGGGCTAGGGAGTTCAAGTAAATCTCCTCTCAGTTCCACCCTTCCCCCACCCCCTTGCTTCTTCCTGTATGAATTCAGAACTTTAGACTGGGAGACTTTTACTTTATAGCAAGTCACAATCTTAATAATAATAGCTGATGTTTTTATGGTGTATCCCGTACATTTTCTTCTTGATCCTCATAACAACTCTGTGAGGTAGGTACCACTGCTATGCCATTTTACAGGTGGGCGAATCATGTCTCCACGACATTAAGAGGTTTGTCAGGATCACACAGCTCCTAAGTGTCTGAGGCAAGGTTTGAATCCTTATTTTTTTGACTCCCAATTCAACAAGCTGTCTCTACTTTCCATCCTCAGCAGGTGCCGGTATTAAAAAGTCTCTGTTCCATTATGTATGTGTGAGTTTTTAAAAAAAACAACAGGGGAAAAAAGTTTCTTTCTTAAAGAATAGTCCTTAAAGCACCATCCCAGTGTGTAGGAAAAATACAATATAGTTGCTAGTAGAACATGATGCCTGTTCTAAAAGTTATGGTTCCTACCTCTCAGAGTTGCATTCCTGACATGAAATATATCTAAATTGCTTTGTAAGTCCTAAAGCACCATATAAATCCTGGCTAATATTATTATGTTAATGTATGTTGCAAGATGTCTATACTTAATAGTCTTACAAAGTAGACCGAGGCTCAGAGAATGAGAGAGGCTTGCCCGTGGAGACACAGCTAGTACATGTGACTTGAACGCAGGCCTTAACTCCAGGCTAACAAGCAATACTTGGTTGCCTCCGTTTAGAAGCAGCAATAGCAGCAACAGTAGGAGTAGTAGTGATAATCATAGGAGAAGGAATGGTGGTGGTAGGAGCGGAAGAAGGAGGAGGAGGAATAATAATATTAGTGGTAGCAGTTGTAAACTAATTATTAGTTGATTCGTGTTCGTCATCATCATTGAAATAGCATGCTAGTGAGGAAAGAACACTAGGCTGAGTCTCAGGAGTCCTTGATTCTAGACTCAAGTCTGCTACTACTTGTGAGTGTCCATAGTCCTGGGTCACTTCCCCACTGAAACTTCAGTTTCTCCATGGGTATAATTAGGGACTCGAACTAGCCGACCTGTAGGGTCTCTCACTGTCCTAACCAGCCTTGTGTTTCCACAACTGCAGGTGGCTTTGGCCAAATTATTCTCTCTCTCTCTCTCTCTCTCTCTCTCTCTCTCTCTCTCTCTCTCTCTGTCTCTGTCTCTGTCTCTCTGTCTCTCTATCTCTCCCCCAGCCCCCACCCCGTGTGTGTATGTGTGTGTGTATGTGTGTGTGTCTGCCTCTGTCTCTCTGTGTATTTCTTTCTGTCTGTGTGTCTCTCTCTCTGTTTCTCTCTGTCTCTGGGTGTCTGTCTGTCTCCCTGTATATTTCTCTCTGCGTCTCTGTGTGTTTCTCTTTGTCTATGTGTTTCTCCCAGTTTCCATTTCCTCGGGCTCAGGAGATGGACTAGAGGATTTCTGAGGTCCCTCCAGCCCCATTCTTGAGTAGCCTGTGACCATGGGATTGCTCTTACACTGGAATCCAAGTGGGCTTCTTACTCTGCCACCTTGTGGTATGGGTATGACCTCATCAGCATATTTGAGTTCAGGACTCAAAGGGAGTATTTATTTGAAATATTTATTTAGTTTTGCAATACCACCCGCTAGAGATCAGATTAGATTAGCTGAGCTGACCACTGGGCTATGAAGAGAAGTTTGGGGCAGCTGAGGAAAACATTTACTGGTCAGCCAGGTATAAGGGAAGGGGTCACTGGACCAGGAATCAGGATACCTGGGTTTTAATCCAGCCCTGGCATTGACTTGCCAGGTACCCTTAGGCAAATCATTTCTCCTGTCTGGGCCATTGTGTGATTATCTGTAAAATATGGCAATTGGACAATATGGTAACGCTAAGCATTGGAAGCAACTAAATAATGCAAAGGATCAAGGTATGGCCCTGGATTCAGGAATACTTGAGTTCAAATCCAACCTCACACACTTATTGGTCCAGAAAATGGCCCTACTGGCATAGACCTGATGTGGACAAAGGTAACATCCCAAAGCTTTTGTTCAGTCATGGCCAACTCTTCATGATCCCATTTTGGGGTTTTCTTAGCAAAGATACTGGAGTGGTTTGTCATTTCCTTCTCCAGCTCATTTTACTGATGAAGAAACTTAGTCTAATAGGATTAAGTGACTTGTCCAGGGTCACACAGCTAGTAAGTGTCTGAAGCTGGATTTGAACTCAGGAAAATGTGTCTTTCTGACTCCAGGCCTGGCCATCTATCCACTGTGTCACCTAGCTGCCCAAAGCTACCAAATTGCACTTGCTGTTGATTTGTGTTAACTGATGCTAATCTAGAAGTCTTCTTTTCAAATGGGCCTGTGATTTCATGAATATAAGGGATTCCTAGTGAAGAAACACCTTTTCTCAATGCCTGTCAGCACCTCTTTACTGTGGAGTCTACCCTGGGGTGCCGAGGGTTAAGTGACGTCCATCTTTACCCGCTAGTAAGAGGTAGGACATGAGCCTGATAGTACTGGCTCCAAGGTCCCACGCTACCTACAGGGATACACTGCTTCTCCATGAGAAGGGTAATCTCTCATTTACGTAGCATTTTCCCCAAGCAGAGCACTAAGCCTGTTATTACAGAACATTCATCTGTTCTTCCCAGTCCTTTACAAGACCTAAACGGTGCTGGACAGACCTGTCTATCCCAGTGAGCATAGGCAGGGTTGGGGCAAAGACAAGTCACAGAACAGGTCTTGAATCCGGCTCTGATACTTACCTAGCTGTGTGACCTTAGGCAAGTCACTTAAATTCTCTGGGCCTCCGTTTATTTGGGATCTTATGTGGAAGGCAGCTATGGCTCTCTTCACAAAGCTGATTTTCTCGGTGAGATCCGGCCCTGCCATGGTCCTCGCTGCCTGCCAAGAACCAGTGTGGATGCTACCCATCACAGGGCGGTTGTCCTGATCTTCTTCTGCCCTTGGCCTTTCAGCAGATGGCAGCAGGGAGCCCTGGCATGATGCCCTAAGGACTGCCACTTGTCAGATTCCATTGATTCATGGGGATTTCTGAAGAGGGTAGAATTGGGCTAGATGACCTCTGTCTGAGGGTCCCTCTGAGGTCAGAGAAGGACACCGACATTCCAAGTTTTTCAGAAAAATAGGAGCCTAATGCCAACTCCCACTTCTATATCGTTATATGTACATTAGTATGTCTGAGGCACAAAACTAGCCTGCAAAGGTAGCACTACAAGAATTATTCTCCCCATTTCACAGAAGAGGAAACTGAGACTCAGATAGGTAAATTGCATTGCCCAGGTACTATGTGGCAGAGGTGGGATTTTTTTAGGAGGTTAAGTGACTTGTCCAAGGTCACACAGCCCCTAAGTGTCTAGTGTCTGAGGTCACATTTGAACTCGGGTCCTCCTGACTCCAGGGCTGGTGCGCTATTCACTGCGCCATCTAGCTGCCCCCAGAGATGGGATTTTTTTGTCCTGGTCTCTCTTGATTCCAATTCTAGCAATCTATGAGCTACCTAACAGATGTTCTTGAGAATCAACTGAGACAATTCAAAGAAAGCTTTTGCAAGGGTTTGCTTCCCTCTTTAGAAAGTAAGCCTTCTGAGTGCAGGGACTGTTGATTTTGCCTATTGCACTTACTAAGTGCCTGATGTTTTGTCTTGCTGTGTGAATATTGTTGTTGTTATTATTATTATTATTATTATTATTATGAGGCAACATGACATAGTAGAAAGTTAGCCTCAGGACACTTACCGTCTGTATGACTCTGGGCAAGTCACTTAACCTTTAAGGGCTAGAGTCTAAGCAGCTCTCTAAGACAATAAATTGCAGATGAGGCCCATTAGGGTTGCTACTAGCTCAGAGTCACAGAGATGACAAAGTAAGGATTTTAAATTAGGTGATAGAATCCTATATTTGGAGCGGGAAGGGACCTCAGAGGCCACCTAAATCCATACGTTCCTCTTATTCTAGGGATGAGGACACAGACTCCAGAAGTAGTGCCATAATGCTTCTTAACTCAGGGAATCCTGGGTTCAGATCTTGCCTCTAACACCGACTGCTTCTCTCTTCTTTGTGCCTTAAAAGCAGCTCCACAGGTCCCAGGGGAGAGGCTGTGGCCGGCAGGGTGTTGAATTTAGAATGAAAGGCTTTCGCTTCAAATTCTGCTTCTGCTAATTACTACCTGTGATATTTCAGCTATTTAGACCCCAGTTTCTTCATCACAGGGGCAGCAATGGATAGAACACTAGGCGTGGAGCCAGGAAGACCTGAGTTCAAATCCAGCCTCAGACACTTATTGGCTATATGAACCTGGGCAAGTCACTTCACCCTGTTTGCCTCAGTTTCCTCATCTGTAAAATGAGCTGGAGAAGAAAATGACAAACCACTCAGTACCTTTGCCAAGAAAACCTCAAATGGGGTCATAAAGAGTCAGACATGACTGAAATGACTGAACAACAAAGTTCCTCATCTGTAAAATGTAAAATTGCAGCTCTACTCCAATGCTATGAGGCATCTGGGGTGACTGGGACCAGGTGCATGCCAGGCACCTGTGAGAGAGTAAGGCTCTCAGGACCTGTACTTGGGGGGAATGCCCTCCAGAGAGGAAGTGGGCAGACTTCTACTTCACTTTTTATCTCATTTGTTTCTGTGAGATAGTTAGACTAGGCTGCTTCTGACGTCTCTTCTTGTCCCCACAGCTAGGATCCCAGGAATCCAGCACTCTAACCATTCTACCACATTGCCTTTCAATCCTCCAAATTCATTATGCTCAGAACATCCATTTAGCCTCCCCTAAAGCTCATGCAATCTTACTTCAGAGAGCTCTGATTTCCTTGGTGTGGATAAGTACTGCCTCCACCAGCACAGATCACTACCTTTCTGAACCTTTGGTAGACAGACTCTGTGAATTTTTGTGGCGCCCTACCTCTCTCTCCCTACCCAAATTAAAAAAAAAAAACTATCACCTGGTGGTGATCCCTGTGATAATAAGCCTTCCCACCCACACGTAGGCAGGTTGGGCCTTCACTGACAGTCTATCACCAAACTGACTCCTCAGCCTTTCCAAATTGGTTGGACCTGCCAAAGCTTGCCCTTTGCTGGCATAGGTTTGAGCAGTCGGGATTACCTACTCATCACAGTGAGGCATTCCAGGAGGATTTCAATGGGAAAATGATCCATGTAACCTGTATTACTAGAAGTTTAGTGTCTAGAGTGAAGGAGGTGATGGCACCATTCCAGCATGCACTAGTCAGACTACATCTGGAGTTTTGGGGATACTACTTTTGAGGAAGGACTTGTGGCTAGAACAGTGGATAGAACAGCAGGCCTAGAGTCAGGAAGACTCATCTTGCTGAGTTCAAATCTGGTCTCAGATACTTACTACCTGTGTGACCCTGGGCAACTCCCTTTACCCTGTTTGCCTCAGTTTCCTCATCTGTAAAATGAGCTGGAGAAGGAAATGACAGACCACTCGGTATCTTTGCCAAGAAAACCTCAAATGGGGTCATGAAGAGTCAGACGTAACTGAAATGACTAGACGACAGCAACAAAAATGAGCCTGCTGGGGCCTGCTAGGTGGTACAGTGAATAGAGCACCGGCCCTGGAGTCAGGAAGACCTGAGTTCAAATCCAGCCTCAGACACTTAACACTAATTAACCACATGACCTTGGGCAAGTCACTTAATCCCAAATTGCTGTGCCTTCCCCCCTCCAAAAAAGCAAAAAAAAAAAATGAGCCAGTTGGAGTATGTCCAGGGAAGGGAACCTGGCTATGAAGGGGACTTGAAACCATGCCATATATAAGCTGGTTGAAAGTAGTGGAGAGAAGTAGCCTAGAGAAGACATGAGAGTAGAGGCAAGTATGTTAGCAGTCTTAAAATATTGGTAAGGGTTGTCATACAAAGAATGCTTGATCTATGAAAAAAATAACAATATTTCCCATTTGTATGATGCACCTTAAATTTTGCAAAGTGCTTTTACTTATCTTCCTTGATCTCACAAGAGATCTGTGAGGAAGGTGCCCCAAGTCACAGAAACACAGAATTTTGAGAGTTGGAAGGCCCCCTGGGGCCCTCTGGTGCCACCCATGCCAGAAAGAAATCCCTAAGATAATGGAGGTGACAGATGGTCATTCAGCATCTGCTAGGAGACCTTCCGGGAAAGGGAAGCTACCATCTCTTGAGGAAGCCCATCCTACAGGTGGAAAACCCTAATTGTTAGGATACTTTTTTTGACAGTCAAGCCTAAATTTGCCCTTTTTTTGCATCTTCCATTCATAGCTCCTGGTTCTTGCCCTCTGGGGCCAAACAGGACAACTCTTCCATACAAGAGCTCTTGAAATACTTGGAACAAACCATTTGTATGTTGGGAGTTTATTGATTGGGGTGGGGGTGGGAGGCAGGTAAGGTGGGGAGACATGCCAGAATTCTGTTTCTGCTAATTACTATCTGTGTTACCTGGGGCAAGATATTTCAGTCATTTAGATCTATTTCCTCATTGTAGGGGCAGCTAGGTGATACAGTAGATAGGCGATACACATATAACGATATCCAATTGTTTGCCTTCTCAATGGAGGGTGGAGAGGAGGAAGAGAGGGAGAAAATTTGGAACTCGAAATTTGAAAAGAATGGTAAAATTGTTTTCACGTGTAACTGGAAGAAAATAAAATATTAAATTAAAATTAAAAAATAAAAAATACTTGGAATACAACTATCATGTTTTCACTGAGTTTTCTCTTCTCCAGGTGAAATGACACTGTCTCTAGCCTGGTTGTTGTCCTTTGGATCCTCTTCAGCTTAAAAATGTACTTCTCAAACTGTAGTACCCAGAACTGGTCTTAGTACAGCATGGGAATTCTGATCCCGGCAGAGAGAGGAGCTATCACTTCCTCATTCCTAGAAGCTATTTCCCCTCCTCACCCCCACCCACTTAATGCAGCCCCAAACCATATTAGCTTTCCTGACTGCCACATCACTCTGCTGAATCATACTGAACTTGCAGCCCACTAAGACCCTCGGATCTTTTTCATTCAATCAACAAGCATTTATTAAATATTTGCTGTGTGCGTAGTACTGTGTGCTAAGTGCTAGAAATACATGAAAAGTCAAAAACGTGATCTCAGGGAGTTCACAGTCTGATGGTGGAAGACAACATGCAAATAATTATGACTATATAATTATATGACTATGACTATATGCAAATGAGAGGTAATTCCAGAGAGCAGGCACTAGCAGGGGCAGTGGAAGAAGGATAGAGGGAGGGGAACAGGAAAGGTCTCTTCATGAAGGGTGAGATGTAAGCCAGGAAAATCAGGAGGCCCCAACTGAGGAGAGAGGGAGAGCAAAGTAGGCTTGGGGGCCAGTCAGTAAAAAGTCAGAGTCAAGAGAGTATCAGGTTCAAAGAACAGAGAGAAAGCCAATGTCCCTGAATCAGAGTTTATAGAGGGGAGTAAATAAAGTGAAATAAGACTAGAAAGGTAGGAAAGGGCAAGGTCAAGGAGGACTTTAAAACCCGAACGGATTTTATATTTGAGCCTGGAAGCTGTTGGGAGTTTATTGATTGGGGTGGGAGGCAGGTAAGGGGGGGACACATGCCAGAATTCTGTTTCTGTTAATTACTACCTGTGTTACCTGGGGCAAGATATTTCAGTCATTTAGATCTATTTCCTCATTGTAGGGGCAGCTAGGTGATACAGTAGATAGAGCACAGAGTCAGGAAGTCCTGAGTTCAAATCTAGCCTAAGATACTGTCTGTATGACCCTGGGCAAATCACTTCGCTCTGCCTCAGTTTCCTCATTTGTAAAATGAGCTGGGGAAGGAAATGACCAAACACTCCAGTAACTTTGCCAAGAAAACCCTAAATGAGGTCACAGAGAGTTGGACAAGACTAAAAAAGAACTGAAAGGGGGCAGCTAGGTGGCGCAGTGAATAGAGCACCAGCCCTGCAGTCAGGAGGACTTGAGTTCAAATCCTACCTCAGACACTTTAACACATACTAGCTGTATGACCCTGGGCAAGTCACTTAACCCCAATGACCCTGCCTTCCCACCTCCAAAAAGTTTTTAAAAAATTCAAAAAGAACTGAACAACAAAAGTAACATGGTCTGTCTCACCTGCGCTTTCAGGAAAATCACTTTGGCAGCTGAGTGAAGGATGAATTGGATTTGCAAGAGACAAGGCCTGCTAACCAGCTACCAGGCTATTACTTACTATGGTCGAGGTGCTAGGTGACGAGGGCCTATGCCAGGTATAGCTACTGTGTCACTGGAGAGAAGGGACAGACACAATATTTCCTGTGAAGGTAGAAACCAGATGGCAACTTGGATGAGGAAGTAAAGCTTGAAGAAGGAGTCATAGAAGACACCTGGCTTGCAAGCCTGTGTGACTGGGAAGATGGTGGCCTTCTGATCAGTAATTAGAAAGTTTAGAAAAGAGAGGTTTTGGTGAGAGAAATAACAAGTCCTGTTTTAGGTATGTTGCATTTTAGATCCCTATGGGACATCTGGTTCAATTGTTTAAGAGGTGGTTGTTATCGTTTGTCCTTCATTTTTGAAGGGGGGAAGGCAGGGCAATTGGGGTTAAGTGACTTGCCCAAGGTCACACAGCTAGTAAGTGTGTCAAGTGTCTGAGGCCAGATTTGAACTCGGGTCCTCCTGACTCCAGGGTTGGTGTGCTATTCACTATTGTCCTTCCTTTTTGAAGAGGACCAATTCCATCCCAGAATGATGTCTTGACTTTCTCGTGAATTAGATTTAAGTGAGGCAGAGATGAGCAAAGTCATCAGCCTCACTTTCTCTCTTTGAGTCATCCAAGTCCAGTGGCAGGACAAGAGTCAGAAGGATTGGTGATGGCCTGAGAAGCAGCGTTGGCCCTGGTGTCTCTGATATCTGACAAAGCATTAATCCCTAATCTGATCAGTCCATGCTTCAGACACCTTCTTGGCCATTGGAACAAATAGTTCTCATCCGCCCATTTTACTTGGAGAAGTCTTCACATGCTTGGAGTAGACATGTTCCTTCCCCTAATTCACCAATGGTTTGAGGCCAGCCTGTTGCCCTCAACCTGGGCTAGCCCATCTGCCAAGATGGGTTTACCAGGGTATGGTACATGATTCACCCAACTCTCACCTAATCCAAGAGTAGTTGGTAATTCAAGACTGTGACTTAGGAGAGAGGCTAGGGCTGGATATGTATCTGCATGGAGATGACAACTGAACCACAGGACTTCGGTGAGAGCTCCAAGGGATACAGAATACAGGATAAAGAGGGGGAGTCCAGGATAGTGCCTCGGGGCCCAATCATTGTTAGTGGAGGTGACCT
>CM053586.1:175795726-175828692 GCA_028646515.1 Pseudochirops corinnae
GAGAGGGAGAGATGGCACAGAGTTGAATATGAAGGAATGATATCTAAAAAATAAAATTAAGGAATGAAAAAGGAATGTACTGGGAAAGGGAGAAAGGGAGAGGTAGAATGGAGTAAATTATCTCACATAAAAAAGGCAAGAAAAGGCTTTTACAGTGGAGGGGAAGAGGGTGAAGGTGAGGGAATGAGTGAACCTTACTCTCACCAGATTGGGCTTACAGAGGGAATAACATACATGCTCAATTGGATATCGAAATCTATTTTACCCTACAGGAAAGTAGGGGGAAGGGGAAAAAAGAGAGGGAGATGATAGAAGAGAGGGCAGATTAGGGGAGGGGGTAATAAGAAGCAAACACTTGATGAGGGACAAGGTCAAAAGAGAAAATATAATAAATGGGGGGCAGGATAGGATGGAAGGAAATATAGTCTTTCACAACATGACTATTATGGAAGTGTTTTTGCATGACCACACATATATAACCTATTTTGAACAGCTTGCCTTCTCAATGAGGGTTGGTGGGGAGGGAGGAAGGGAGAGGATTTGGAATTCAAATTTAAAAAATGAATGTTAAAAATTGTTTTTACACGCAACTGGGAAATAAGATATAAAGGCAATGGGGTATAGAAATCTATCTTGCCCTACAGGAAAATAGAAGGGGAAGGGAATAAGAGAAGGGTGTGCGTGTAATAGAATGGGGGGCAGATTGGAGGAAAGGGTAATCAAAATACACACCATCTTGGAGTGAGGGGAGGGGAGAGATGGGGAGAAATTTTGGAACTTAAAATCTTGTGGAAGTGAATGTTGAAAACTGAAAACAATAAACTAAAAACAAACAAAATAAATAAAAGAACTTATTAGAAACTGTTTTGTACAATTGTATGCCAGGAAAATTTTGTATTTCTATAAATATCCATCCATTTAATTTATTATAAAATACCCAGAATATCAGCACAGGAAATAGAAAATTTGAGGGGGAGGGGACAAGGGGGAAGGGGGAACAGGCTTTAAAAATGAATTCTATCAAACATTCACAATGCAATTAACTCCAATTTTACATAATTACAAAAATAGGGAAAAGTGGCACCCAGTCCACGTTAGAGAAGGATAAACAGGAAAATTAGAAAATGTGACTTAAGTTTGCTTCTTCCAGGGATATATCAGGTCACAGAATTTTCAGACAGACATGTATGAGGTAATGTAAGTTAAAGGGACTAAGTGAACCATGGGATGGCAGAGCTGAAAGCTTAGAAATTTATCTAGTCTAACCTCTTGATTTTTAAGGGTCCCCCTAGTGTTTTCATTTCAGAAGTATGTGACATGATGAGCCTGATGATAAACTGAGGACCTATTGTCACCTTTATCATCAATGATAATTGTAGGGGAGTGAAATAATAGGTTCAAAGATAAGTGGAAAGGGATGAAATAAATATCGAGTGATTTGGGATGAGAGGACTCACAACTGGAAGAGTAAGGTAAAGCTCCCTAAAGCCTCAAATGGAATCCTAAGGAGAGAAGCCAGGATTTCCAAGAGGTGGGAGGTGAGGAGTTAAAGCATTCCAGGCACAAGGGACAGTCTACTAGAAGAGACAAAGGAGGATGGGAGATATTGTGTTAAGGGGAAACAATCAGTTTTACTGGGGTAATCAAGGGTGTCATGTAATCAGCCTGGCAAGATAGGATAGAGTCAGGCAAGATAAGAAAAGCTTTAAATGGTAAGGAGTTTGTGTTTTATCCTAAGAGAAATGGAGAACCACTGAAAAAAAAAAAACAACTGAAAAGTGATGGGGTCTGACCTGTCCTTTTAGGAGTTTTCAATTTGGCATTTGTGCGGAGGATAGATTGGGGGAGAGGCTGGAGACAAAAGTTCAATTAGAAGACTGTTGCATTAAGTCCAGGCTAGAAGTGATGAGGGAATGAACTAGAGTGATTAAATGAATAGATGCAAAGAGATAGATCAGGAGACAGACTCCCAAAGACTTGGTCAACTGATAGGATGTGGGGGCCAAGAGTTTGTTGCAAATAATGAACCACTGACACTTTTATCACTCCCTCATCTCTTCTTGACATACTTTATTTCCTTGAAGATCTCAGTTTGTTTCATGAGACACCTACTTTATGATTTAAGCTCTAAGCTCAGTATGGTAGTGATATGACAGGCTTGAGATTTTAAACTGTACGGGGTTTTTTGGTTTAGTCGTTCTGAATTGTATCCAACTCTTTGTGACTGAATTTGGGGTTCTCTTGGCAAAGATACTGAAGTGCTTTGCCACTTCCTTCTATAGCTCATTTTACAGATGAGGAAACTGAGGCAAACAAGATTAAGTGATTTGCCCAGGGTTACACAGCTAGTGTCTGAGGCCAGATGTGAGCTCAGAAAGATGAGTCTTCCTGACTCTAGACCCAGCACTCTATCCACTGAGCCACCTAGCTGCCCAAGGAAAGGATCTTAAGTGATCACCCAGCACAACTTCCCAACACCACCATCACCACTAATTTCTAAACTTTGATTTTTTTCACTGTAATGAAAAAAAGTTGAGAAAAATCGACAAGTATACTAGATTTAAAGGCATAACTTTTTGCAGCAGTTTGGGATAATTGGAAAACAAAATTTTTCCAAAGGCAGTCCAATCCAATTATTTTCTACTATTCAATTCCGGGTTTAGAACATGATACACTTACAGCACTGAATGGGACTAAAGCAGACAATTTGCCTATACGGTTTGCATGTAATAGTTTGGAGACAGAGAAAGAACTAAGTCACTTCTGTTAATCTAGTGACACTTGCCCCTATGAAGATCTTTCCTGGACACTTTTTCTCCCAAAAAGCCATGATTTTCAGGGTTTGCCTGGGTTCTTTCCCCACCCCCCCACCCCATCCACACCTCCTGGCTTCCTTTACTTCTCTGCCATAATCCTGTATTCTACAAGAAGTCTTTGCCAAGACCCCTTTAATGCTAGTCCCTCTGCTTCACAGATTATTTCTAATTTATCCCATATATATCTTGTTTATATCTAATTGTTGTCTCCCCATTTGAATGTGAGTTCCTCTGAGAGCAGAGACAAGATGGTTTTTGTTTTTTCATTTCTTTGTATCTCCAGCGTGTAGTGCTTGGCATATAGTCATCAACCCATCAATAAACATTTTAAGTGCTTACCATGTGCTAGGCACTGCGCTAAATATAGGGATTCAAAGAGGCAAAAGACAGTGCCTGTCTTCAAGGAGCTTACAATCTAATGGGGGAGACAACAGTTGAACAAACACACACCAAGCTAGTTATATATAGGAAAAGTAGGAAATAATTATAAGGAAAGAAAGGCGTCCAGTAAAGATGGGACTTGAGAAGCCCAGTAAATCACCAGGAGGAACTGAAGATAAAGAGAGCATTACAACTATGGGGGACAAAAAAAAATACTGGAGCCCAGAGATGGTATGTCTTTTTTTGTCCAACAGCTAGGAGACCAGTGTCCCTGGATCACACAGTATGTGGGAGTGAGCAGTTAATGCTTGTTGACTAGTCACCAGTTCTAGCCCAAAGAAGGGAAGAAATATCACTAAGACTACAGATGGGCAAATACTCTATTTTTTAAAAATTCTTCAAATGACTGGTAAGCTCAACTGACTTCTTAAAACATTAATTTGGTTTTGCTTAGCTTTTTTTCTTTAAAAAAAAAATCTTGTCATAAGGAATGACTCTGGGAGTGGAAAGATATATATATATATATATATATATATGGTATATAAGGGGAAATATAAGTAAAATTAAAGATAGTCATAAAAATCAATTTTAAAAGTACAAGTCAGGCCAAACCATTTCCTTTTCTGTAGGACAAAGTAAATCATGGGAATGCTGTAGCCCTAATATACTTGGATTTCTGCAAGTCTTGTAGATAAATATGGAAAGATGTAAACTGCATGGCTACATTTATGTGGATGGATGCAGAACTGGTAGAATGACCAGATACAAGGACTGTCTGTCATCCTGGAGAAAAATCTCTCGCAGAACAAGGAACTCTGTCCACATCTGATGATCATCTTTATTAGACAGGGAAAGGATGATGGAAAGTTCGTCAGATCTGCAGGTGACACAAAACTGGTAAGGGATGGTTAACATTTCGCGTGACAATCAAGATCTAGAATTGCTATTAACCTCAGGATGACACGTAACAAAGATATATTAAATCCTAAACTCAAGTTTAAAGTTTTCTTTCCCAGAAACTGAACATCCTCTCCCTGATTTTCTTCCTCCATTAATCTAGACTTTCAAAATTATTCTCTAGCCATGTGGACTATACTTAGGACTTTTTCACAAGTCTGCAGGAATCTCAGGGACAAGAACTCACACCTCTTTGTATACTCACAGCACACAGCATGGGGTGTATAGTAATGGTCACTGAACATTTCAAATGGATTTTAATTAACTGTATCAAGACCAAAATTCCAAAGAATGAGGTTGTCTGGAAGGTGCTTTTTGATTTCACAAACATCCTAACACGAACATGATCATTTGTGCTATTATGTCGTATAACATCAGGTTAATAAGACCTATCTTGGAGCTCAAGGAAATATTTTGAGGTGCTCTTGATACCTAATTCAATAGGTCATTTCTTCAGAGAAATTCCCTCTACTCAGCAGATCCCAAACTTACCTATGACTAAGTAGCAGCTCAAAGAGGTAACTGGTGACACAAAAGACAAAAGTACTGGGACAGGACACAAGACCTGAGTTCAGATCCAGCCTGATACTTACTAGCTATTAACCCAGTCAGCCACTTAAATTGCTTGCATCACTTCCCTTAACTGTAAAATGGAGATGACAAGACCTACCTTCCAGGATTGTGAAGATTAGTTTTGTTTTTTTTTTTTTAAAAGTACTTGGCCACAGTGTTTGGCAACAAAGTTAAGTATAAAAACTTATTCCCTCTCTCTCCATGGAAACACAGCTGGAAAATGCCATTGTGTACAGTATAGCAGCTTTTTGCTGCAGCAAAAAGTAGAAACCAAGAGGATTGGTGGGAAGTGTCCACTAATGGGGAGTGGCTGAGCAAATTAGTTTAAGAAAACTGCACTGTAAGAAATGAACAAAGGTAGTTTCAGAGAAATACAACATGATCTAGCAGAACCAAGAAAATAATTTACATGAAAACTTAAGACTTAAGAACTCTCTATCAAAGCAATGATCAATCAGAGGAGTGATACTGAAGCACTCTACCTACCCTCCTGACAGATGAATTCAAGATGCAGAATGATAAGCACAATTTTGGATATGGAAAATGTGATTTGTTTTGTCTTAACCGCATTCAAGGACATCCCCCTCCTCCCTCCAGCCCCCCAAATTGGCCAGGTGGTAGAGAGAAAAATGATGCTGTAGCTCATGACCTCAACTTATCATATAACATTATATATGACAGTCTGCCAACAGACAAGAGATCGATAGTTTTATACTCACAATTTAATGCATTCTAAAGCAAATCATTTTCTATGCAGTCCTCAAAATGCTTTGAGTTCAGTTTGATTTAGAACTGGAAAATCTTTCTTTCATGTAAATTCCTCATAGTTAACAGATCCCTTTCTACATACAGTACTTATTGCTCATTATGGAGGCTGCTGGATGCCAGAGCTTAAGATGCTTTGTATTTTCTCCCACTCCTACTTCCCAGAAAAACAAAACCCAGGCTACTTATCTTATGGAACACAAGGTCAAATTTGATATCTTCACTTTACTAATGTCCTTTGAAATGATTCAGCACCAAACTTTGCTGGTGTTTTATTATAGCTTTAGTTTCTGCGCTAAGTATATTACAAAGATTTCTCCAGGTAAATTCTATTCTTATTCTTCCTCACAGAAGAGGGACAAATGCTTGAGTTGAGATGGCTCCAAGGATGGGCTAGAGTAGGTCTAGGAACCTAATTCAGTCTATGCATAAAGGCGTCTCATGAGTTCGTCATCAAGGGCCTTTTTAGCCTACAACTATAAACTACTGTGGAAGGAGTATCCACAATTATCTCAGTGGCTTCAATATTGGACCTCATTATTTTGTACTATCAGTATTTACCTTCTTGAATATAAGCTTTTGGGTGGGTTGCAGAAAAACTGTTGGTTCTTCCAACTTTCAAGGAAAACAACGCATTTCACCAAAAATTGTGTACAAGCCAAACAAACCAGAAACTAAAAAACAAATCAAGGGTGAGGAACAAGGAATATCTGGGCAAATTACATTATATCAAAAGGTTTTTGATTTGCTCAATACAGAGAGCAGTCAGTCTGGTTAAGGCATTATTACACTTTGGCAGACTTTGGAAAAACCACCATTACAACTTATTGGCTTCCTTATGACTATGTACCAGGCAATAAGCCTGTATTGAACTATGTTGACATTAAAGCTTTATTTTCTTTAATAAGCAGACATAATTTTAAACAGCAAAAATGGAACTAAAAGTTAGGCAATTAGCAATGTATGCTGCAACCTTCAGTATCTTATCATTCAGTAACTAATCATCACATAATTCCTTCAAGTACTAACCTTGATAATAAAAAATACTTGCAGTTCTCCCATTCATTAATAACTTTAATCAAATATATTTATATTCTTACGCAAATCTGAAACCAGGGAAGCACAAGACATGGGCTTAAGCCCCAGCTCTAACAGTAACTAAAAGGTATGACTTAAGAACATTATTGAGGAGCTAAGATGAAAGCACTTGGAAAGTACCAAGTATTACACAAATACAAGGTATTTGAGAATGTTCAACTATGGCAATTTATAACTCCTTTCCTTGTCTCTCCCCACTGCCCTGGCTGGGACTAACGGCCATTACATCAATACAGAGCATGGCAACAGAAATACTCAACTAAGATACATAAATACCTCTGGGTTTGGAATTACAAAAAACAAAACAAAAAAAACTTCCCTCAATTAGAAGGAACCAAAATTATTAACACAGCGACCCCTAGTGGACACTTTAATCAGTATAACGTAAGCTGAACTTTGACATGGTAGTTTAAAAATGCCTCATAATTGCAACTTTAAAAATAATTTCCCCAAAATTTTAATGCTGGGCAAAATTAAGTTAAAGAGGCTTAAAATAATAAACTCCTTAAAAACATGGAATTATGTCACCTTTGTAGCTCATCACTTAATATAACTAATGTTGACTGAACAGGACAAAGGCAATCTAGTACAATATAAAGTAGTTTTAAAGCCTGGCCAGTACTAGTCATGTCATGCTATGCAGGTTGGTCTACATAAGCCATGTCTTCATCTCTTATAAAACAAGCTTCTTTTCCTCAAACCACCTCTGGCTCAGCTCTTTTACAACTGAGCACTTCTATTTTAGACTAAAGTAAAGTCAGGTAACTTATGCACACATACCAAAGCATATTTTACTATCCCCACCCTCAAAGTAGCATTACTTCTGAAGCGGTTAAGTGGAGGTGGGTTATTACACGGAGCCTTCTATTGACAGAACGAATAAACTTTCAGTCTGAAGGAAAAACCAGGAGATGTGAGACTTCTCGAGGGCACACTGGCAGAGATGAAGGCCCTACTTTGAACAATGTGATCCTGGCAAGACTGTCTCCTCCACCCCAGAGGAAAAACAGAGCATTGAAATGTTTAAGAACTATAGAATTAAAAGTTATTATTTCATTTTAAGTAAAATAATTCTGGCTCCCAGTTCAGCTACTTTCTTGGGTCAGGAGGTCTCTTGTAAACTAAAATCTGATCAAACATCTTGTTCTTGCTACTTGTTGGCCTTCTCAGATATGGGTAATAACCCTATCCTAGAGACACACTGCAACCAAAATTATCTGAGAAAAATCTCAGACAATATTCTGAATTTTTTATAAAAGGTTCAGGGCATTATTTCAAATGAAAATTATTTAGAATCGTTAATTAACTCACTAATGTAATGAATGCCAGAACCAACATTTAGAACAGAATTTGTAATGATTCATCACCCAAGACTACTTACTTTAAAAAGCACATTTAAGGAAACTAAGCCACAAAACTGTTGCATTATGATTTAATCTAAGTGCACAAAAGTTTGAAATTACAATCCTTCCCGGTATCTAGGAAGGTTAAGCATGCCTCCATATTTTCAGTTCTGCACTGTTACATTTGAGCTATAATGTGAATTTTACATCATGATGCTTAGTTTGGAATTCCCATGCAAGACCTCAACTTATAAGGATGGAAGCAATCTAAATTTAAGTGAGAATTGTTTTCATGCTGAAAGCCTCTAAGGCCATTTCAATTTGGTTTACAATGAAATACGTCCTGGAAATTATTCATCTGAGCAAGTTGTGGTATCACGAACCCTGAATTGGCTTCTCTTTTTTTTTTAAGGAGTGGGCAACTATGGATTACCTAGCAGAACCACCCCACCAAGAAACTGTTCTCAAATTAATCAAGTCCAACTCATAAAATAGCAGCTTTGTGCAATCAACTGCTTTTATACAAGAACTGTGATGAACAGTGGATTCAACTGGCTAACACACAAATAGGCTAGCTAGTATTTTATTACTCCAAAAGCACTTTAACAAGAAAAATATAAGTATGGCTTCTGATAGGAATGTTTAAACCTGGACTGCATGTACCAAGCTCATAGGCTGAATTAGGTTCTACAAGGAAAATTTTTAAGTATTCAAGTTAATAAGCAACAATTTGTAACCAAAACTTTAATCCCGAAGGTCTCACAAAACATGTTACAAATGACATCATGAAAAAAATCTTGCACAGTAACTCAAAAAGTTGTATCTTTATAATGTACCCTTAAACTCAAGAGTTTAAGTGAATGGTTAATTTTGAGTATCATCAGTTACTCACAGTGCATCAACTACAAAAAGAATCCATGACTTTAAGTGGAAAAACTAAACTTGCTTGAAACCTCTTAAGGTTTTTTTGTGTGTCCACTTAAAAGGAAAATTTTTTTTTTCTTTTGTAAAACTGCCATTACATATTTTAACCAAATGTCTTATTTTGGTATGTTTTTTACTTCCCAATTTACCTGCTGACCTGTTCTAAGAAAAGCTCTGAAACACTGCATTATGTTTAATTACAGCCGTACACATAACTTTCCTGTGGCCAAAAGCCAAGGCTCTCTCCAACATAGTTGGCTCTCAATTTCCCCCCAGAAGACACAGTCAAAATGTCATTTTTGGTCACTGCAGGTTTTACGGATTTGTAAATTGATGCAAAATAAACTGAACAGTAATCAATAGAAATTAAAATTTTGTTTAAGGGAACATTGTAAAGTAACAAAGTCTTGGTATTACATGCCTCATATGATCTGTTTCAAACCATACAGATACACATCTTTACATGTGTCACCGTTACAAGACAATAAACAAATTTTAACAGCTAAAACATTTTAAAAATGCACTGAGCTTATGAAGGCTCAAACAAAACTTGTAATGTTCTGTACATGCTCCTGTCAAACGAAGGGCTACTTCCTGTACATCACTCCTCTTGAAGGCCGATGTTCTATTTCCTTTCATTTGACCTAGAGCGACTGAACAAGGGGAAAAAAATTATTGTATCTCAACACCTATGACCTGAATGATTTAAAAAACATTTTATATATGCTAAATATTTATTTTAAAATCCCAAGATACAGCTATTTCTGTAGTTTGCTCAAATTATTTAAAGAACCTACCTACGAGACCTGGAAAAGGAACGAGAAGGCTTATGATTTCTCTCCCGTGACAATGATCTCTCTCTTCTTCTATCTCTTGAAAGGGACCTAAAGCAGTAAAGAAAAAAAGATCAGTCTGACTGCTCAAATTTAACAGGCAATTTATTAGAAAAAAACAAAAACACCTAGGTGGATTAGAATCAAAAGTGACCCATCTAACTTGTACAACAAAGCTTAATTCAACAAACAATATTTATCAGGAACCTTTTATAGGCAAAGTACTGTAACAAGCACTAGGGCTTTGAGGACAAGTTTGCTCTTAAGACTAGAATTTTTCTGTATACATATAGATAAGAACAGAGGAGAATAGGAAAAAAAATCAAGGAAGACTGCCTAGATAGTAGGCAGGACCTGGGTTGAACCTTGAAGGAAGTTATATATCCTCAAAGGAAGAGAAAAGGACATTCCAAAGCAAGGGAATCAGTTTGTGTAAATGGAGGGTTAGAGAAAAAAATGTTGAACTCATGTGAAAAGCAAATAGCCCACTTTAGCTGAAACAAGATACCAAAAAAAAAGTAAGACTGAAAAAATAGGTAGAAGATTAGAAGGCCTTGAGAACTCCAGGTTGAAGACACCCTGTCTCTTCCTCTAAGCAATAGGTAGCTTGTAGGAAAGACCCACAAATGACTTGTCACTTGAAAATTCCTCATAACACTTCAACTAACAAAGAATTACTAACAAGAACCCCCAATCAAAAATATACAATTGCTTTACCTGCTCCGGCTTCGAGAAAAGCTTCTTCTCCGTGGTGATCTACAATCAGAAATAGGACAAATTAGGCTCACTATCAATTTTGGTATTTATGGCGTGAGGCATTTCCCAACTTTTCATTCTCACTGTTGGGCCCAGTGATCGTGCCGAAGAACTGGCACCCATCGTCCAAAACAAAAAAGCACAGAAGGATTAAGGAACAAAAAAGCTCAAGTGAAAAGCAGGTATTCCAACCATGAATTCACTTTAACAAAGAATGCTTCACAGCAGATCTGTCCAATGCAAAACTTCCACGTCAACTAACTTCACTACCCAAACACCACGCCAAAATGTAGTCCCACAAGTAGTTCCAAAAACAGTGCCATAGACCAGTATTTGGAACCCATGCAAACCTAGAAGTCCATGACAAGACTTAAGGTACCAAGTGGATAAAGTGAAAAACTGTGAAAACGCGCTCAGTGTAAATATTGATGCCATTAAGTGATACATTAGAACTGCATATTTGTGATTGTCACATTTTAAGAGTGTGTTTAGGCTTACAAAAAATTACCTTAGCTTGGCCCACTTCACCCCAAAAATTGTTTTAAATTTTGAAAACTGTTAGTAAAACCATTTAAAGGTGATAGGATTCAACAAAATTTTGCTAGAAAGGAAAGCTAAAATTTGTTAGAGATATTAAATTTTTAGTTTGGCATCTCACACATGCAAATGAGTTTTGCTTGAGGTTCTAGTTACATTAAAAGTTCCCTATCACCCTTAAAAGTTTTATTCAAGCAATATCTGTACGTTACCATTCAATTATGCACAGCCAGCCTTTGATCGAGAAAAGTAATTACTTAAGCCGCTTACTCCTTATTTTAACCAGCAGTAAACTGTATAAGCAGGAAAAACTTACTAGTTTTGGGTTTCAACAAGCTAGAAATGGTGAGGTGAGGCTGCCGGACTGACGGCCAGGAAGAATTTGCTGAAAAGGTTTTGCCAGATGTTGCGTTGTATTTAGTTGGTTGGCGAAGGGGGTGTTGTGGATTTTTCCTGCTTTTTTGTTAGCCGAAGGCTGCTGCTGTAGTTGTTGTGAAGACATTTGGTAAATAAACAGCTGAGCTGATTGGCCAGGAATGTGTGGGCGGTCGAGGTGGCTGCTGCCGATTTGGTTAAGGTTGGAGAGAAGGCTGAGAGAAAACAGCATGCTCGGGAACCAAAGGGCGGTGCAACCTGACGACTGGCCATGCCTGGGTCATGTGAAACGACACCAGCCAAGCTGAATGGGGCGCGCTGGTCACATGACGCTGAAAGGGCTAGTTGACTGGCTAATGCAGACTCAGAGGGTGGTGAGAAGAGACATGATGGTGACTCTGTAACGGGGTTCATTTTTATTAATAGATGGACCAAAAAGCACAAAAAAAAAATGAAAAAAACAAGCCATCAGTACAACCATCTATTAGCTAACATATAATCTTATTACGATGGGCAACAAGTGTGGGGTGATTTTTTTTTGGCCTTTTGTTATGTTTTATTTGTAAAATAGCAGAAGGGGCAGTTTCAAACTCCCATCTCCTAAGGACTTCACTCACCTTTAACAGGTAAATAAATTTAGTCCTGTAGAAATCATGTTGGAGATTTGAGGAGATGCAGATAGCCTCCAGACAACAATGCCTGGGTCCAAGAATGATGTGCCATTTTTAATTACCAAAAAAAAAAACAAAAACAAAAAACTGAAATTTCAGATTTGGGTTTGAAAAACTTAAGATGACTGGAATTACATCCTGTTTAGCCCCCTTTATTAGTGACCTAAGTTTAAACTAGTTTTTAAGATTAATTTCTACTTCACCAGTTGTAACATTCTTAACAAATATTACAATTGTGCAAATAAAGTAGAAAGAAACATTTGCGTGGAAAGCTTAACTGTTGTATGTCAAGTCTGTCATTACTGAGTCAAGGAATGGGAAATGGCCTAAATTGAAGTAAAAGGGAAGATTGGAAAAAGATGTGACTAGAAGATGAACTAAAATAACTTGAAGAAGATAGATCCAGGACTGAAGTTACTGACTATCAACTTGAACAGTGACCTAAAGACCAAAGCCAACATTCAGCATCAACTTACATAAAACTCCCCACTATCGCCCCAGCAAGGCTGTTTAAAAAAACAAAAAAACAAAAAACACCTCAGAATATCAGCAATAGATGTTACCCATCAACATGCTTTAGGGAAACACCTGCTCCTATATTGCTCTATGGTTTAAACACCAAGGGCTCTAAACACATTCTTTGATTCTAAAGTACCTGCGCCGGGGTGGAGGACTTCTTCTCCGATAATCATCCCTTGGGCGACGGCCCCAAGAAGGTGGTGGACCACGATTACGACTTCTTTTCTCACCATTCGACAGTTCCACCCTTACCCGGCAGCCACAAAGGGTTCTTTAAAGGAAAGTACATGTACATATATATAAATATACATATATTATTTTAAAACGTTCTTAAACACACAGGCAACTACAAGTATTTTAAACACAGATCTCTGCATAACATGCTTTCCTAATTTTGTTACCTAAATTTAAAGCTGGAAAAGATACATAGCATTTCTTCTGCTAAAAGCCCTTTGCACACTGACATAAAAGTTTGATGTTCTTTATTCCTTCCCCATATCATCTAATTTTATACAAAATGGCTTATGGCCATTTGAAATAAACAAGCATACTTAAGTCATCATTTAAGCAGCTATTATGTAAGACATTGGAAGGCTAAGACTAACTGCCTCCCTCAAGATGGTTAATACTCCTATATAGGAGTATATATATCTCCTATATAGGAGATAGCTGCCACTTAAGACACAACAAAACTTTCAAGGCAAAATGTTAAATGCAAAGAAAAGGTCCAAGATGCTGAAAAATTTGGAGGCAAGTCTACAAGATCAAGCTCTTAGCAGGTCAGAGACTATGTCTCAACCTTGTACCCCAATACAGCAGACAATACTTCTATTAAGAATTCATCTCTTAAGCACTTGGGATCTCTAACACTGGTCTTGGTTTACCAATTGTCTATTGCTGCTACTTTAATTAACTATCTCATTTCAAAATTATTTGAATTTTAGCATTTTACAATGGAAAACACTTTTAAAAGCACTTTATATGAGCTCATTATATTTTTACACAATTTAATACTCTGATCATCTGGCTGCCTTTTGTATTTTACACCATGGTAAAGAAGACTGTATTATGTGCCATTATTGAAACTCATTAAGTACTTCCTGACTTAAGCAGAAGCAATAATATGGGAGTGCAAATGATTGGGTTAGCATATATGAATTTTAGGCCCTCAAAATAGGAACATCTGAACACTAGATGGCACAGTACAGATAAATTAAGCATAAAAAACACTATCCAATTTTAGCTTGACTCATTTTCTATAGTGGTTTTGTGATATCAAATTAAAGTAATTCTAACAGCAATAAGGGAACCAGGAGGCCATTAACTCTAACCTTACCCTAATACTAATTTTAAGAAGTAGCTTCAAGTCATCACTCTAAAAAAAAATTAAGTCACCAAGAAAGAACTGAGTGAAGCAATTTGAGTAAAAAGGGCCTATTTAGTACTAACAAAAATGCTTAACTTCATTGTGGATGAGACTCAAAGTTTGCACTCAATCTGGTAACTGATTTATTTTGCTCACTGACGTGGTAGTGATATAGGTGAACAATTTCACTGGTATCAAAGAGGGCTCCCAATTGATACTAATTGTGTGACAATGGGCAAAGTAGCTATACTCTATGTGCCTCAGTTTTCACTGCTGTAAAATGAAGGAATTGCCTTAAAATGCCTGTATGTAATTCTTGATGTACAATTCATTAAGTTATTTCTTCTAGTGAATTCAATGCGTAATCCATATACGAGCAGAAATATCTTTCCAGAGATGTTACACAGATTATTACCTTCCATCTAGTTCTCTAACAGCATCAGCTGCATCTCTGGGATCTTCAAATTCAACAAAAGCAAAGCCGGGAGGATTTCTTGCAACCCACACACTTCGGAGTGGTCCATAATATCCAAAAGCTCGTTCCAGTTCAGTCTTGTTGCCATTGTTACCGAGGTTACCTACATAAACCTTACAATCCAGTGGACAAGAGTCACGATGCATCTCTGCAATGAGACAATGGTAAATGGCAAAAAAAGTTTAGTATTTGCAAAACTAACAAAATCCTTTATCAGTATGACTTAAGATGCTAAGTATGATAATAGTAACTACACTCCAACAGAATATCAGAGACAAGAAAAATCCAATGAAATCCAATTCACGTCTGCAACTACTCACTAACCCACCTCTCCGGGAAACTATTCTTTCGTGTTTTTATGTAGTAACATATATGGGGAAGTAGCTTCAGAAGCAAAGTCTTTGGCAAAAGATCAGTATCATTTCATTCCAAGATCCCCACCCCTAAACTGGCCCTCAAGTGCTCTTGAAATCTAAGACTTTGAGGTCTTTAGTATAACCAAAACCAAAGACTCATTTAATAATTCTTTCTTTTGTAAATATAAACTTTCAGAAAGTCTTTCCCCTTCCTCCTTTAATGCTAGTGTCTTCTTTCTGAGATCATCTCCAATTTTATTCTGTATGTCGTTTGTAGTTTTTTTCCTGTAGTCTCTCCCATTCCATTGTGTGCTAGGGGGAGGGGGGGTGGCTCAGGCCAGGAACTATTTTGTTTTTCTTTGCATCCCCAACCCTAAATAAGTTCTGGGTATATGTAGTTCATATTAAGTGTTTAATGTTTGCTGATTTAATTTGTAGATCAACTATTGCAGATCATCCTTCAAAACTGCATGTCTATGCTGATTCGAATACACTTCATAGTATCCTCTATTCCCTTTCACCAGTGGGCCATTACCGCCTTATTTAACAACCCTACATTAAAAATTCAAGTATGCTACATTCTTGGTTGTCACACTTATCTGAATATCAATCCAATTTTTAACTTCACTGGGCAAAGGAAAATCTTAACCCTAAAACCAAAAGATTTCAAAAAAGGGCTTTGAACCACACAACGAGCAAATAGTCTCCCATTTCACCCACTCCAGCCAGTCCAAACACATACTAGGTATAAAAAACCTGCCACACCCAAACTAAGGATTTTTCTGGGAAGCAAGTCCTAACAGGCTGCATCAAAATTTGGAGAGGTAAACATCAACTGGCCAAAAGCCTCATACAAGTCTCTAAACAAAAAAGACGGACGTTCATTGACAACAGGTTTCAGGCCCGTACGGAGGATGCCTCCGGAAGGTATGGGGGGGACAGAGTGGGGGCCATAGGCTGTCTACGCTCTAATCTATGTGCGAAGCACCCATTGGCCCACACTTAATTGGGAACCGCTGGGGGAAGCGCCCGCAGCGACAAAGCGTCTCCCTTCCTCCCTCCGGGCAGACCGAGAGTCTTCACTCCGGCCCCCGCACTCGTGAGGCCGGGCAGTCAAGGCTCCAGAAGCGTAGGCAAGAAGCTTCGCTTCCCCAAGGCCAAGTCTGCGGCAACAATCGAGGATCAACTCGTCGTGAATCGGGCCGCGCGGGCAAAGACGCCATGAGCCAGGAGGCCGCGCCCGGCCGCTGCCGCGATTCCTCTTCCGGATGTCGTCCGCCCGCCCACCTCCTCCCCCTCCGCCGCAGCTACCTACCCCCTTACCATCCTCCCTCCTCGTCCCCTGAGGCTCCCCTCCCAGCGCTCCCAGGGCGCCCAGGTCCTACTCGGGGCTTCGGCGGTCCCTCCCGCACTACTGAGGGCAGCTCGACCGCCGGCCGCCGAACGTCACAAAATGGCGGCGGCGCCTCTTTGTCTGTGCCCGGCCTCGCTCGGGCCTCACGACCACGACGGCGGAGAAAAAGAACCGAACCGTCCGCTCCGCTGCCCGTTTCCTTACCGGGTGCTGTGGCTTAACAGGCGGGGATCCGACTCCCACCGCTCGACTAGGTTTTTCCCGCTCCTCCCGGCTCCGTCCCCGCGCAGCTGTTGCGCTACTCCCCCGACGTCCACAAAATGGCGGAAAGCAGCCTTCGCCTCCCGACTTATATGCCGCCGTCCCAGGCCACGTGACAGAGGGCTCTGGCTAATCAGAGGGCGAGGAACGCCGTGACCGACACCTCGGAAGGGCCCGCCCTTCGTCTTAAGTTGTGAACCACCGCTTGGGCAGCGGTTGGTTGCTGGGAGCAGGCCTGAGCCTGAGAGCTGTGCTTGTCCCGCCAAGGAAGGCCAGCTTCCCCAGATGCCGAGTGCGCGCGCACTATGTGTGTTGTGCTAGGATTCAGTCGGCCCCCTCCCCCCGATTCCACTATGCTCCGTTATTGTTTATCATCCCCGTTCAGTGTGCCAATGTATAGAAAATAATAGAAACCCATTCCAATATCACAATGTAAAATGCTGTAGACTTTTGTAATGTAAGAGGAGTCTGGCCAGATGTTCTCAGCATACGTTCATGGCCCAGCTGTAGCATTGTGGCGGTCCTACAGACATTTAGATTGAAACAGAAAACTCAATATACCCATCGATCAGCTACTATCTATTAAGCACTTATAAATAAAACTTCCTGTTCCTTCCTCAAGACGCCTCTCACTTTTGATTTTTCTTGGGGAGGGAATTTTTGGGGTCCCCTTACCCCACACAGTAATTTAGTTTTCTTCTTTTTTTAAATCAAATTAGGTAATGATTTAATCTATCTTATTTTTTTAACAGACTAATATATAGCTTTGTTAGTTCAATAGCCTTTTACTTTCAATTTTATTAATCTTTCCTTTGATATTCAGGATTTCTATTTTCGTATTTAATTGGAGATTTTTAATTTGTTCTAGGTTTTTTTTAAAAATTACATACACATTTAGTCGATTTGCTCTTTCTCTCTTTTATTGATATAAGTGTTTAGAGCTATAAATTTTCCCACAAATACTGCTTCAGACTTTTATATCCTGCTGTTTTCACAAACTCTGTGGGGACCTGTTAAGTTTTCCATGCTTCCAAAGTAGTGTGATCTGGGGTTTGGTCTTGTCACTGTCCTCCTGGGCGTTAGCCAGGTAGGGTCCCTGCTCCCTTGTGACTACAAACACTACTCTCATTCCTGAAATTGCAACCCATAACTGGATACTGGGCATTGGAGTTGTCAAATGGCACCTAATTCTGTGCCCATCTGGCACAGGGGTCTGCCTAGAATTTCTTTCTGACCCCGGACATTGGGCATTCCCAGTGCAGCTGCTGCCACTGCTACTAAGACTACTTTAAAGGCTCACATCAGGTATCTTTTCTGTTATGCCATGTTCTTGGCCAGCTAGCACGCCAGTATTTCCAGACTTCTCTTTCTGTCCTCCCAAGCTTCCCTAAACTGGAAAAAATGACTCATTGTGACTTTTTGTTGGTTATCCCTTCCAGAATTCACTTTGATGTACTTTTAAAAGTTGTTTAGAAGAGTGAGTTTGGAGAGCTTTGCAAAAATTACTGACTTTGCTCTACCATCTTGGCTCCGTGCCACCCCTCTCCTACCCCAAGTCCAATACAATAGTCACTGTAATTTTAAAATAAATTATAAATAATGGAATTTAAGTAAACTCATTTCAATTTTTGTATATTCAAATGTTTCTTATTGAGGGTTAATATTTTTCCCACAGGATCCCAGAGTCATATTTAGAGCTTGAAGAGAATTTAGAGGTCATTTTTGTGACCTTTGTGACATTTGTGAAGGTGTCAAAAATGTACATAATCTTGGACCCCAAGAATCTGCTGCCAGGAATATACCCTATACAGGTCACAGATAGAAAGAAAACTCCCAGACACACCAAAATTTCATAGCAATACTTTTTGTGGTAGCAAAGAGTTGGAAACAAATTGATTGGGGGATGGCTAAACAAATTGTGATATATGAATATAATAGAATATTGCTGTGCTGTAAGAAATGATCGTTATGAAAATTAAAAAAAAAATTGTGGCACAAGTTGGTTAAGTGACTTGCCCAGGGTCAAGTGTCTGAGGTGAGATTTGAACCTAGGTCTTCCCGACCACAAGTCCTTTTCCACTATCACGCTGTTTAAGATTTGTTTTTTTTTTTAATACACTTGCAAAAACACTTCATCAGGTGAGAGAAGAATGGAGAGAAACTTTGATCGGACTGGTGATTCAATTTTAAAAGATAGTATTGGAGTGTGGGAGTATTTTCAATTTATTGGGGCATTAGAATATAGGTCATTTCAAAGCTAGACTATGACTCTTCTCAGACTTCACTTTCCTCTTCCAGCACACAGTAGACTCTAGAGGTATGTCACAGGTTGAGAAACTTTGTTTCATAAGCAAAGGATTAGGGGCAGAGCCAAGGTGGCAGAGTAAAAGCAGGTACTCACTTGAGTTCTCCCAAAACCCTTTGAAACAGCTATAACAAATGACTCTAAACAAATTCCAGAGCTGTAGAACCCTCAAAATGACAGAGTGAAACACATCTCTAATCCAAGACAGCCTAGAAGGCTGACAGGAAGAGTATATGGTACCAGGCTGGGAGCAGAGTGCAATCAGGTATGGGCCATGCTGGCACAGACAGGGCAGGAACAGACCTAGAGGACTGAATCATTGGCAGCTGTGGTGGCTTCCAGATTTCTCACTCCACAAACTGAGGATATCGTGGAAGGTCAGTGGGGGAACTCTGTAGGACCTGTAGGGTGAAACTCTGTAGGGTGAAAGAGGAGCCCTGGGGCTGTGGAAGTAGTGGTGGCAGTGGCAGCAGTGGCAACAGCGTCTTCTTCCCGAGCTCCCAGCCTATAGACAGTAAATCAAGAAGAAGTAAAGATCAAAACATACAGAAGAAGACAACAAAGTCAAAGCTCCTGCATCAAAAGCCTCCAAGAAAAATATGAATTGGTCGCAGGTCATGGAAGAACTCAAAAAGGATTTTGAAAATCAAATAAGAGAAGTCGAGGAAAAATTGGGAAGAGAAATGAGAGTGATGTGTAGAGAACTTCCAGGAGTCTCCCCAGGTTCCACTAATGGAATGTTCCCCTCTCCTTTACAAACTTCTATGAAGTCACCGGCAGATACGCAGGAGGAGTATAATCTTGTTTGTTGCTGCCTACATGGTCCTATGAATAACTAAGGAAGATTCAGGAAGTTAATTAGCAAGTCTTGTTTATGCCTTCTTGTTTGTTTGTGCCTCTGGACTGGTCCTAGGATGAAGTCTTAATGAATAACTAGCCTTAGGCTGGGGTAGGAAGTGGTCAAGACCAAAAGAGGGCCCTTGTATTTTTTTCTGATTACCTAAGAACTTCTGCTAGGGGCTTATAAACCTTGTAAGTTCCTTGTATCTTTGGCTCTGTATGAAATGGTTCTGGAACAGACTATCAAATACATCCCCATCTCTTTACTCAACTGGTTGCTAGGCCACCCAACTGTGCTGGTCACAGCAGCGATGCAAGAAAATTATGAAAAACAAGTCAACAGCTTGCTAAAGGAGACCCCCCAAAATACAGAAGAAAATAACACCTTAAAAAATAGACTAACCCAAATGGCAAAAGAAGTCCAAAAAGCCAATGAGGAGAAGAATGACTTAAAAAGCAGAGTTGGCCAGATAAGAAAAGGATTATTTACGTGACACTTGATTTCCAAAGATCAACAAATATGCCTCAACAATTTTCAACCCTGCTCCTTCCTCTCCAGCTCCCACTTCCCCCCTTTTAACAGTCTATGGAAAGTCAAATGCACTAATACTTTGTTGGTGTAGAAGTGATTGGTCCAACACTTCTGTAAAGCAATTTGGAATTAAGGGAGAAAAGTGATTAAATGTCCATAAACTTTGACCTGGAGAAACCTATTGATAGAGATATGTCAAAGATTTTAAAAAATGTATCCCATGTACACTAAAATATCCATAGCATCACCTTTTGTGGTAACAAAGAACTGGAAACAAAGTGGATATTCATCAGTTGAGGAATATCTAAACTAATTGTGGTACACAAATATAATAGAATAGGACTGTACTGTAAGAAATGGGAAATATGAAGGATTCTAAGAAGCATGGGAAGACTTTTATGAACTGATGCAGAGAGAAATAAATTGAACTAGGTGAACTATACATGGTGGCTAAAGTGTTAATGGAAAGAACAATGAAATGAAAATAAGCCTACAGGGAGCCTATAATCTAATGAGAAAGATAATAGGACGTGTACCCAAATAGCTATGAGACAAGGCAATATAAGTATGAAATGAGTGAGGATTGAAAAAGATCTTCACAAGCCAAGATTAATCAGATGAATTTTGACAACGATATAAGTCTTTCATTTGGTTTCAAAATATCATTTTCACAATGACACAACAGGGAAATTGTAGTTAGATAACTGTGTGTGTGTGTGTGTGTGTGTGTGTGTGTGTGTGTGTGTGTGTGTGTAAAAAGAAGTGGACATTTTAGTGACATACAAACTTAATTTAGGTCAATGGTGTAACATAACCATCAAGAAAGTTAAAACTATATTGGGATGTATAAAGAGAAATGAGGGGTCCAGAATATAGAGGGGTTGTATCTGGAGCATTTCTTTTGTTTTGGGCTATCACATTTTAGGAAGGGCATTGACAAACTGCAGAGTGTGCAGAACAGGGTCCCCAAGATGGTGAGAGGATTGGAGATGAAACCAGAAGGAATTGGGTATCTTTGACCTGCAGAAGGAAAGACTTCAGGGGAATGTGATTGCTATTTTCAAGTGTCTCAAGGGCCGTCTTGTGGAAGAGGGCTTAGGTTCATTCTTCTTGTCTCCAGAAGGCAGAACTAGGAACCATAAGTGGAAATTGCTGACAGAAGATTTAGATTGGATAAAGGGGAAAACTTCCTCAACTGAATGCTGCATAAAAGAAGAATGGACTTCCTCAATAGGCTCCACGTAACTAGAGGTCTTCAAACATGAGAACTGAGTAAGCAGTTTGTCAGATGTATATTAGAGGGGATTCCTGTTGGAGGTATAGATTTGGGGAGGAAATTTATTTATTTATTAATAAACAAGCATTTAGTTAGAGCCAAGCATTGTGCTCTTTGCACTTTGTAAATGCCTTGTTTGATCTTCACAACAATCCAGTGAGGTAGGTTCTAATCTCCCCATTTTACAATTGAGGAAACTGAGACAAACAAAAATGAAGTGACTTGACCAGGGTCACACAACTTGTAATTGTTTGAGGCTGGATTTGAACTAGGTCTTCCTGACTTTAGGCCCAATATTGATCCACTGAACCATCTAGCTGTTCCTTCATAGGATTATATCATCATAACTCTCAAGCTAGACAGGGATTTTAAAAGTCATCTATGAAGAAAATGGCAGACCACTGCAGTACCTTTGCCCAGAAAACCCCCAAAGGGGGTTACAAAGAGTTGGACACAGATGAAGATGACCAAACATTGATAACAACAATTGAGATTCCAACCCATTCATTTTACAGATGGGGTCCTAGAGAGCTGAAGGGTCAATGTCATCACCCAGGTCACAGACACAGTAAGGGGTAGAGCCAGGATTTGTGTCAGGGGCCTCTAAGTCCAAATCCATTGATCTTTCCACTATACCAACTCTAAGAGCCTTCTAACTCTATAAAATGTCTGTTCAGGGGACAGGGAGCATGATTCCAGCTGAGGTCATAGACTTAGACCTTAGAGGTCATGGGGTCCAACCCTTTTAAGTTTACATGAGGTTGTTGTTGTTCATTCTTCATTTTTGATAACATCAGGAGGAGGATGTCTTGACTTGCAAGAGAATTGGATTTAAGTGAGACAGAGCTGTGCAAAGTCATCAGTCTCACTCTCTCCTCCAGAGTCAGCAGAGAGGTCCCAGCTGGATAGGTAGATTTGAGACTCATAAGCATTGAGATGGTAATGAAATCCATGGGAGTTGATGAGATCATCAAGTGAAATGCTATAGAGGGAGAAGAAAAAAGAGCCCAGGACAGAAAAAATCCTTTGTGACACCTGTGGTTAGAGGGTATGATCTGGATGAGTATCAAGCAAAGGAGACCAAAAAGAAACCATCAGATAGATACAAGGAGAACCAAGCGAAAGTGATAACCTGAAAACTTAAGAGAGAAGAGAATATCATGAAGGGGAAGATGATCAATAGTGTTATAGACTGCAGAGAGGTCAAAGAAAATGAGGATTGGGATAAAACCCACTGTATTTGACATTATGGAGATCATTAGTTCCTTTGGAGGGAGCAGTTTAGGTGGAATGATGATACTGGAAGCTGGATTGTAAGGAGTTAAGAAGAATGTGAAAGGAGAGAAAGTGAAGGCTTCTATTGTAGATGGCCTTTTCCAGAAGTTTAGTTACAAAGTGCAGAAGAGAAAGGATCAAGTAAGGGCCTTTTGAGGATGGGGGAATACATGGCCACATTTGTAGGCAGTATAGAAAAAGCCAATAGACAGGGAAAAAAAAATTGGAAATAAGTGATAGAGCAGGGATTTCAAAATGGGCAGTCTGTTGAAGGAGACAGAATGGAATGTGATCAGCTGAGCAGGTTAGAGGGACTATCCTGGCTCCATAATAATTTCTCCTTTTATGAGTGATGAAATTGATGTATGTTCCTTGAGGATAGGGACTATTCCTGGCACAGAGAAGGCATTTAATAAATATATGTGTGGTTGATTGATTAGAAAAAAGGTCAGGGATAAATTAGACACCCAACTTCCATAAATGGCTGAGTAACTGAAATCTCTTTTAAACTACAACTTGCTTTAGTACCAACTTAATGATCTAAACCAGGAACTCATTATTCATTTCCCTTGCTTGGTCAGGCAGAAAGTAAGATAGTTCTAAATTTATTTTTCTCCTTGCCCAAATACCCTTCACCATTCACTCATCAACCAATGTCAAGTTTGTGGATTTCCATGTAGGTGTATATCTTCTTGCCATATGAAGTTTTGGATTTAAATTTATTTAAGGTCTATTCAATTCAGCTTTAACAAACATCTGTTTAGCATCCACTGTGCCCATATATTGGGGAGAAATACAAGGAATTTAGATTGTTAGGAGGCTGAGACAGAAGCAGATAAATACATAATATTATTTGATAAATGAAGTAGAAGTTTTGCATAACAAAATATAGTATATGAAGCTTGATGGAGGAAAGTCATCCAATAGGGGAGACCTAGAAGGGCTTCCTGAAATAGTTATACCCTTGAGTATATCCTTCTATAACCATAATCCAGGCCTTAGACCATTTCCACCAGTCTGGCTGACTGCCAAAAGGATTTTTTAACTTTTTTTTTTTTTTGCACAGACATATGATTTTACCAATTTGGGGCCCTCTTGGAGTAGAAACTACAGATACAGATCTGTAACTATGGAGTTTATAGCCCTATAAAGCTGTCCCAGGGCACCTAGAGGTTAAGAGACCCCTGCATGGTCACACAGCCAGCATGTATGTCAGAGGCAGAGCTGTAAGCCATCTCTTTTTGACTCTAAGATCCATCAATCAATCAACATGTATTAATCATCTACTATGTGCCAGGCACTGGGAGTGCTGGGGATTCCAAAAGGGGCAAAAATTACTCCTTATCCTCAAGTAGCTCACAATCTAATCAGGAGACAACATACAAACAAGCTATACATGTAGGATAAATGAGAAATAATTAACAGAAGAAAGACACTAGAATTAAGATAGGGCTGGGAAAGGTTTCTTGTAGAAGATAGGATTTTAGTTGGAACTTAAAGGCAGAGTTGAGGAGGCAGAGTATTTCTGGGATGGGAGAGCAAAATGCTTGGAGGTCAGAGATAGTGTCTTGCTTATGAAACAGCCAGGAGGCCAATGTCACTGGATCAATGATAGGGAGTAAGACATAAGGAGACTTGAAAGGTAGGAGTGAAGAGGTTACCCATAAAGAGGGCTAGTGTTGCTCTGGAGACCCCAAAATACCAACACACTGGGTCCTGCCGAATAAATTCAACTCAAGTCTTCTCTCAGCCAAAAAAAAGTAAAGTTTATTGAAAGTTATGTTAAAAGTTCACCATATGGGGTAGACTCTTACAGAGCCTAGGTATCTGTGATGCTTGCATTGGGCAAGCAGGACAGAGTAAGTCTGTCACAGAGTAACGCATTCTATGGTGCTCTCACACCTCATGGAGGGAAGATGGGGTCTTATGTACAAAGGCTTGTAGGGGTGGTCTAGAGGAGGAGTTTGGGGAGGGTCTTCAGGAGGAATCAATGAGGTCAGACTCCAGTAATGAGTTTGGGGAGGGTCTTCAGGAGGAGTTAATGAGGTCAATGCAAGGGTAGATTGATATTTTGATAGGCTCATGGGTGGGAAGTAGATGGATAATGGAGGGCTAGGCTAGTACCAGAGATTTGGGCCCAGCCACAATGAAAAACCCATGGCCTCTGCAAATGTTTGATCAAGTGGGAAGATTCAATCAGACTTCAAGGAGTTTCCCAGAGCCTGCACCTCAAAGATTCAAGGAGAGCTCAAGGTGGCTCCCAGAGCCTGCACCTCATCAGGAGGAAATGAGATTATGAAGGATTTTGAATACCAAATAGAGCATTTTGTCCTTTATTTGGATAGAGATCAATCCTCTACCCACCATACCAGTGTTCTCCAAAATGGAGGTCTTTGCTTAACTACAAGGAGGCCTGACCCCAAGGATGTTCCATCAATGGAAGAGTGGAAAGATGTATTACCCATGTATCTGTCTCTAACATAAACTAAACTATCAACTTGAACCATTATAACTAACACTTCCTCCCCTTCCTCCTCCTGTTGGTCTTCTTTAAGCTGGGTGTTGGCCCCTCGGGGCAGTTGCTAATAATAAATTTTTCTCACTTTATAATTTTGCCCAAGTCAACTCTGCAACACTACTAACCACCTTCTCCACCAGGATATTTACTCTCTCCTCTCTGGGTTATTGAAAACAGACTAAGTGTATTACCTATAAAAAATTCTCATATCTGCACATTTTTAAAACATAGATATGGAATTTACTAGCCTAAGTGAAAATCTTCCAAATGAAGACCTTTGTTGGGTTTTGAACCCTGTGTGTTAAAAGTAGAAAAATATAATACTTTTCAATAAGTTTGCAAGTACATCTGGTTGGCATCAAAGAAGACGGAAATTTATTAGCTGAATTTCAACACAAACTTTTGTAGAATTGGTGAGTGGGATTGCAAAAATAGGTATGTTGCCAGGGAAGTCCTTGCATTTGGATCGACATCTTTCTGAGGTAGCTTTCTCAGCTATGGCAACCATCAAAATACAGTATCAAAACAAACCTAACTTAGAACCAGTCCTTTGTTTCTCTGCATCAACAAAAGAGTTAAATCAATATTTTGAAGACCAATGAAATATTTTCAAACACATTGCTTTCACTAAAATAATACAAATCAAAATATATTTAATGAGCAAAATACAGGTTTGGGTCCCACTGTAATAAGTATATAATAAGTAAAATATTATTTTATCTGGTACCATTAGTAAATAAAATATTTCATCTTTTAAATTTTGATTTTTTAAGAATTTTACAATGTTCCTGATTATTGGTGTAGTATCACATGAATTTGCTTCATTAAAAAGTAAATATAGGTATATTTACATGCTCATAAATCATATTCACATACTATGTTAATAATTAGGTATATTATATAGATATTTATAATGGGGTATGTGTTCAAAATTTCTTCATTAATAGCAAATGTTAAAAAATAATGGTATTTAATAATAATTTTTTTGATCAAAAAAGTTTACTAAGTCAAGGCTTCCTCTCTGGACTTACCAAATTTGCGTTGTTAAAATCTGCAATTCACTTTGTTTACCTTCCATTCTCTGCGGTGACATAAGTATCTGGGGCAACAATTATTGCCTCTTGGCCTCCTTCCCAGTTATTCTCTCCTGTGGACTAACAGGTACCTCCTCCCTTATTATTCAGAAGTCCTTCATAGTAAACAGGGTTAAGAGTTTTATGTGGCATTTCCCTCCTTCCTCTTAATTTTCATTTTAAGAGAAGGCAATGAGGACTTCTCTGGGCAAGATGGAAGTTACCTTTAACACATAAATGTCATAGGATCAGAGATAAGTCATAAGATGGTATGTTTAGAGTGGGAAGGAAACTTGGAAGTTATCACATCCAACCCTCCTCGTTTTATAGATGAGGAAACAGCAGAGAAAAATCAAATGTCTTGTCTAGGATCATACATTTAGTAAATGTCTATGGCAAGATCTGAATTCGGGTCTTCTTTACTCTAAGCCCAAACTCTGTCTGCCCTGCCATCTAAAAAGCACAAATAAATACTTGAGCAGGGTTGTTATTGCTTTAGAAATAAGAAAGGAGTCAGCCTTTATTCCTATTGTCATGATTGGAGAGAAGATGGAAATAACAGAATTTCTAGAGACAACCAAACTGGTGAGAAGTGGCAGCCAAGTGTCCCTCATCCCTGACCCCTTCCTACCCCTTCCCACCCTGGTTCAGGTCTGGTGTCACCTGGACTGCTTGTCCAGAGTGTGGCTGTACTCCTGCTCCTAAGACTCAATATCACAAAAATAAAAATGAGAAAAAGAAAAAAATACAATAAAAAAAAGAAAAATACTTCTTAAGGCACCTCTGGCTGTAACTACAATAATCTCCTGCTCTGCTGGCCACTCCCTTGAGTCTTAGGGAGAGACTTTTAGTTTGGTTGGTGGTTTGTCCAAGAAGGTGCTGGAGTTTGCAAATCTCTGCTGAGTGTAACCAAGGGAGGAGATGTTGTCTGGTTTGTATCTGAGAGGAAGGAAGGCAGATAAAAGCCCATGTTTCTATAGCTCTTTTCAGTTTACAAAGTACTTTCCTCACACTCTCCCTCTGAGATACTATGTAGGGCAAGTATTATCTTCCCTGCCCCTTTCCCTATTTTACATATGAGGAAACTGAGCATCAGAGAGAGGAAGTAACTTACCCATAATTGCACACATAGCTAGTCAGCAGCTTTTCTCAAAACACTTTCCCTTTGAGAAACTGTGTAGGGTAAGTGTTATGGCCCTCCCCATCTTCTCCATTTCACAGATGGGGAAACTGAGCCTCAGAGAGAGGAAGTGACTTGCCCATAGTTGCGAACATTGCTAGTAGCAAAGCCAACACTTGAACCTGGGTCATCCAACTCCAAGTCCAGCGACTCTTTCTGTGAAGTCCATTGACTTGGAAAGTGCCTGGACCTGAGTTAACACCTAACATGACTGACTAATGCAGCCCCTAGGGAGGAAGAATTTTAGATCTTTGGCTCAGAAAGACTGAAGGAAGTCCATGAACTTTTGAATTTTGATGATAAAATTACAGTTGTTAGAAAGTTAGAAAGGACTTTTATATTTATATTAATTGATGTGTGTGAATACTAACCAACCAATGAAATCAACAGGGATTTATTAAATATCTACTATGTGCCAAACAGTGTTCTGGGCACTGAGAATACAAAGACAAAAATGAGATTGTCCCTGCCCTCAGAAACCTTATATTCTACTGGGGAAGACAATGTTATGTACATCTAAGTATATACAGCATACATAATCCACCAGTCAATTAACAAGTACTTTTATTAAGTGCCTACTATGTGCCAGGCACTGGCAAAGACAAAAAGGGAAAAGAACCGGTTCTTCTTTTTCTTTTTTCTTTTTTTTGCTTTTTGTATGGAGGAAGGCAGGGCAATTGGGATTAAGGAAATTGCCCAAGGTCACATGGCTAGTAAGTGTTAAGTGTCTGAGGCTAGATTTGAACTCAGGTCCTCCTGACTCCAGAACTTCGCCACCTAGCCACCTCCATGACCTATTCTTAAAGCATTTACAATCTAGGCGGGGAGGAAGAGAAGAGAACAACACGTACTTCTATACTTTCATAAATATGTGCAAGATATAGAGACAGTAAATGTACGGTGATTGGGGATGGAAAAGAGATGAACAGTTTCAGGAAGGGTGTAATATAGGAGGTGATGCTCGAGGTAAGCTTTGAAGGATTCAGCTGAGAAGGGAGTGGATTCCCAAGCATGAGGGAAAACTGACATGGAGACAGGAGACAGAAGGTTGTACATATAAACTACCACTTTAAACAATGCTGTAGTAGAGAGAGCCCAGGAATCAAGAGATCTGGGCCTGACACTTCTAGCTATGTGATCTTGGGCAAAACACCTCTCTTCCCTGGGCCTCAGTTTCTCCCCTTTTAAAATGAGAAGATTGAACTAGCTGATCTCTCAGATGCCTCCTGGCTCTGACATTCTCTTCTGTGTTCTAATATTCTGAGATCTAAGGCTCTTTCCAGTTCTGACAGAAATTCTCTGTTCTATGACCCAATAACTGGCATTACAGGGTTGTTGGCTTTGTTCATAAACACATTCTTTCAACCCTGGAAACCCTGGGGAAGGAAGCCTAAGGAACAAAGTATTCCATACACAGGTCGTGTCATCATGAATTCGTCGTGCCCCCAGCAGGATAGTTGAATGATTGCCTGCATTTCTGCCCCTGGGAAGATTCAAGGCAACTTTCCTCCCCTTTCTTTCAAATACCCCCACCTTCTCCCCACATCCTTTTGGTCTCTCATTTCCCTGCCTAAGGTCCCCCAAACCACACAATTCTCTGGAAAGAGGATTGCAGCTCTGAATCAAAGCAAATATCTCTTAAGGAACCAGCAGGGAGAAGAATCCTTATTTCAGGTTCTCTGATTCTCACTGTTTAAGATTCAGCCTGCATAGCAAAAACAGAGAGTGTGACTGAAGCAGAAAGAGTAGAGATAGGAAGAAACTGCCTTTTGTGAACTTTACTGACATATGATTTAGAATGAGATCTGGAATTATGCAGATAAACAATCTTAAGGTCCTTTCCTTGCAGAAGGTCCATTCTCTGGATTAAAAACAAAAAACACCAAACTGCTAGAACCACCTCCAGTATGAGTATTATACTATGTTTCAACTTTTCAGATGCAGCATTATAGAGTTGGAAGGAGGTTTCTTTTCCTTTTAAATTTATTTATTTTTACAACATTCAGTTCCACAAGTTTTTGAGATCCAAATGTTCTTCCCCTCCCCTCAAGATGGCATGTAATGTGATATAGGTTCTACATATGCCTTCACATTAAACATATTTTCACAATAGCCAAGTTGTAAAGAAGAATTATAACCAATGGAATGAACTACGAGAAAGAAAAAACAAAACAAAAGAAATAAAGGGATCAAATAGTTTGCTTCAATCTGCATTCAGACTCCGTAATTCTTTCTCTGCATGTGGATAGCCTTTTCCATCATAAGAAGAGCCAATTCTATCAAAGTTAATCATCACAGATATAATGTGCCTTTAATTGTGTACAAAGTTCTCCTGGTTCTCCTCCCTCACTCAGCATCAGTTCACAGAATTCTTTCCAAGTTATTATGAAGTCTATCTGCTCCTCATTTCTTGAAGGAGCTTTAAAGGTCATCTAGTTCAAGCCTTTCATTTTGCAGATGAGGAAACTGAGGAACAGAGAATCAGGAAGACTCATCTTGCTGAGTTCAAATCTGGCCTCAGGTACATACTAGCTGTGTGACCCTGGGCAAGTCACTGTGCCCTGTTTGACTTGGTTTTCTCATCTCTATAAAATGAGCTGGAAAGGGAAATGGAAAACTACTCCAGTAGCTTTTCCAAGAAAACCCCAAATGGGGTAATAAAAAGTTGGACAAGACTGTGTAAGGGTAATTAATTTAGCAGGTGAAAGAAACAGAAGGTGTGAACTCTGTCTCCTGTTGCTGGACATAACAGGAAGGGGTTGGCTGAGACAGGAAGCCAATGTGTGTGTGTTTGTACATAAGAAGAGGCCCAGAGAGAGAAAGTCAGAATCAAGAATGTTCCTCTTGGAGGCTCCTGGTGGAGGGAGAAGAATTTTCACAGCATCTGGAAGCTGGGCTGCCACTTGCCAGACTGAGAACTGAGTTGGAGTTTTCTATGAGACCAGAATCTGGTGAAGGCTGAAGATGCTGCCAAGAAGGCCTCCTGGAAGGCTGAAATTTCTTCTGGGTCCTAGAGCCAGTCGAACTGCTGGAGGACTGAAGAAGCATGACTGGGATAAGACTTTGTTTGTTTGTGACTTGGTTGATCCTTGAGTTCCCGGCAACAGAAGTTGTGAAGGTTTTGAGATGTGCTGGACCCTGTGAACTTCAGTGTATAACAAGAATGGCCTGGAGGACTGGATGAGAACCTGGGAGCTGTCTGCCTCTGAATCCAGATGACTGTTTAGTGGTAGGAGCTGGGAGCATGGAAGGGGATCCGGGAATCTGAGAGATCAATCACCCCATGTCAAGATGAAGAAAAGGCCTCTCCATGGATATTGAATGCATGATGAAATTGAAGTTTACTAGACACTGAGGGGTGGAGGGTTAGTGTAATTTTCTAATGATTGTATTTAGTGATCAATGATACTTAGTGACTGATTGCTAGATAAGTGACTGATTAAGTTAATCTATAATTGCCCCATGAGTGGAAGATTGATTATTGTATCAGATGACTGAATGACTGAGTGAGGAGGCAAACCTCTTTAGGGATATCAGATGATTATTCTTTTGTTCTTTGTTCTAAATACTGTGACCACTTTGATGAAAACTGTGTGGCCATTCTAATGTTAAGCTGTTGTGAACACTATATTGTGATTTTCTGTGATTAGATGTAATGTTGTGAATATTATATTGTGATTTGTTGTGAATGTTTGCCTTGATTTATAATGGAATAAATGGAGTATTCACTATACTGTGTAATCAGAACCTTAAAAGCTGTTCACAGTAGCATTCTTTTGGGAAGCTGCTTGTGCATGGCATTACAGACTGAAAAGAGTGAACAACAACAAAAGCATTTTAAATGGGAACAATCACACTGCGCCATACTGTCTTTTCATATCTGTTAGGGAAATACAAACAAACTGTGGAAAGTGTGGGGATTCAGAGGACTCCTATATGGCCCCCAAATGTCCTTTTATTTTCCCATCCATCAGTCCACATAATGAAGGGGGAAATAAGGAAGGTCTGAAACAGGACCAGCCTTTGGCAAAATGGTGAAGGAGCTTCTTTTCTCAGCACCCTTCTTCCCTTCTCAGCTACATGGCACCTTCTCCTACCTACTGTAACACATTCTCTGTCTTCTCACTCGATCAAAATCTGCTTCCAAGGAAAAGTTTTGTTAAATTCATAGATTCATGAGAATGTCAGAGCCAGAAGAAAATTAGAGGATCATCTCATTTCACAGATAAGGAAACTGAGGCCAAGAGAAGGCATAGCTAGTAAAATTGTGGACCTTGAGAAGCAGAATAGTATGTATAGTGGGAATTATATTGGCCCTAGAGTTGGAAGATGTGGCTTTGCCACTGGATGGTTGCATGACCTTGGGCAAGTCACAACTTCTTTTGGCCTCAGTCTCCTTATCTTCAAAATGAGGTTGGAGTAGATGACTTTTAATATCACTTCCAGCTCTAAATCTACTACTCTATGATTCAAACCTTATCTGAAGTTGTAAATGACTGATAAATTCTTAATGCATGCTGCTTTTTAGTGGTATTTGTTTTTTAATTGGGAATAAAATCTTAAACCAAAGGAGAAAAGTCATAATGGTTAAATGTCAGTGTCAGTGAATGGGGGAGCTATAGGGGAGAGATAGGGAACCTTCCTTATACAATCTTGACTTGCACATTATACACATAGTTGGCTATGGGTCAGCCACCCAATATAGGGAGCCTGGGAGAAGGTTTACAATGTAGGCAAAACCCTAATGTACTCGGGTTTGTATAATGAAGCTATTTTCTCACCCTGATAGGAGGTCTGTGCAAGACTGAAATAAATGAAGCTTATTTTCTCGTCCTACCCTCCATCTCCTACATACTTCAGATTTTAAACCCTCGTTTTTTGTGCCTTCATGCTGCCCCCTGGTGGCCCTGGGTCCCCTAATGCAACAGCCTACTTGAGGCTTCCTTTCTCAGTGGGATGGATAGTCCCATAAACTTTATAGCTAATGTCAACTAACCCTACCTGTGTATAGTTCAGACACTAGAGCCAGTTGAGGGTAGGGGAGAGGTGGCGAGGCAGGGAGGGAGAGTGGAACAGAATCTAAGGAGCTGTAAGCCAATAATGTAATCCTGTTAGCTTTGCTGGTGGTCTTGTAACCCAGTTAGTTTTAGTCGTATTATTCCTGTCCAGCACCCCAGTTTTTTTGGAATAAGAGTCCTTTATCATGCTGATCCATGAATCTTTCTAGGAACTGAAGTCATAGGAACACGTCTAGAGCTATAAGGGGCTTCTGAAGTCACCTAGTCCTATCCTCCCACTTTATATAGGATAAGGTAAAGAATTTGCCCAAAGTCACACCTGGAGTCCAGTCTTCAGTGTTGTATGGTAAGAAATAGAAGCATTTTTGTTCCCATTTTACAGGTGAGAAAATGGAAGCTTTGTGGAATTTAATGCCTTGTCTATGGACCCCACAGCTGGTAAGCTTCTGAGGCAAGATTTGACAGCAGGTCTCCGAATTCCAAGTTCATTGGAATTCAATCCATCAAGTTGCTTCTTCTGCTACTGAGAAAAAAGAGGGAGGTGTCATTGCATGCATAGTGAGACATTTCTGCTTTCTTTTTTTTTTTT
>CM053586.1:175829192-175872826 GCA_028646515.1 Pseudochirops corinnae
CCCTGCTGTCTGCAGGCCGCAGGTGGGAAGCTACAATGCAGAGGCGGGTGCAAAACCTCTGCCTTTCACTTTTCCGCTCTGGAGACCTTTCGGCCAGACTACTTATCTCCCCCTTTCGCAATCCCCACTCGCAGCTAGTGCTAATCTGCTCACCTGAAAGGCTCTTCCGCCGCCCCAGGGGCGCAGCCACGGCTTCAGGCCAGGTTGGCTTCCGTTCGCAGTGCTGATATGCTTCCTCGTAGCCAAGCTGAATTTAGTGGGAAGTATCCTTGTGTGTGTTTTGGAGTTATAGGATTGGTTTAGAGTCCTATTTTATGGGTATTTTGGGGTGGCTATGTGAGAGCTGCAATATGTTGCTGCTGCTACACCGCCATCTTGGCTCCGCCCCTGCTATCTTTCTTCTAAGTTCCTAAATCTTGGCTGAAGTTTTGTTTTAGTAGGTGACTAGAGAAGTTTAGGTATTTTTTAATGAACATTTTCCTGTTGGGGGTAGTTGGTATACTAGTAGGAGTATTTTAAGATTTTTTTTTAGAATTTAATTTAGAATAGAATAGAATTTAACTGTTTTAAGAATGGGTAGTTTCTTGCTCATTTACTCATCTAAAAATATTTATTAATGGTAGGATGATAAAACTATAAAGAACTTGGCTGCAATTCAATTTCTTTCCCCTTTTGCCTGATAATAAATCAGATAGCACAAAACAGTCATTTTATTATGGAGGATAACTATTACATGGGCAAGGGCAGCTAGGTGGAGCAGTGGCTAGTAATTCATCTGTAAAATGAATTGGAGAATGAAATGGTAAACCACTCTAGTATCTCTGCCAAGAAAATCCCAAATGGGGTCTTGAAGAGTTGGACACAAGTGAAACAACTAAACAACATTAAATGGGCAAGGCTTGGAAGAAGCATTGGTTGTGCAGGAATTGTTTGTTTTGAACCAGGTCAGAGTATGTTACTAAAGTTATGCCAATTCATAACCCCAAACCACCCTTATCATCTGATTTCTCTAGTCTTTTCCATCCCTTATCTCCCCACTTCCTTCCCTCAATTCTACCCCAGTCTTCTACCTTCATCTGTTTATTTACTCATCTCTCCTTTCTGGCCATCCAGAATCTCCTTCCGGAGGATTAGACCAGAAGTTCCTGAACGAACTTCTTTCCTGGGGCTTTACTCAGCTCACTGTTTCACCAGAAGTTTTGCATAATTCAAAGAACCTTGCAGTTGCCCAGAAGCAACTGAGAATGCTGCCTTTCTCCTAGTATGTTTTGGGTTCAACTCATTATCTATTTGTAGTACCTGTTTCTCATATATATAGATCTATCAAGCTACACACACACACACACACACACACACACACACACACACACACATCTAGATAGATCATCTTATTCTAATAGGTTTTCTATTCGAGTGCATTTCATAATCTCCATCTCCTGGCTTCCTTCAAATCCCAACTAAAATCTCCTTTCCCAATCCCTCTGAATTCTAAGGCCTTCCATCTCTTAATTTTTTTTCTCCTTATCCTGTATATAACTTGTTTTGTATCAATTTGTTTGCATGTTGTCTTCCCCGTTAGATTGTAAGCTCCTTGAGGGAGCTGTCATTTGCTTCCTTTTGCTCCCCAGCATTTAGCATAGTGACTGGCACATAGTAAATCCTTAATAAGTGTTTATTGACCATCTGACTGACTGATTTGTGGAATATTATTTTAGGCACTCAGTCATACTTAATGTCATTCCCTCCTTTCTGATCACCTCCTCCAAAATCTCCTCAGTGATGTTTCGAATCTTTCTGGAACCAAGGACCATAATCATGTGAATTTTGCCATTGTTCCTGAATGGGATGTGTCAACGTACTATTTTCTATGGTGTCACTCACCATCCTTGTAATATCTCACCTTGGCCACCATTCCCTTCTGTGTGTGTGTCAGTACCTCCTTGATGTCATGTTTTCTTCGAGAACACATGACAAACAACAACCTCTGTAAGCAATAGTAGGAGCTGCCCTTTGGGGACCCAACTGGAACTGGTATTGACCAACATTTCACAACATATACCAAGACAAAGTCAAAATGAGTAGATGAGGGGCAGCTAGGTGGCACAGTGAATAGAGCACCAGCCCTGGAGTCAGGAGGACCTGAGTTCAAATTTGACCTCAGACACTTAACACACACACACACACACACACACACACACACACACACACACAAAACTAGCCATGTGACCTTGGGCAAGTCACTTAACCCCAATTGCCCTCCAAAAAAAAAAAGGCAAAATGAGTATATGATTTAAACACAAAGAGTGATACCACAAGCAAATTAGGAGACTCATCTCCAGTTGTCCTGATCTATATTTTGCCCCTGGACTCTGATGGCTCCAGGGGAGAAAGTGAGGCTAATGACTTTGCATAGCCATGTCCCACTTAAATCCAATCCACTTGCATATAATGGCATTACCTCTCTGATGTCATGGTTCTTTTCAAGAATGAAAACCAAACAACAATATTTCTGTCATTAGAAGATAAGCCCCTCAGGACCGAAGGCTGTCTCTGTTTTTATATTTGTATTTCTGGTGCTAGGATTATAGATGCAGACCTAGAAGGAACTTCAGAGGACATCTGTCCACATCTCATTTTGCAGATGAGGAAACTGAAACCCAATGAGGGGATTTGCCCAAGGTCATGAAAAGGTACCCAGGATCAATGCTGTTTCCAAATGGACTAAGCTCCCTCCTTCAAGGATGAGTCCTGTCCAAAGCATTTTGTGAGTGGGAGCCATGGGCAGGCAGCTCTAGAAGCTTCTAAACCAGTTGCATATGGCATGTCTTGGGAATTTGTATTGGTCTGGACTGGTGGTGTATACCTGTTGCCTCTGTTACTGGGAGACAGGTTAGTGGATCGGTTGGGTTCAGGAGTTCTAGACAGTAGTGGGTTATGCCAACTGAGCATCTGCACTAAGTCAGGCAGAAATATGGTGAGCTCTTGGAGAGGTAAACCAGCCTGGATCAGAAATGTAGCATGTCAACGCTTCCATGCTGATCAGGGCCAGGACTCATACCTAATTGGGCCCAGGAGTGCTTCTGCACTTCCAATCTGGGAGAGATGGGAGACCCAGTTTCAAAAATAAACAAATACAACAAAAATCAGAAAGAAAGAAATTTGGGCTGTGTTTCAAGTTACTCCAACAGGAGCTCTTCCAAAAACTCAGATGGATCCTGTTTGTCTATACTTACAGAACAACCCTTGAGGCTAGTTCAAAGAGCTCTAGGGTTAGAGTCAAAGGACCCAGATTGAATGCTGACCCTATTTCCTAGCTTTGTAGTCATGTGCTAGTCACTTCCCTTTTGTGGGCTTCAGTTTCCTCATCTGTAAAAAGAGAGAATTGGACAAAATCTTTTCCAAGGTTACTCCTATTAAGTTCCCAGATGCTCTCTACTTTGTGTGAAAGTGAGTCTGAAGAAATTCCTAACATTTGTTTAGTGTCTACTATGTGCCAGGCATTATGCTAAACATTTTTTACAATTATTGTCTTATTTGAGACTCATAATAACCCTTCAAAGTCAGTGCTATTATTATCTCCATTTAGCAGATGTAGAAACTGAAGCAAATAAAGTTACATGACTTATCCAGAGTCTCTTAGCCAGTAAGTGTCTGAATGTACATTTGAACTCCAGTCTTCCTGACTCCAGGTCTGGTACTCTATCAACTGTACCACCTAAGACAATCAAAACAAAACAAAAAGCCACCTTGAGATCTTGTAATGGCAAGCAAAGAAGTACTTAGCACCTTGTTTCAGCTACTTAGGTATTTAGCACCTCGTTTGAGCCCCTTGTGATTTGAAGGTGGGAGGAACTTGCTGAGGTAACAGGAAGAGTGGGACAGGAAGGAGAACCACCATATATAAGGAGGAGCACAAGGGGGAACTGAGCAGAACTGAGAAGGGAATACTTGTTGTGGCCAGCACTCTGTTTGTCTGTGTGGATTTGTGTTTGTGCTGTCAGTTTGTGCTGTACAAAGTATTACAAACACAAATCCACACAGACAGAACACATAAACAGAGTGCTGGCTACCATGAGTGTTTCCTTCTCAGTTCTGCTCTCTCCCAGCTTGTGCTTCTGCTTTTATATGGTCATTAGCTCCTTCCTGTTCTGCCCACCTCTTATGCCCTTCCTGTTCCTGTCTTTGGCAAATCCCTCCCAATGTGGGTTTCACAAGTCTGTTTCTTAACAAAGACTGGATATAATCACAGGTAAGGCTCAACTGAAACAAGGCACTAAATATTTGTTTGCTTGCCATTATAGTCCCAAAGAGATAGAAAACAGAAGGGAAAAGGACCTATGTACAAAAATATTTATAGCAACTCTTTTAGTGGTGGCAAAGTCTAGGAAATTGAGGGAATGTCTATCAATTGGAGAATGGTTGAACAAGTTGTGGTATATGCTTGTGATGGAATACTGTTGTACTGTAAGAAATGATGAGCAGGATGGTCTCATGAACTGATGCAAAGTGAAATGAGCAGAACCAACAGAACAGTGTAGTGCCAATAGTCACAGCACCTGAGGCAGCTGTGAACATGCTGGTATCATTCTGAATTGCAAAATATAACATACTCTCCCATGGAAGACAGAACCAAAACATTTATTCAAACACCAGAAAGCCAAATTCCAACATCAGAAAACCAAATCCATCATAGCAACAAAGAAATCTATACACAATAGCAATTCAGGGAGTATTGCCATCCCCAAACCTTCCCCCTGCTAGGGCCTTCCCACAAATGAATACTCACAACTTGCTACTTGCTTCCTCTCTCTCCCTCAGCTTTAACTACTCTGACCAACTTCCTCTTAACTCTCCTCCACCCTTTCTGCTCCACCTGTTCAGCAAGCTCCTCCTACCATAGGCTTTATGTGATTCAAACTCATGTGTCTCAGGCAGGTCATATGGGCCTATTAATGGATGGGGAAGATCTTCCCATTCAATACACTACCATTACACACAGTAACAGTAATATTGTATGATGGTCCACTATGAATAATAGCTATTCTCAGCAATACAATGATCCAAGACAGTTCTGTAGGAGTTACAATGAAAGATGCTAGCCATCTCCAGAGAAAGAACTGGTAGAACCTGAATGTAGATCAAAGATACTTTTTCTTTACTTTATTTATTTTTCTTAGGTTTTTTTTTGTTGTTCTGTTTTCTTTCACAGAATGACTTACATGGAAATATGTTTTGTATAACTACACATGTATAAGCTATGTCAAATTGCTTGCTCTCAACAAGTGGGGTAGGGGAGGGAGGAAGAGAATTTGGAACTCAAAATTTGAAGAAAAAAGAGGGAATGTTAAAATTCTTTTTACATGTAATTGGGAAAAAATAAAATATTAAATAAGTTTTTTAAAAAAAAAAAACAAGAAAGAAAGAATAGAGAGACTGTATAGCATAGTGGACAGTGTCCTTAGAGTCAGGAAGAACTAAGTTCAGGTCCTGTCTGTGATACATAGCTTTTTGACTATGGGCAAATCAATTAAGCCTTAATCATCTCAGGCAATTCTGTATAGACAGGTTCATGAACCCCTGACGATTCTTTGGACAGATCTCAGAGGATCTGTGAATTTGGGTGGGAAAAATACATCCTCCCCCCTACCTAACTAGACTCTAACTGAAATTTAGCCTTTCCTTCACTTATTTAAAAACATTTATTTTGAAATGACAGGGAGTTTCCTACAACATGAAATTGATAACCCCTACCTCTTCCAAAAAATAAAAAGTAAATGAATGGTAAATATGTAAATGCAATGAGTACTGATTATTCTTTCAAGAGGTTTATCTATGAAGGGAAGGAGAAAGGACTCATTCAAAGATTGTTTATTAAGTACTTACTATGTTGTAAAGCCTTATAGGCATTGAGAGATGAGGAAACAAAGTATCTGTCCTCAAGGAATTGATATTCTTCTGTGGTGAAGGATACAACATCAATCAGCGCTAGGGAGTGGAGACACAAAGACCAATTGAAAGAGCTTCTTTTTTTTTTTGCTTTTTGGAGGGGGAAGGTAGGGCAATTGGTGTTAAGTGATTTGCCCAAGGTCACACAGCTAGTATGTGTTAAGTGTCTGAGGTCAAATTTGAACTCAGGTCCTCCTGACTCCAGGGCCAGTGCTCTATTCACTGTACCATCTAGCTGCCCCAAGAGCTTCTGATCTCAAAGAGTTAACACGCTAATGACAGATGGCATGTAAATATAGCTAGGTGGCACAGTAGATAGAGAAGAGGACCTGGAGTCAGGAAGACTAGAATTCAAATCTGGCCTCAGAAACTAACTGTGTGACCTTGGGCAAGTCACTTAATCCTGTTTGCCTCAGTTTCTTCATCTGTAAAACTAGCTGGAGAAGGAAATAGCAAACCACTCCAGTATCTTTGCCAAGAAAACCCTGCGGGGGTCACGAAGAGTCAGACGTGACTAAAAAATGACGAAACAACAATAATGCAAATGTAGGCATCATCAAGAAGATCAGGACATTAGAGATGAATATTTATGGGTTCAGCAAAAACTTCCTAGAATCTTCCTTGATACCATCCTAGTCTCCATCTCCCTGTAGCAGCCAGCACCCTAGCATACCCAGGAGGGGCTGCTAGCACAGGTTCTTTGATCTGCTTTTCTAAAGGAAAGCAACTCAAAAGGGGTTAACAATCTTACTTTAATCAAACATATACACATACACACACACACTATACACATATAAAATTTAGTTAGTTCAGAGGGAAAAGTCAGCACCCTGAGCTTCAGAAAATATGAAAAGAAATTACACGCAGACAAAAAAAATACAGAGAAAATAACACAACTCAACAGAACGACAGGCAGGGCTTCTAGCTGTCTGACCATTACATACATACATAATTAGTTACCAGAGGGAGAAGCACCAAAATTTTGAGGTTTCAAAGCCAGGGGGCCCAATGGCTGCCCAGAGTCACATCTGGTCAAATAACTCAATTCTTCCCCTAAGTGAGCCCCAAAGCAAAACCTCACCTCAGAGTTTGTATACCCTTCTCCAGGGTCAGAGGACATCACAACCTTTTTGACCCACTGCCTAATTACAAAGCAAAAAAAGGTGTGGGCCTTCCTGAAAAACAAGCCTCCCCTAAGCAAGTTTCTCTTGTTGGGCTCCAAGTGAGGCCTATTAAGGGGCAGGGAAGACCTTCAAATTCCCTTACCATTCCACTCCTCCTCCCTAAAGTTTTCCTCTGAGTGTGTCCCTCCTTCCTTTAGACTAGTGGGATTAAGAGGGAAGAGCAGTAGGATCAGGGAAGACAGAAGCTGCCTAGGCAATGACACCTTTAGGAACCGAGAAGAGGTCATCAGAGGCTGGAACTCCTGTTGTCAGGATAAAGCCTCCATGTCTAAGGCTACTAAAAACCATTCAGACGAGACTGAAACCATTTATCTTCATTTCCCCTCTGAACCATAGCACACCACCATCCCTTACATAAATAAATAGAATCCAAGGTAATTTGAGGAGGCAGAGAGGGCTAAACTGGGGAAAGGCTTCACAGAGGTGGGAACAACAGGGATGAGCCCTGAAAGAAGATGAGGATTTGCAGAGGCAGAGATGAAGAGTGAGTATATTCTACACAAAAGTGGGAAAGCCTGTGCAAATTCACTGAGCCAGAAGATGGGATTGCTGAGTTCAGTTTAGCTAGAACATAGTATTTGAAGGAAAACAACATGAAATAAGTCTGGAGCCAGATTCGGAAGGGTCCAGCCAATGGAGTTGCATTTTATCTTAGAGCTAATAAGAATTCTATTGACCCACGGTGACAGGGTGACAGTCTTTGGGTTCTTAAAGTTTATGTCAGAACAGTGTAATTCTGCCAGATCCTACCCGAATCTATAAAGATCAGTTTAAAGGAACCTGGGGTGTTCAACCTGGAGAGGAGAAGACTTGGCAGGTAATGTGATAGTCATTCTGAAGGGTCTGTCTTGTGGAAGAAGGGCTAGACTCATTCTTATTGGTTAGAACTCATAGCAGTAGAGAGAAGTTTCAGAGAGTTAGACCTTGGTTTAATAGGAAGGAAAATTTCCTAACAGACCTGGCCCAAAGTGGAATGTGCTAGATATGCAGGGAACTAATATAAATAAATAAGAACAAGAGCCATTCCCCAGGAGATAAATGGTCAAAGAATATGAATAGGCAGCTCCCAAATGAAGAAATCTAAGCTATCAGCACCCATATAAAAATGCTCCAAATCTCCAATAATAAGAGAAATATAAATTAAATCAGTTCTGAGGCTCCATTTTACATGCATCAGATTGGCAAAGATAAAGTGGTCTGGGGAAGATAAATACACTAAAAGGAGTGAATTGATCCAATCATTCTGGGAAACAGTTGGGAACTTTACCTAACAAATTAGGAAATTGTGCATACCCTTTGGTCCAGAAATACCATTACTGACCCCAAAGAGAATAAAGACATAGAAAGCATACAAAAATATTTATAGTAACAATTTTTTGTAACAAAGTACTGGAAATAAATCCCTATCCATTGAAGAATGGCTGAGAAAATTATGGTATATGGATATAATGGATAATTACAGCATCTTAAGAAATAATGAAAGTGATGGAGAAAGTTGAGGGGACTTGTATGAATTGATTCAGAGTCAAGTAAATATGACTCTAACAATGTAAAGAAAAACCACCAAATCACCTAAGAACTATGATCAGTACCAATCACTGCTCTAGAAGACTGATGATGAGTCATGTTTCCCAGCTCTTGACAAAAGAGATGATGGACAAGAGGTGCAGAATGAAATGTACATTTTCAGACAGTACCAATATGTGGAATTGTTGCGTTTGACTATGATTATTTGTTACAAGACAGGTCTTTTTGGGGGTGGGGAAGAAAAACATATGTATGTGTGGAGGGGTAATGATTATACTAAAAAAAAGGAAGGATAGAAAAAATGTCAATGAAATGTAAAAAAACACAGAAGAGAGCAGAAGTGTGTTTGGAAAAGGATGCAGACATGTAGAACACACTGTAACTAATGAGATAAATTCAATATATATTTTAAAAAACTAAACTGTACATAATAGAGATCCACAATGTCATATTTAATTCTTTTTTTTTTCTGTCCTTCATATAGGGAAATGTTTGTTGAAAGAAAAATTCTTCATTTGGGCTTTTCACCCTGATTAACAAGGCAAAACTCAGGACAAAGAGAATTAAAAGGAGTTTATTATAAGTATGTCAAGGTAGCAACATGTCAACAGGCTGATCACTGAAGATGAGCAATGGCTTCAAAGTGTGGCCAGCTTTTATGGGTAACTTTAAAATAATTCAGATAGGTTCCCTTCAGCAGAAGAGGTTGAATCTTTATTTCCTCCCCAAGGTAGTGGAATGTGATAATTTTCAGGTAGGGGTTCATGACAAAGAGCAAATAATGCAAAAAGCTGTGTGTCTCTTGCCCAACACTGATCAACATTCGTGCTGGAAACTATGAGTCAATGAGTCAACCTTAACTTTCAATAATCCCCCCATTTGATACTAACCATATATACGAAAATGACAGAACAACACAACATGTATATGATTCAGCACCACATTCAGTCTTATATCATATCTTTACCTCTAACTGCATCATCCTAAACACTGTGCTGCTGGTTTTTCCAAATTAGTGGCTACAAGCTAATGGACTTAAACTCACAACAAGAAACTAGTGTCACAAATCATAATCCCATGTTTCTATCAGAGTCATAAAGCTGAATAAACTCAGATCAGAATCACAATCTCACGTATCTCCCAAGGGGACAAATCTTGCTAAATAGACCCTATATGTAAACCATGGTATATTACAGATCAAGCTCTTTAGAGGGCATGCCACGTACTAATTTTAGAGGAGATGTACAGATAAGCAGGGTCACCAAGAAAAGTCGGTAAACATAAATACCGTGAAACAAAAAGCCAAAGCAATCCAAGAATTCAAATAACAGCAATCCTCCTTACAACCTGGTTACCCACTCCCAATGTGTAGTTAATTAGTGCATTTCACCATAAGTCCCAGATGTCCCATGAAGTTGTCTGGTCCTTGGAAACATCTTCCCCTGGACACCACAGAACATAGTTCTTCCTCAGGCAGCTCTGGAGTATTCTCTTTCCAGGAGATTTACTTCTCTGGCTCCATGTCACCTGCAGAGTTCAAGGTGATTCTGCAAAAATCTTATGCAAAACTGATCCCAATATAATTCAGTACATCTTCCTGAATTTGTTTTTTTCCAATAACTAGGTCATGTGGTAAAAACCAGCTGAAGCCTCATGATTCTGGTCTTATTAACAATAGAACCACAAGAATATCAAATTTAGGAACCCATAATTCACTTGAAACTTTAGAAAACTAACTAACTGATCACATACTGCTTGCCATTTCTTTCTTCTTTACAATTATCAATGAAACTTTATATGTAAAATCATAAACCCAGTTCCTAAAACTTATCATAACTTGCATAAGACCTTTTCAGAACTGGTTATTAGAACATGCTCAAGGCCTATATATTCCATTAGAATAATTTATTTGACATATAAATCAACTCATCTTACTTCTTTCTTAAAATTTCCCACTCCTGTTAATTTCCCCTGAGAAGTAGGAGATACTTTTGATGGGGTATAGGCTATGGGAACCCCCTGAACTCCTTTTGAATCTTCCCACTGGATTTGGCACTCCTCTGAGGTCATAAGGTTTCCATGATCACTATGCTACCCTTAACCCAGCCTAGCCCTCCATTGTCTGTTATACATTTCAGCTCCCCATACCCTCACCCCAGCCTCCAGCTGTTTCCCACCCTTGATTCCATCAAAATTTTATTCTCTTAGTTCCTGGAGTCTGACTTCAGTCCCATCAAGATCCTCTCTAGACTCCTCCTCTAGATCCTCCTTGGATCACTCCTCCCATCATTCTAGACTACTAGATCACCCCTAAATTCCTCCCACAGGCTTTCTGTATATAAGCTCCATCTTGCCCCCATGAAGGAGCTCAGATTCAATCTCATCTAGCTCATCTAGCTGAGATTCAATCTAGCCTGCATGTCAATATAAGTGTCACAAATGCTTAGGTTCCTTAAGAGTCTGCATAATACTAAGAGTCTACATAATATGGCAAATCTTTAATAAACTTTGATTTATTTTGGCTGAAAGAAGACTTGAATTCACAAGGCAAGATCTGGCATGTCAGTATTTTGGGGTTCTGAGTACCCCTAAACCCCAAACCTCAACACTTTAAGGAGCTAATCCCATACATGAATATATAGCTACCAGTACTCATGGATGCTTTTCATCCCTAGATTCAGCATTACATAAATGAATTTCCTTTACAACTTGGGAATAAAAGACTTGGGAATCCCAAATGGTATACAAAGAACAGTTTATATAAAATCAATTGTCCATAGTAAAACGTATTCAGTCATTAACCATATTCAAACCAACATGAACACAGACTACTTGCTTTCAGAAGCCCTTTAAACAATGGGAACATCTTTAAGGTAATTCTTTAGTACTTTGCATGCATTTCAGCTTTACATACAGGTTCTAATCCCAAATTAAATAACAAACCTAAGTAAAATCAGATTTCCTGTTAATACAAGTTATTCACCGCTAAGATAACTGACTACATAGAAATCTTATTCCTTAAAACAATAACAGAAGAGGTTTCTGACTTTAACCTCACAAATTAACAGATTTTTATCTTTGTTTCACAGGTTTTTTAAACTTTCTCTAATTATTCCCATACATATGACATAATCAAGCACGAATTTAATTCTTGCTTGGGTTATGGAATGACTACAAATTCAAATCAAAACAGTAAGCTCTTTCCTACTTGCATTTTATTACAGTCGTTCAGATGTCTTAGTACCATTAATCTAATAACTAATAGATTTACTTCAAGAGGAAGAAGCAGGAACATGGTTATAACAGCATCAAAACAGGTCTTCCAGGACCAAGCCTAAGGGCACAGAATGACACAGGTATACCAGAATAAAACGTCCATAGCTCTTTTCGAGTTCAGGTAGGAGTCATAGTTAAGTTTCAGGCAAAGTCCTCTTTTTTTTTTCTTTAACAGAGTAACAAAGACAGAGTCCAGATTTAACCAGGTGGGAAATATTCCTGTTAAAAAGGAAATAACATCATAAGAAAACCAAGTCAAAAAGATCCTATCTTTAAGCATGCCGAGGTCATCTTCTCATCCTTTCCCAGATATAGAAATTCCACCTGAAATAGTTCCCAGACTGCACTGCTTCTGAGCAATACATGGCATCCTCCTTGAATGACAGACTACTGGCCTCATGACAGTACAGATAATCAAACCTGAAATCATAGCTCAGAATAATGTCAGATTACAGTCCCATGAGATTTCACCTCAAATAGCAAGTTTCACTAAACATAGCCTAGGCCTAAGTTATTCTTCTTCTTCTCCTGGTGTTTACCAAACCTTTAAAAATTTATTCAATATTTTTCGATCTTTTTCCTTTGTCTTCTCCTAGAGATTAAACTTATTCTGGTATAAAATATATCACTAGAAATCAAGAAAATAATTACTTTCTGGAATCCCTCATAACTAGTAAATATGTGATAGTTTACTCAAAACTCTAGAAAAACAGTACTGATCAATTGCTGAAAACCTCCAAATTAGGAGATAAATCTATCTCTTAAGATATTGTATTTTCTCCCCTGAAAGTAAAATAAATCTTTAAGACTGGAGTTTCTTAAGACTAAATTGATTTAAGATATACATAATCTCCACAAGTCATGGACAAATAATCTTAGTTAAAACCCACTCTACATTATAGGTAGTCTTGAAAATTTTCACCCCCATTTTGTGCAAGCAGTATTTGTATCCCATTTATTCAGCAGGCATTCCATAACACAACAATATCTTGCACAGGTTTGATAAGAGTTTATGACCAGACAGGTCCAAGAAAACTTGGACGTTTACAAGGAAGATTTTAAAAGTCTTTTCTTTGTGCCTTTTCCCACAGAGTAATCAATGATCGATTTTCCTTTGAAAATGTATCCACAAATTGAAGTTTCTAGCTTCTTAAATTACAGACTGAAGAATATTACAAAATGTGGTCAGCAGGGTTGATAAAGCAACATAACAGTTTTTTAAACTTTCTTCCACCTTCTTTTAACAATACAATTCATAATCTAACAACATCCAAATGATAAGAGAAGTTACTTTTCTAACAGCATATCTGATATAATGGTTTACCAGATTTCACAATGTAAGAAAAATCAGAAACAGAACAAGACCATAAACAATATTATGTATTTGAAACTTGAAACAAAACCAATCAGGTGACCTTAGTTCAGATGAATGCATTTCCAAATTACCTTACACCAAAAGTTTTATTCATTTCATCACCATTGGCATTCTATACTGATCACATCCAAAATCCCATATAGAGTTATCCCATAAAGAGTTATATCTAATTAAAGAAATAATAATGACAGTTAATATTTATATAGAGTCATAAGGTGACTTAGAGGTCATCTAATACAACCCATACCTTAGTCAGTCACTAAACAATCATAGGTACTGTGCTAAGTGCTATGGATACCAATACAAGTAAAAGAAAAAGACAGGTCCTGCACTCAAGCAGCTTATGATCTAATGGGGGTGGGGGGAACCACATACAAAAGGAAGTTGAAAGAGGATGTGGCTGGGGGGCTGATGGGACTTAACAGACCATCATTATGGCCCAACACTGGGGAACAGTAGAGAGCTCCAAGAGATTCAAAAGCAGTATGGCTGGTAGGAAACAGGGAGAAAACCATGCTGAGGCCCTTTTTGAAATAAAAGCATTGGATCCCATAGTCCTGCCCTCAGTCAAAAGGTCCAATCGTGATCCAGTTCCAAAGGATTTATGATAGAAAATGCTGTCCACCTCCAGAGAAAATAGAATGAGTAAAAAAAAAAAACAAAAAAAAACCCCAAAACCTAGCCATGTGACCTTGGGCAAGTCACTTAACCCCAATTGCCCTCCAAAAAGCAAAATTTAAAAAAGAAAAGAAAAGAAAATAGAATGAGTTGCTTTGGGAGGTGGTGGGTTTCTCCTTCTTGGAAATTTTTTTTCCTCCTTGGAGATCTTCAAGAAGAAGCTGGATGACCACTTGTCAGTGATATTATAGAGAGGATTACTGTTCAGGTATCATTAATCTGCAAGATTGAATCTGCCTGATACATCAGTACCCTCTGTTCCTCTGATTGAACCTTTTTTGCTTTTTTTTCTCAATTACATGTTAACAAAAAATTTTAACATTCATTTAAAAAAATTTTTGAATTCCAAATTCTCTCTCTACCTCTTCTTTCCTCTCCTTGAGAAGATAAGCAATTTTGTATAATTATAAATTTGTAGTCAAGAAGTGATGGAGGTTGAATGCAGATTGAAACATTTTTCTAAACTTTATTTTTCTTGCTTTTTTTGATCTGTGTGTTCTTTTGAAACACATGACTAATATGGAAATATGTTTTTTTATCAACAGGATAGCTCATCTCTCTCCAAGAAAGCAGCCTTTAACTGCATCAAAAGCAAAGCACAAGTGAAGTTTAGAGAGATACAGAATTCTTGGCTCAGTAAGAGAGTAGATGAGACTCAATCCTATAGTGATAGAAATAATACCAAGTACTTTTATGATGCCCTGAAGACATGCTCCAAAGTCCTCTGATGCATTTCAACTACTTAACCCTGACAGAGCCATACTGATCCCAGAGAGATGGCCTGAACATTTCCATCGTGTTCTTAACAGATCATCATCCACCAAAGCTGAAACCATTGATCATATGTCTCAGAATGTAATCAGTTCCTTTCTAGCTGAACTATCAACTGAAGAAGAGTGTTTGAATGCCATCAAGCTCCTCTTGAATGGCAAAATGCCTGGTGCTGATTCCATCCCAGCAGAGATCTACAAGGCAGAGAAGTCATTGCTCATACAGAAGCTAACTAAAATCTGGATTATATGGCAAGAGGAAGTCATTCTCCAGGAGCTTAATGATGCCTCCATTGTCCATCTCTATAAAGGAAAAGTAAATAGGCTGTCTCGTGACAACCACAAGGGAATCTCTTGCTTAGTAATTGATGGCAAGATCCTTGTCAGAGTCCTCTTTAGTTGGTTGGAAGATGGTTAACTTCCTGAGAGTCAATGTAGCTTTAGAAAAGTCCAAGGAAAAGTCAACATGGTGTTAGCTGCCCAACAACTCCAAGAGAAAAGGCAGCAGCAGAATGGGGGTCTGTCACAAGGACCCCTGGAAGATCATGGTGAAATTGTGTTGCCCACTGAAGTTCATCAGCATTATACACCAGTTTCATGATGGCAGGTTTGCATGGTCTCTGGATGAAAGATAATGCTCTCATGCCAATAAGAACTAAAAAAAACCAGAGGTTGTTGATATTTCTGTTTTTTTTTTCTCCTGCAAAAGCAGTTTTAGATTTCTCTGGAGAGAGGTAAGAGAAGAGGGGTGAGAGGGGAAGATGGAAAGAGTGAACAGCTGTAGCAATAGTAGATGGAGGACATTTTCCAGGAGAATTACTTTAAGCCTTGTAGATGCTGGAAACTTTTCCATTTCTGGGTTTGTTCCTAGGTTTACTAAACTAATCTAGCAAGGAATGACTGAATTACACCTACTCAGAGAAACTGCAGGCACAAGGGTGAACATGCTCCACTCTGTTTCTTCGTTCTGTTTTATAGCCATATGCAGTTGGTGGTATGGTTCATAACCGTTTCTGTACTACTGTGTGTTTTGATTACTGGATATTTTTATCTTTTTTAAACAGTGGATTTCTAGATAATTTTTGAGTTGATCTTTTTGTTACAGAATGTGATAAGGCAGTGGTTCTCAACCTGTAAGTCACAACCCCTTTGGGGGTCGAACGACCCTTTCACAGGGGTCACAGGGGTTGCCTAAGACCATCGGAAAACACATATTTCCGATGGTCTTAGGAACCGAGACACCGCTCCTCTATTCGTCTCCAGGCGGGTCTGCCCACATGCAGATACGCCCACATACGAATATTAAAGGGTTGGCATTAGGAAAGTTGAGGACCACTGTGATAAGTGGATAGGGGTGGGAGGGGAACCTGTAGATAATTGACTGTACAAAATTTAACTCACTGGAAAACCTCTTTTCTAGCCTAGTGATCATAAGAATTGCCTGGGGGCTCAGAGCTTTTATGAATTTAATTAATGATTTGTATTTTTAATCTTTCTAACTTGGCAGAGAAGCCACGTGGATCTGGGATACTTACCAAAGAATAAAAACGAAACAAAGCAAAAAACCTCTTAACTCAATCACTTTTTTTTTCCTCCCAGTTAACAGATCACTCTACATCAAGGGTCTTTGGCTTTTTTCCCTCCTTATCCTAACTCTCCACAAGAGAGGAAATGGAGAATAGAAGCAGCTAGAGAAAGATTTGATCAAGAAAAATCAATTCTACCTACTCCCCTGAAGAGAGCAAGGACAAACTGAAAAAAAAAAAACTGAAAAAAAAAAGACAAACTGCCCTCTGCAATGACGTTTGCTGAGCAACAATGTATTAGGGAGCTGTAGAGAGAGTTCTGCCAATTAACTACGTATCTTTGTTATCTGCACATGAATCTTCTGTCTTAGAGACAGCTAGGTGGTGCACTGGGCCTAGAATCTGGAAGTTGTTCAGTCCTGTCTGACTTCCTGATCCCTTTTGGGGTTTTCTTGGCAAAGGTACTGGAATGGTTTGCCACTTGCTTCTCCAACTCATTTTACAGATGAGAAATCTGGCATAAACAGGGTAAAGTGACTTGCCCAGGGTCACACAGCTAGTAAGCATCTGAGGCTAGATTCTAACTCAGGAGGTCATCTTCCTGACTCCAGGCCTGGCACTCTATCTACTGAGTCACCTAGAATCAGGAAGGCTTAAGTGCAAATATGGACTCAGACATTTATGAGCTGTTTGACACTGGGAAAGTCATTTTACTTCAGTAGCCTCAACTGTAAAATGGAGATGATAATAGCACCTACCGGCTAAGATTAAATGAGATAATAATTGTAAAGCATTTAGGACAATTCCTGTTGTTTCCTTCTTTCCTATAATACTTCCCTTTTGGGATTTGCCCCTTTCTCTCTCTTTCTATTTCATTGTAAGTTCCTTAAAGATAAGGTTTCTTTCTTATCTAAACTACATCTCTCCAAGATCTAGGACAGTGATTTGGATATTTCAGACCTTCTTCAGTCGTGTCCAACTTTTCATGATCCCATTTGGGGTTTTCTTGGCAAAAATATTAGAGTGGTTTGCTGTTTCCTTCTCCAGCTCATTTTACAGATGAGGAAACTGAGGCAAACAGGGTGAAGTGACTTGCCCAGGGTCACACAGCTAGTAAGTGTCTTTGAACTCAGAAAGATGAGTCTTCCTGACTCCAGGGCTGGTGTTCTCTCCACTGCACCACCTAGTTGCCCTGATTTAGACATAGTAGAGACTTAAAGTTTGTTTAACTGGCATAGGTTACCTATCCCAGGTTTGAAATAGATTATAAACTTCCTTATTAGATTACAGATTCCTTGAGGGTAGGGACAGTGCTTTACTAATCCTTCTATTTGCTCATTATATGATGGTTGAAGGAATGTATCCTAAGCCTAGGTGATTTCTAAGGCCAACAGGGAAATGTTTGAATTGTCTTATTTTTTGAGCTAACAGTAGGGGGTCCTGACTCCTCAGATCTCTGTGAAACATTGCCACACCCACACATCCTGACCAGAAGTTTATTTCAGTAAGTTTGTACTCTGCCCTTCTTGTGAGATTTCCCAGTGGAGCCCTTACGATAAGTGACAGCTGCTTAGGGTTGGCTTTACATGTAGATCAGTGGTTCTCAAAGCCACGACCCTTTAATACTTGTGTGGGGGCATATCTGCATGTGGGTGGACCTGCCTGGAGACGGGTAGAGGAGCAGTGTCTTGGTTCCTAAGACCATCGGAAATATGTGTTTTCCAATGGTCTTAGGTGACCCCTGTGAAAGGGTCGTTCAACCCCCAAAGGGGTCATGACCCACAGGTTGAGAACCACTGATGTAGATGAAGTAAATAGCTACCAACCTGATATGACCTGAGACATGTCAAGATGGCCTGTGTTCCCTAGATCTTACTTTAAAACTATGTTACTTAAAAAATTATACTCAAGGTATTTCTTTTTAAAAAAAATTTTTATTAATCTTTTTTATATAACTGAAATTTCTTAATGTCTCTCTCCTTATGCAGTAAGATGGCACAGTGGATAGAACTGGGCCGAGAATTAGGAGGACTTATCTTTCTGAGTTCAAAATCTGGTCTGAGACACTGACTTGGCTATGTGAACCTGGTGAATCACTTACCTCCTAACTGCTTCAGTTTCCTCATTCATAAAATGGCATAATAGTAATGGCACCTACCTCCCAGGGCTGTTGTGAGGATCAGATGAGATAATATTTGTAAAGTCCTGGGCTCAGCCATTGGAACATAGTAGATGCTATATAAATGCTTCTTCCCACCCTCCCTCTTCATTCTTTCCTCATCTCTCTTCTAGAAAGACATTTCTTTCTTTTTTTTTGCTTTTTTGGAGGGGGGAAGGCAGGGTAATTGGGGTTAAGTGACTTGCCCAAGGTCACACGGCTAGTAAGTGTCAAGTGTCTGAGGCCGGATTTGAACTCAGGTCCTCCTGATTCCAGGGCCAGTGCTCTATTCACTGAACCACCTAGCCGCCCCTAGAAAGTCATTTCTGACAACAACAAAAATTAAAAAGTAGAAAAACAGTTAAGCAAAAGCAACATATCGAATGATTCCACATCCATGGACACCTTTCTCTACAATGAAGTGGGAGAGGTGGCTTCTCCAGGATTAAATATGAAATCGCCAGCTCAGTTCTTAAAGCCCTTCACAACCTAGCCCCTTCCCAATCTTCTTATTCCTTGTTCCTTTCTACTTACACTAAAATCCATTGACACTGACCTCCTTGATGTTCCTCCATCACCAGATTCCAGGCATTTTCACCGGAATCCACGAACCCCACACTTCTCTCCCTCCTTCTATCTAAGACCCCCTCCTGGCTTTCTTCAAGTCCAATTCAGAGTCCTTTCTGCAAGAGGTCTTTGCTGTTCCCCCTTAATTTTAGTGTCTTCCCTGTGTTGATTGTCTCCAATTTATCCTTTATGTATTTGTACAAAATCAACATCAGTTGTTTTTCAGTCATGTCTCACTGTTTGAAACCCAATTTGGGATTTTCTTGCAAAGATACTGGAGTGGCTCTCCATTTCCTTCTCCAGCTGATTTTACAGGTGAGAAACTGAGGCAAAGAGAGGGAAGTGACTTGACCAGGGTCACACAGCTGGCCAGCAAGGAGTAAGTGAATTGCCCAAGGTTATAAAGCTATTAAATGACACAGCTAGGATTCTTTTGACAAAAGACCCACAGCTGGGTCTTTTGACTCTAAAGTCAGTACTGTCAATCGTCACTGAATAGGTTCCATGGTGGAATTAGCCAGAGGCCAGGACCTTTGGATGTTTATATCTTAATCGCTTCCAAAAAGACAGACCCTAATGCAGTATTTGAGTCTGAATATTCAGTGCCTGTCTGGATTTGATCCATCCTGACAAGAAAGAGAAATCTTTAGTCATTGGAGGAGCCAGACAGCCTATTGAAGGAGGATTTCTAAGTGGGTATAAGGCACTGCAAGACACCCACATAAAACCTGGACCAGTGGTGCTTCCCTTTAGCTCTAGCAGCCAGACGAGCTTTGTTAGCAAGGAGTCAAAAGGACCAAAAGTGAGTATTTGCCAGTAAAGTGACTTAATATGATCTTGCATGTGCACCCTGAGCTAATCTCTTTCCTAAATTAGGTCTGTGGCTTCTAAAAAAAAAATGTCTCCATCCAGGTTTACGTGGGGACAGATCTTCAGCCTATTTAAGGGATTTTCTTTTCTGATTATCTATGATTTTTCATTTTTATTTTTTACTGTACATATATTGTATTTGACATATTTTTCTAATAAATTCCGAGAAAATTCAGTAAAAAAGAAATCCAACCGTTTGTGGATACTGAGAGATAATCTAAGTAAAAAATGTAGATAATTAATGGTTAGCTGAATTTAGGTGCAGTGTAGGCCTAATTTAAATATGCCATCACCTTGACAACTACATTATAATAGAAAATTTACATTTCCCTCCCCCCCAAATATAACATTGCAGATGAAATTCAGCATGCTTGACTACCAGAAAGAGGATAGGATTTTGTCACTGAGCTGCTCTGGTATTATTTCTTTTAGCAGGTTTCAAGACACTTCAAAATGCTGGCGACCCAGGGATCTCTGAAGACTGTGGTATTTCTAGTTATCTTTGTCTGTGTTTGTTTGGGAGTATCTCATGAAACCCAAAAGTAAGAAAAATCTTTGTTAATTAATAGTTTCAGTTATCAATGGGGACAATTTTCTGTCAAGTTTTATTATTTGTTCTTAAATTATTAGCTTTTATGCTGCCTATTAGATTACTATTATTATTATTTGGTTGGGACCTGTGAATTTATTGGTGCAGGCAATTTCCAGTGTGGAAACCTCCTCCACTGACGGCATAGCAGCAACTTGTCTGAATCTTATACATTTAGAAAGTCATTTAGGGTCCCTGAGAGGTTATGACTTGCCTATGATCCTAAAACTAGTATGTGTCAGAGGCAAGATTTTGGTTTCTGATTAGCCTAGCTCCAAGATTGCTTTCTGTCTACTGGGCTATATAGCAAATCATTTAAGCAGATCAGTGATATCAGAGAAAAGGACACTGGCAAGATCATGAAGTCTAAGAAAAGAATGCTGAAACCTCAGCAGAGCGTGTGTGTGTGTGTGTGTGTGTGTGTGTGTGTGTGTATTTGGGGCAAGAATGCTAAGACTGGTAAAAACCTAAGACAGTAGGGTATAGTACAAAATAAGGTATATTTGGAGTCTAAGGACCAGACTTGAATTCAAATCCTGACTCTTCTAGTTAATGTCTGTGTTCCCTTGGGGAAAATCCCTTAATTTTTTTGCATTTCATTTTCCTCATCTATAAAATGAGAGGATTAGACTAGATAACCTTGAAGGCTACTTTCATCACTAAATCTGTACCACTATGATTCTTTTCTTTTTTAAAATAGATAGAGGAGGGGTGGCTAGGTGTCAAAGTGAGTAGAGCACCAGCCCTGGAGTCAGAAGGACCTGAGCTCAAATTTGGCCTCAAACACTTAACACTTACTAGCCCCTCAGACACTTAACACTTACTCAGATACTTAACACTTACTGGACAACTCACTTAACCCCAATTGCCTTGCCTTCTCCCCTCCAAAAAGCAAAAAAAAAAAAAAAAAAAAAATAGATGGGGGAGAAAGGTAAGGCTCCTATAGAGTCAAAGCAATTTGCTAAGGGCATCCAAGCCGAGAGTATAGAACATCTCACAGAACTCTCAGTTTTCTACCTTTCCAATACACTTTTCTAATATATTCTTATGTTTTTCTAATGGTCTATGTTGGGATTTTCTCTGCTCACCAGACTAACAGATGCATGAAGGCAGGAACTGTGTCCCATCCTACCTTTGTACCCCTAGCACAGTGTATCCTGCGCAGAAAGTACTTTAATTAAATCAAATGGAGCAGAATCTAGGCCTCCTGACTTGCAGTCTAGGGCTTAAAATGTAGAAAAGTGATAGAAGGAAAATAAAAAGAAATTGGCAAATTAGAAGGCAGCTAACTGAAGTTTAAAAACATTTAAGAGGACAGGGCAGTTGTGCATAAGGTGTTCACTTACAAAGTGGTGACAACATTTTCCAGTGGTTTATTCATCATAAGCCTCTGGAGGTAGGAGAGAAATCCTGACTCTCACTGTACTTATTGTCACATCTTTGGGGTACATGACCCAACCATACTACAACTATACATATAAGCCAAGGAGGTCAAAGACAGGAAGAAAGGTTCCATATATGCAATAGCTGTAGTAGCAAAAAAATTGGAAGGAGAGTGGTATCCATTGATTGGAGAATGGTTGAACACATGGTATAATGGTATTCTATTATGAAACAGGGGATATAAAGTATCCTGAGAAACTTGGGAAGAGTTTTGTAAACTGATGCACAGGGAAGTAGGTAGAACCAAGAGACTAATTTTACATTATAATCACAATAATGCAAAGGAAAACAACTCAGAAAAGCTTCAGAATTTTGCTCAATGCAGGGGCAAGTTGTGGCTTCAGAGCAGGCCTCCCACCTGTTAGCAGAGAGATGATGGATAATAGGGTCAGAATGATGCAAACATTTTCAGGTGTGACCGGTGTGTTGTTGACTTGCATTGCTTACCTCTCCACCTTTGTTACAAAAGGAGTTCTGCAGGGAGGGGTTGGAGGGGAGAGAAGTCACTACAAAGTGACAGTGATAAAAAATAACGTTTCAAAGAAAGGAATCAGCGACTTAAAGATGAAGTGATTTGCCCAAGATCTCTATTTCAGACCTTCAGAAAAAAAATGGCTGATTTTAATTGCTTTGTGGTTTGGGGGAAAAGACATATTAAACCCTTCTGACCCCAGGAAAAAATTGGGAATAAAAGACCCAACTCAAGTTTAAAAATGAACAAGGTTAATTTTAATGGAATTTGAAACAATTTGAGATTCATCTGGTAGAACCCAGAGAAAAGAACACATGTTCTATCTGTTTGGTGTGAATCTTTCCTCCCACCATGCACTGTGATATGAAACAAACTGTCTGCTCGTACCTTTGCTTTATATAATGGTTCTTTAAAAATTATAAGTAAATTAAATTTGAGAGAAATACTGTAGTGGAGCTCACTCTTTAAAGGAGCTCCTTGGTGAATTATTTTTGTAAAACAAATACTTATTTGGTAACACAGTCATTTCCTAAGTTATTTGTTTTGTAAATTCCAATGAGAGAGACAGAGAGAGGGAGAGAGGCAGAGAGAGGGAGAGAGAGAAAAAGAGAGAGAAAGAGAGAAAGGGAAGGAGGGAGGGAGAGAGAGAGAGAGAGAGAGAAAGGAGGAGAGAGAGAGAGAGAGAGAGAGAGAGAGAGAGAGAGAGAGAGAATTTCTTAAACCAAGGCACACCCATATTTGTGGTTTCTGATCTTGGGAGGAACCAAAATACCAGCCATGTCACACTAATTCATTGCTGGCAGAGTTGTAAATTGGTTCAACTGTTTTGGAAAACAATTTGGAATTGTGCAAGAAAGGTTACCAAACTGTTAATAGCCGTGACCCCTAGTTTGTACTTGTGAGACTATATCCCTCCAAGGAGATTACTGGTAGTAAGAAAATACATACAGGGGTGTGCTGGAGCCAGTTCTTACTGGCTCCAGCACATAACAGCCAGCTCATAAGAGCTGATTGTTAAATTTTTAGTACGCTCATTTATACCTCAAAAATTGGCAAATGCTACAAATCACAGCTTGATTGATTGTTCTAATTGTCTATACTTAAGAAAATGATGGAGGAAATGTTAATGCAGATTAAATGTTGAAGTTTGGCCTAGAGGCAGCTAGGTAGCACAGTGAACAGAATACCAGCCTTCGAGTCAGGAGGACATGAGTTCTAATCCTGTCTCAGACACTTAACACTTAACTAGCCATGTGACCTTGAGCAGGTCATTTAACCCCCATTGCTCTGCCTTCCCCCCTCCCAAAAGCAAAAAAAAAAAAAAAAAAGAAAGTATGGCCTACATACAATTTTTTTTTCCCCAGAAAGCCAGGTGTTAAACATTGATCAACACGATACTACATATACACATATATTTTATTGTTGTTCAGTCATTTAAGTCATGTCTGACTCTTCATGACCTTATTTTGGGGTTTTCTTGGCAAAGACACTAGAGTAGTTTGCCATCTCCTTCTCCAATTCATTTTATAGATGAAGAAACTGAAGCAAACAGGTTTAAGTGACTTACCCAGGGTCACACAGCTACTAAGTGTCTGAGGCCAAATCACAATGAGTCTTCCTGAGTCCAGGCCTGGTGCTTTATCCACTGCACCACCTAGCTGCCCACATACATACATATATGTATGTATAAATATGCATACATATATATATCCACACATGTTAATAGAATTATTGTGATAATGAAAAGCTGGAAATAAAATGTGCCCAACAATTGGGGAATAAATCACATTATATGAATATAATGGGATATTACTAAATAATAAGAAAAAACAAATCTGAAAAATTCAGAAAAACATGGGAAGATTGGTATGAAATGATTCTGAGTGAAAAAGCAGGACCAAAAGAACACTATACACAATGACTACAATTGTGCAGATAAACAATATGGAGAAGCAACAAAATTCATGTTAGATAAATCGCTCACTGCTGGTACCAAAGTTAAAGCTTAAACCTTCTGTTAATAAATAATGATCTATTTCCTCCATACTCCTCCCCCACCAGGGAATCTGCTGTAGAAAGGATTGCTTAACTATTTATCGGGAAGTAATTGTTGCATCAAAAGACAGGGTTAGGGACTGGATCTGTGTTTTCACTGATATAAGGAACTCCCAAGTGAGGAAACTCTCTTTATCAATGCAGATGGATACCTTTCTTGCAACCTAAAATTTTAAGAGTTGCCTAAAGAATTGAAAATTTAAGTGACTTGACCTGTTTCATAAAGACCATACGTGTTGAAGGCAGGTCTTTTTTTTTGGTCTTTTTGGAGGGGGGGAAGGCAGGGTGATTGGGGTTAAGTGACTCGCCCAAGGTCACACAGCTAGTAAGTGTTAAGTGTCTGAGGCTGAATTTGAACTCAGGTCCTCCTGACCTCAGGGCCAGTGCTCTATTCACTGTACCACCTAGCTGCCCTAGAGGGCAGGACTTTTGAACTCAAAATTTTTGCAAAAGGTCCTGAGGCCAGCTCTCTCTCTGCTATACTATCTTGGCTCTTGGTTATTAATCAATCAACGATTATTAAGTACCCAGTGTGTGCCCCAAACTCTGCTCCACTAAAGACACAAATAAATGAATGAAGCAATCCTTCCGTGTAAGGGAATGTATTAATGATATTAATAATAATTTAAAAAACTAATGATAGCTATGAAAGTGGCATCACAGCCAGGTGGTGCAGTGGATAGAGCTCTGGGCCTGGAGTCAGGAGGACTTGAGTTCAAATCCAGCCTGAAACAACTAAGCTATGCAACTCTGAGCAAATCACTTCTGTTTGTCTCAGTTTCCTCATCTGTAAAATGGGGGTGGATAATTATAGTACCTCCTCTCCAGGATTATTGTGGAGGATCAAATGAGATAATAATTGTGAAGCATTTAGTAAAGCGTCTGGCACATAGTAGGTGTTATAAAAATGCTTATGCCCTTTCCTTCCTTTCCCTATTCCACCACATCCTATTTTTGTGATGTCAGACAAATCATGTAATCCCTCTGGGCCTCAATTTCCTCATCCAGATTCAATTTCATTATCTACCAGATGGGGATATTAAAGGTTTTTTTTCCCCTACGTCTAAAAGCATATGTTTCAGTCTGTGCCTATCATTCATCAGCTGTCTGCCAAGCAGTGGTACATATGTCTCATCAGCAGCCTTTTGTAGGTGATACTGGTCAGTGCCTTGATCAGATTTCTTAAATCTTTTTTTCAAAGCTATGGGATATTAATAATTTCACTGTTTATCTCATGGGGTTGTTATGAGATTCAGATGAGAGAATGCAAGTAAAAGTGCATATAAAATATAATAAGCTTTATAAATTCATATGATTATATAACATATAATATTAAATTATATAGCATAGTTTTTAAAAAGAGACATCACCACTCCAAATATTTGTGTGGACTATTTGTGCCCAATCTGTGGTAAAGCATTCTAAACTCATACTGGTCTGATCAGCCACAGTCAGACACACTGTACCTTTGAAGAGGATGAAAGATTTTTCAGGGATTTCTAAGAAATCCTTGGAGGGTTCTTTTAGTCTGAAAAGAATTCCTGGACTCAAGTAAACTTGTAAGTAAGAATTGAAAAGTTTATTGTTACGCTTTGCAGTGGGGGGTAGGGGGGGCTGGTGTTAGGGGACCTGCAAAGCCTGCAGGAGTTAGAGACACAGATTATAAAGCCATAAATCAGGTGTCAATTATGCTAACTAGGTGAATAAGGGTGGGATTAGGGAGGAGTTAAAGAGTGATCAGTGCTTAAAGGGACATGCACTTTTTATATCACCTGTGCAGGCATATTGCCCATAATTCACTGGAAGAAAGCCCACGGGCGGAGGGGGCGGGGAGGCACTACCAGGAGGTGTGGTTTTTGCCTTGAAACATCACTAAGTCAGCCAGCTGTCAGGGCTGACTGAGAGGTGTCCAGTCTGTTACCCATCAATGTCCTGTTTGACAAGATGGATGTTGGGAAGCTAATTGGGGATTCAGGATGTGCCTAATTGGAGAGGAGTTAGCTTACTGATAGTGCATTGAAGGATTCATAGGTACAGCTGGCCACTAGAACAAGGGAGCTATATGTTTCTCTAAGCTAAAGTGATTGCTTAGATGGCTGAGTGAAGGATTCATAGGTATAGCTTGTTATTGTACCAAGCAGGGATAAACAGTTCATGAGTTGTAGCTAGGCAGAGTGCTGGCTCAGGGAAAAGGCTTTTAGGCTGGGGAAAGTGTGATTTTACAACGTAGTTTCACAAACTCATATTACAAACATAGGTACCCAAACACAAATGTGATTTTACAAACTGAAATTATAACATGAAGGACAACAGCCACCTATACACATATGTTTTATAAATCATTACATAAATTTTAGTCTAGAGGGAATATAGTGTAGTAAATAGAAGGCCAGACTTTGGAGCCAGGAAGATCTGGGTTCAAGTCTTGCTTCTGATGTATATTATAATTGTGGGACCATGAATGAATCATTTAACCTCTCAATACTCCAGGCAACTCTCTAAAGCTAGAAGTTAAGAGAGGAGAGTAGTTAATCTTCTGTCTAATCTGTCTGAGCAAAACCAATTTTTAAAAAAGTACCACCACCAATACCTCCAAAACCATTAGGCAAAATAATTTTAAAACAACGATGGTGAATGACAGTATATCCTACCATATCCTTCTGTTATTTACCAAGCACCAGAAGAAATTAATGCCACCTGCATTAAGTTTATCAAAGCAGTATTAACACGATCCATTGTATTTTTCCATGAGTTTTGTTGCTTTTTTATTAGGACTATATTTATTTCAAAGTAAAAATTCAGCAGAGTACTTTCCTTACCTATTTTTGAAAACCATTTATATAGCATAGAGATTGTTTGTTTTGAAAGTGTTTTAATCTGTCTGGTTTGGGAGCTTTCCCCTCTACCACATTTCATTTAAAGCATATCATAGAGCTATTCAGCTTCTTTTTCTGAGATTGAATTATTTTAGGTTTTCTTTTTCTTGTTTTGTAGTCACAATTTTTGTGACTATTCATCTATTTCATTTAAACTATGAACCTTGTTGGGATATTGCCTTTTATGAGTTCTGATCATTTCCCCCTCCCCTCCATTCATTGTGATTTTCTCTTTACTTTTGATTTTTGATAATTTTGTATTCATTTTCTTCTTAAGTAATACTAAATAGACTAATAGTTTATCACTTTTATTATCTTTAAAAAACAGCTCTTTTATTCTATTTAAATTTTTGTTTTGTTTTCCATTCAGTTTATTTTATCTGTAAAGCTTTCCTAAGTGGTGTAGTGGAGAGAGTGCCATGCCTGGAGTCAGGAAGACTCATCTTCCTAACTTCAAATCTGGCCTCAGACACTTATTAGTTGTGTGACCCTAGGCATGTGGCTGGTTAAGCGTGCCTCAGTTCTTCATCTGTAAAATGACCTTGAGAAGGAAATGGCAAACCACTCCAGTATTTTTGCCAAGAAAACTCCAAACGTGGTCACAAAGAGTAAGAAATGACTGAACAACAACAATCTTTCTTCTCTTAAAAGCATGAAATTTGGAAGGTTTATTTATTCGTTTATATTTCTAGACTTTTTTAAAAAATTGCCCATTTAGCTGGTTAGACAGCTCATTCAGTGATGAGCACTCACTTTCTAAGGACTATTTCGCTGCATCTTGCACATTTTGGTATGTTGTGCTGCTGCTATCATTATTTTTATATTATCTCTATGCTTTGTCCTTTGATGCAATCATAACTTAGCAAATAGGCCTAATTCTTTCTGCTCATATTGCCTGGATATTTGTGGTTTCTGATCCTGGGAGGAACCAAAATACCAGCCATGTCACACTAATTCATGGCTGACAGAGTTGTAAATTGGTTCCACCGTTTTGGAAAACAATTTGGAATTGTGCGAGAAAGGTTACCAAATTGTTAAAACCCCATGTCTGGACTATCGCAACAACTTGCTGGTGGGCCTCTCTGCCTCAAGTCCCTCCCCACTCTAGTCTGTCCTTCACTCAGCTGTCAAATTGATCTTCCTAAAGTCTGGGTGTCACTCTCTGACCCTTCCGTAAAGTTCAGTGGCTTCTCACACCCACCAGGATTAATTATAACATCCTGTTTGGCTTTTACTGCTCTTTATAACCTGGTCCCTTCATTTCCAGTTGTCTTACACCTTACTCCCTTCCACAATACTCTTCTTTCCAATGACACTGACCTCCTTGCTGTTCCTCATGAGAAACACTCAAATCTCCCCACTCCAGGCTTTTTGTTGTTTGTCCCCGAGTTCTGGAATGTTCTTCCTCTTCATCCCATTTCTAGGGCCTTCCCCCTGAAATTACCTCCAGTTTATGCTGTATCTTGATTATTCATAACTATTTGCATATTGTCTTCCCCATTACTCGGGGATGCTTGAGCACAATGCCTGTTTTTGCCTGTCTTTGCTCCTAGCCCTTAATAACAGTGCCTGGTACATAGGAGGCACTATGTAAAGGCAAGCTATTACCATTATTATTAAGCTTGGTGGGTAGCTAGGTGGCACAGTGGACAGAGCACCAGACCCAGAGTCAGGAGGATCTGAGTTCAAATATGACCTCAAATACTTAATGGCTGTGTGACCCTGGGTAAGTCACTTAATCCCACTTGCCTCAGTTCCTCATCTGTAAAATGATCTGGAGAAGGAAATAGTAAACTGTTCCGGTGTCTTTGTTAAGAAAACCCCAGATGGAGTCACAGAGAATCTGGCATGACTGAAATGACTCAAGAAAAACAAAAATTAAGCTTGAAACTTCTTTCTTGTTTATCTTTCTGTTAGAGTGTTCCAGTTTTGATACAGGAGAGTTAAATTATCCTGGTTTTCAATGCCTTGCTGTGCAGGTCTTTTTGCATTGAAGTTAATATGTCCTGTAAGCATTTAGTTGCTATTCCATTCAATGCAACTATATTAAATACTTCAATCATTTTATCTTCTCATTTTAAATATGTCATAATGTTTGTACCGTGAGACTCTGGACTTAATCTTCCTACCCATATGCACATAAAGTTGAGTGACCCCGATTGTGATTGTCTATGCTTTCCACTTAGGATTAGAGGGGTATTCCTAACGAGGGGTGGGGCTCCTATAATGCCCTGAGCCTCCATTCTGATGTTTCTACTTTCTGTCCCTTATATCATACCACCAGTCATTACTTCCCCAATTTCATCACCCGTTGATATTTCTTCAATATCATTTAGCAAATTAATATCAATTAGTTATTAGAAACAGATAATTACTCAAAAGTTACAATAAGTCGCAAAGCACAAAAATGCACAGTCTCCCCTCTGTAACTTGGTTCCTGGGAAGCTCTAACTCAAACTGATAGCAGTAGCTATAAACATTCATCTCACAATCGAGTTTACTTCTGAGTGTGACATAGGGTGTGTGGTGACCCTTGCTTTTAAGGACATTGTATCTTGGCTGCAAGGTTGATCGACAGCTGAACTGGGTCAAGCATGTCACCCTACAGAGCTGGTTCCTTCTCAGATTCAGCCACTAGACTCTCATAAAGCCTTTCCCAAAGGAAGAAGGCACAAACAGGAAGGAGGTAGCCTTAAACACAGGCTTGCCTAGGGCCTAGGAGACCATATGCTCATTGGCCTTCAAGAGCTCCAAGAATCATCCTTCTCATTAAATTGTGGGCAATCCTCTCAAGGGCAGAGCCTATCTTTTGCCTCTTTTTATCCCCAGAGTTTAGTATACTATCGGGCCGATAGTAGGCCCTTAATAAATACTTATTAACTGATTGACTTCTGTCTCATTGCCAGAAGGAAGGAAAGAAATCGAGTTTCTCCATCGGAGCTTTCTGTATATACTCTCAGTACTGGCTCAGCAACCAGATAATGGGCTTTTCTTCACCACCTAGCAGGCCTGCACAACATTTGGCCCTCAAAAAATATAGAGGATATAACTATAGTTCATGTGATCCTCAGGCCCCAAGGCTGCTCTCAGACAGAGCTAATAGGACTCAATGCCCCTTTAGGAATTGATTAAGAAGCCTAATACCTCCACTGCTCTGGCAGGCAGCAAGAGGCCCCAGGCCATATGTTGGGCAGGACTGCCATGTAATAAACAGACAAGAAATGTTCATAGAATATCCATGCATGCTCTGAACCAGGGAGCAGTGACCCTCCATTCCATGTCATCACTCCCAAGAGTAGGCCCACCAAGCCCTCCCACATGGGTTGGTGACAGGCTGGGCCTACTGCTCATGTTACCAGGGCTGGACCCTCATTGACCAATCCCACTTATCTCAGTTTCTCTCTACACTGTATCTCATTAAAGTTCTTCTTTGTGCATTGCTTACATGGTAAAGGCATACATGGTAAATCTAACCTCTTCCTTAAAAATATCTGGAAGGCCTGGAGTGCACTAATAGGTTTAGTTCTGCTAGACAGACAATTTAGGGTATCAGCCTAATTCCCTCATTTTAACTATATTATATTCCACATCCTTTCATCTCTTGTCTGTATTAGAATTTAAGTATAATTCCAATGGATGGGGGTGGCAGGGACTTGTTTCTGTCTGTGGTTTTTTGCTATTTGGTTTCCTCCAGGGTGCTTGCAAAATGCTCTACATTTCTGAGTTAGTTGAATTTAATTTGAGGCTCATTTCTGTTGGAATCCTGTGTTTTCTGTTAGTCTTCCTCTGGTCTTCTGCAATATCTCTGGGAAATTTTACTGTGTATTTCTTTGAAATGTGGCTTTCAAATTCTTTGCTTCATGTGGTTTTCATGTTCTTTGTTTTTTTATTTTAACCTGGACTGTTGCAATAAATAGCCTGCCTCAAGTCTCTCCCTACTATAATCCATCTTCCATTCAGCCACTAAAGTGATTTTTCTAAAAGGTAGGTCTGACCATTGTCACCCCCCTACTCAATAAACTCCAGTAGCTTCCTATTAGCTCCAGAGTCAAATACAAAATGTTCTGTTTAGCATTTAAAGTCCTTTATAATTTGGTTTCCTCTTAGCTTTGTAGTCTTCTGATACCTTATTCCTGACCACCGACTCTTCTATCCAGTGACACTCCCCTCCTGGCTGTTCTATGAGCAAGACACTCCTATTTCTCCCCTCTGGGTGTTTCTTTGGCTATCCCCCATGCCTGGAAAGCTCTCCCTCCTCACTTCTGTTTCCTGGCTTCTCTGGCTTCTTTGGCTTCTTTTAAGACCCAACTAAAATCCCATCTTCCACAGGAAATGCCTCTCTTAATTCTCTCGCCTTCCATATTTTAATCATTTCCTATTTAGCCTATATTTAACTTGTTTATACATATTGGTTTGTTGTCTCTCCCATTAGATGGTAAGCTTCTTGAGGGCAGGGACTGTCTTTTGCTTCTTTTTGTATCCTCAAAGTTTAATACAGTGCCTGTAACATAATTTAATAACTTAACATAAATTAATAAATGTTTATTAACTAACTTTTCAAGGAAAGCAATTATTATCAGGTCACCTCTGAGCTCTATCCTTCAGCCCCATTATTTTCATTTGTAAGAATCTCAAGTGTTCTTCCAGTTGTGCTGTTCTTTATTTTATTTCATTAACTGTTCTGTCACCTGTTCTTTTCTTCCAATAGGATCATTCTATTACTCATAATTTCTCTTGTCAAAGATCACTGCTGAATTTTCCAAACTGTTGAGTCTCCTATTCCTTTATCTTTGCTCTCCATTCATTGATTTAAATTCCATTCTTAAAGATATAAAAGGGGCAGCTAGGTGGTACAGTGAATAGAGCCACTGCACTGGAGTCAGGAGGACCTGAGTTCAAATTCAGCCTCAGACACTTAACACTTACTAGCCATGTGATCTTGGGCAAGTCACTTAACCCCAATTGCCCTGCCCTCCCCCCTCCAAAAAGGGGAAAAAAAGATACAAAAAATTCCTGAATTTCTCCTATTAACCAATTTTGAAAATTCTTATAGTAGATCCATTTTTTGCTTTTAGGGCATTTTTTTCTTTCTGTTTTGTTCTCCAGTTTCTTTTATTCCATGTTGTTGTTCAGTTGTTTCAGTTGTGTCTGACTCTTCATGACCCTATTTGAAAGGGTTTTCTGGGTGGTTTATGATTTCCTTCTCTAGCTCATTTTACAGATGAGGAAAATGAGGCAAACAGAGTTAAGTGACTTGTCCAGGGTCACATAACTATTAAGTGACTGAGGCCAGATTTGAACTTAAGAAGGAGCCTTCCTGACTCTAGGTCTGGTGCTCTATCCACTGTGCCACTTCGATGCCCAATATTTATCCTATAATATATATTGATTGTTTTAGAGCTTCTTTTTGCTTACTCATGTCTTCCTTCTCTGAGATACTTTTCCTTGGGTGAGTGGGTGGGGATTATTCTTTTGCCTTGGTGCCTTTCTTGCTATTCCTCAACTGATGGAACGGAACCAGACTCAAACATGACCACTCACTTTGTAACCTTGCCTCCCCTCCTCCAATTATATTAAATGCGGATTGAAATACCCCGGGGCTAGGAAATCTTTTTTTTTACTATACAGAAGTTTTGTTTGAAACGTAACTACTCATTATAAAAGGTCTTGCTAGCCCATGGGCTCAGTTATAAAGAGGATGAAACCAGAGGATTTTATGGGCTGGAAGCGACATTAAGGAATTATTTAGTCTAACCCCATTATTTAAAAGGGGAGAAAACTGAAGCTGAGGGAAATAAATAGATTTGCCTGAAGTTGTACAGCTAATTAGTAGCAAAGCAAGGATTGGAACCCAGATGACTTGACTCCTACACTAAAGGCCTTTCTATTATACCACCAACTCATAATCACCTCACCCCCATTCAGAAAGATATATTGTGTTCTCTCACTGTAACTTCAAAAGCCTAAAAAAGTTGGCTTGTCCCCTTGTAAGAATTGCTGTAACAGGATTCTACCATATTTGGTATAAGGGGATTTCATCTTGAATGGCTGGATATACCACTCAGTATCTTCCTGGAATTATAAGGAAATAGAGTAGGTGAGTAATCGCCAATAGCCCTCAAGTTATTATTGAGGTCTCTGAATACTTGAATGGGGGAATGCCTCAGAAAGTCCTGGGGGAACTGCAGGGAGGCCTTATGATTCATCCTGGGTTCCTTACCCTTTCTCCACCCCCAGCTCCCTAACTCAGAAAACCAAATAACATTCCTAAGACTAAGAGAGAGCCTCAGTATGTTACTCCTCCTAAAAGATGGCTCTTTTCCAAACAGGATGATGTAAGTGGGCAATTTCTCCTGTTTACTTCTTGCTCTTAAGTTAATTTTTATTTTTTGTTCTTTGGCTTACTTTCCCAACTCTTTTCCTTGAGATATAGTTTCATCTCTGTCTCTTCCCAATGCACACTATAATTACTTGCTGAACTGCCTTCCTTTTCCCTTCTGATCCTTTAGAATAAGTGGGTAGGTAGGAAGAATTATTCAAACTTCTAGGTAGGTCCCTGTCTTCCTTCACCTCCATTGACTAAAGAATAGGGATTAAGAGTTACATTGCAAGTAGTAGCTATGTTGACTTCTAGTTAGATCTCCAAAGATTTATTCATTTCTTTGCTCCTCAAATCAGGTTTGAGTTCCTAAGAAGGGTTACCTATAGTGAAAGTGCTTTGAGCAAGCAATTTCAAAAGAGAATCTAGGTGTGAAAGTAGCATTAGACAAGTTATATACCCAAATGCATATAACACATTTGTGAATCAGTAACAAGCGGATGGGGAGAGCGTTAGCAAAGTGATTTTAAAAAATTAACGAAATTTATTTTTTGGTTACATTTTAAGTTCCAAACTATCCCCCTTCTTCCCTCCTCACCCTCCACTAGAGAAGGTCACCATTTCACACACACAAACACACACACACATATGTATATATATATATATATATATATATATATATATATATATATATAAATATAGAATGTAATGTATGTGTATATGCATGTAAAATCATACTATCCATAATTCCATTTTCCAGTTCTTTCTCTGGAGCTAGATACCATCTTTCTTCATAGGTCCTTTTGTAGTTGATTTGAGTCTTCAGAATAACTTCACTGCTCATACTTGTTCTTCAAATAATATTGCTGTTACTGTATACAGTGTTCTCTTGGTTCTGTTCATTTCATTCTTCACTATCTCATGGAAGTCTTTCCATGTTTTCCTAAAATCAACCTGCTCATCATTTCCTACAACACAGTAGCATTCCATCATAATCATATACCACAACTTGTCTAACCATTTCCCAACTGATGGGCATCACATCAATTTCTGGTTCTTTGCCAAGCAAAATGATTTAAAAGTGATGTTTACTATTGAACATATACCCCAAAATGTCAAACACAGCCAAGACTGGTGCACTTGGTATGAGACTCTCCTAAATGATAGAGAGTATACTGATTCAATGCTGTGTGCCTTGGTAAGAGACAGAGTTTAGTGAGAGCACCTGAGAAGGAGACTTCTTTGAAAGAGACACTTATGGTTGCAGATACTCTTGGGGACAGACTCCAGACACATAAAGAGAGGCAGACAGGCAGACTTTGGAAGCTGCAGAAATGTAGAGGAAACAAGATCCTCAATATGTCTCTGATTTCCAGACTGCCTCTCTAGAGACTTGCCTTCCTCGGGTAAAGTCGAGGCCTCTTTCTTTGAGCTGGGATATCGTTCCACTACCATCTAAAAAGTTCATTTGCTCTTATGTATTTTCTGATATATTCTAATCTAATCTGTATAACTTCTCTGATTTCTGTTTCCTATTTGCTTGGATAAATGGATTTACTCACTATTTTATATTTGTGATAGTTTTATGTGTAGTGTGTTTGGCAGAAAACTTGCAGGTATAAGCTCCAGGTAATCCTCCCCCCATTAAGTGTGGCCAGAAAAGTGGGGTTTTTTTTGTTTTGAACCAATGGTACTCCAAGACTAGTGATAGTGGGGATCAAATATAATTCTAGTATGGCGCACCCTCAGAGGTCAAAGAAAGAGAGCCTAGCCTAGCTACACTCTTGTTCCTCCCTCTTTATTGTGCTGGTTCTCTTTTTCAAGAGTCCAGACCTCAGATCATATCAATGCCTCCCATGACAAGCACTTAGACAACCTGGGTGAACATATATATCTTACACATACCTTACAATACCAAAGTATTCACAGCAGCATTCTGTGGAGGAGCAAAGAACTAGAATCCAAGTGGGTACTCAGCACTTGGGAAAATAATATTCCATTCCATTTGCATATTCATCTTTTCAACCATGGTGTACATCATAGAACTTTTCATAAATTCATTCATTTTGGGGCAGCCAGGTGGCACTGACCCTGGATTCAGGAGGACCTGAGTTCAAATTTGGCCTGATACTTACTAGCAAATCACTTAATCCCAATTGCCTCCCCTAAAAATAAATAAACAAATTCACCCAGGCCTGGAATCCACCCATTTTCATATCACTGAAATTCCAGTCTTCGTGGAACATTGGTATTTCTTTGGTAAGTCCCATGTTTTACACCAAACCCTAGAAGCCTGTGTAGATAGCAATGCAAGTCCTGCATATGTAATGATAGATGAAAACAGTTCAGAGGCGGAACTAGGGACAGGCAAGTTCAACTCAAGTTGAAATCAGGAGATTAGTTCTGTGAAGTTTGGATTCAGTCAAAGGGCCACACTTGAGGACCTAGAAGGCCACATGTGGCCTCAAGGCTGCAGGTTCCCCACTCTTGGTCCAGAATATCCCCAAACTGGCATTTATTTAGCACTTTACAATGATCATTCATTCCTCTCCAGGTTGTACTTAGGACTCTCCCAGAATTTTTCTAAAATGCCCCAGAAATCTATTCCCTCTCACCCTAGACTTGTAGGTACCTCTAGGCTTCATACATTGGAAGAATTCTCTGCCTCTGTTGCTTCTCCCTGATTGGTTGACTCCCTCTAGAATCTCCAATCTGTCACTTGTAGCTCAAAGCTAATTTGCATAAGATTCTCCTCATTGGTGGAGACTGATTACTCAATGCTCTAAGCCTGTGTGAGGGGCATAGGTGCTGACAGTTTTGGAGAAGGGAGATCTTGGTCTTCTGGCTATCAAAGAGAAGATATGTGATTCTAGACTCACTTCAGGTTCCTGAAGGCAGAGAAAGATTCTGGGGAAAAGCTGACATGTAGAAGAAACAGCACCTCAATCTAGTCCCTATCCTCTAGAGATTTTGAGGAACTTCTGTTTGGGTGAGATCTGTGACTTTCTTGGTTGAGCTGAGATATTTTGCTCCAGTGGGAAAGCTCATTCACCCTGTGTATCATCTGGTATATATTTTCATCTGAACTTCTCCATCATGCCCCTGCTACCCTACCCAGCCAGCCTTCCCGTGTGTGTGTGTGTGTGTGTGTGTGTGTGAGTGTGAGCAGGAGAGCGGAGAAAAAGAGAGAGACAGGGAGAGAAAGAGAGAGAGAGAGACACACACACACACACACACACACAGAGAACAAACAGTTCAGTAACAACTGATATGTATGCTATCATATACAGTTCACACCCATAGTTCCCCACCCTTCCAATGACAGGGGGTAGATATATTTTCTGTTGTTCCAGTTTAGCCATGATAATTATATAGCGCTCAATTTTACTTTATTTTGCTTTCTGTTTGTATTGTTATAGTCATTGTATATCTTGTTGCCCTCATTCTTTTCTATTCATTCTACATCAGTTTCTGTAAGTCTTCATGTGTTTCTCTAAATTCTTCATATTAATAATTTCTTATATTCCACTATATTCATATGTCATAATTTGTTAACCCCTTCCCCAATAGAGGGGATACCTACTTGGTTTTCAGTTCTTTGCTACTACAAAAAGGATTATTACAAGTATTTTGTTGTCTATTAGACCTTTCTTTTTTCTTTTTTAAATCATTCACTTCCTTGGGGTATATGAAGATCAGTAGGATCTCAGGACCAAGGGGTATGGACAGTTTGGTCACTTTCTTATTTATAATCCCACTCTGCTTTGAAGAACGGCTGGGCTCATTCAGAGCTCTGCCACAGTTCCTGCAACACTGATGCTTTCCAGTTTTTGTCATCTTTGCTGATTTGCAAGCTGTGGTAAAACTTAAGATTTGTTTTGATCTGCATTTCTCTTCTTATTAGTGATTTGGAGCATTGCTTTATAGTCTGCAATTCTTTTTGAAAATGTCATACACTTTGACCATTGATCTGCTGGAGAATGTTTCTTGACTGTAGGTAATTTGCCTCATATAGTGCTTTGTTTGGTAATTCTCTAATGCAGTTATCGTGGAATATTGTGTGGAATCGTTTTTAATATATTCATACTAGACTGGAAACTCCATGAATGTAGGAGCTGAGTTTTACTTAAAATGTTTACCTCCTTTAGCATATAAAAACATCAGGCTCTTCATGTTTTTAAATCAATGAATGAAGAACTTAATTTTTTTATTTTTTTCCTTTTTGGAGGGGGGAAGGCAGGGCAATTGGGTTTAAGTGACTTGCCCAAAGTCACAGGGCTAGTAAGTGTTAAGTGTCTGAGGTCATATTTGAACTCAGGTCCTCCTGACTCCAGGACCAGTGCTCTATTCACTGCTCCACCTAGTCACCTGTGAATGAAGCACTTTATAACCTTTAAAGCATCATATAGATCAGAGGCAGCTAGAGGTACAGTGGATAAGAGTGCTAGGCCTGAAGTCAGGAAAATTTGAGTTCAACGCTAGTTGTGTGACCCTGGGCAAGTCATTTAACTTCTACCTGCTTCTATTTCCTCAACTGTAAAACGTGGATAATCGCACCAACTTTCCAGGGTTGTTGAGAGGATCAAATGAGAAAGTAATTGTTGACAGCATTTAGTAAAGTGCCTGGCACAAAGTAGGTGCTTAATAAATACTTGTTGTTGGAGTAGCCAGGTGGCACAATGAGTAGAGCAATGGCCCTAGAGTCAGGAGGACCTGAGTTCAAATCCAGCCTCATATACTTGACACACTTAATAGCTGTGTGACCTTGGGCAAGTCACTTAGCCCCAAATGCCTTGTCTTCCTCCTTCCCCCCCCAAATGCTTGTTATCTCTAGATACGAATTACTATTTATCTTCTATAACATTTATCCTAATGAACTTTTCATTCGTGTTATTATCAATAATAACAACTGAACAATACCATCCAACTACCTGGTATGATTCTACCCACATCCACTCTCCATGTTTCTTTCCCTACAGGAAAAGAACAGTGTCTGAGTACCAGTTCATGCACGATAAAGGGAAGACCATGCAATCCCTGAAAAGGCTGATGTGGTTATACAATGCCATGGGTGGGGTGCACTCTGCCAGTGGCAGAGCTCCTTCCTACTCAAACAATCTGTGGAAACTACAAAAACGCCTGACCTAGCCTAGTCTGTACAGAGATGCAAGGTGGGTGAACGCTCACAACCTGGTGAAGCAAATGGTTAGTCTGATGACTGATGCCCATCCTACTCGATTGTAAAATCCACCAGGATGGAAGCCATTTCTCATCCAAGCTTTGTGCCTGGACTAGTGCTCTGTATAAAGGAGTCAATGAATAAATGCTGGTTGAATGAATGCAATTGAATGATGATGTAGCAGGTGTTTTCCATGTTAATGAAGAATAATACAGAGATGATGGAATTATCTCTATCAGATGAAATTGATGGGAATAGTAGCAAGAAAAAATTGTTATGCTCAGAAAAGTAATCCTTCTCCTATATCAAGAGTACCTAGTCTTTTCTTGTTTCATGGACCCCTCTGGCAGTCTGGTGAAGCCTTCTCAGAATAAATATTTCATTTTTTAAGTGCATTTATTCACTCTGTGTATCATCTGGTATATATTTTCATCTGAACTACTCCATCATGCCCCTGCTGCCCTACCCAGCCAGCCTTCCCTTGTAATAAAGGTAGAAAGATTAGTTCAGTAAAAAAAAAAAAAAAAAAAAAACAACAACTGATACATATGCTATAAAACACACAGGATTGCAAAGGAAGCCAATTATATTGAAATATATTTCTCAAAATGTTAAAAATACAACTTCAACAAGTCATGGTATATGATTGCAGTGGAATATGACTGAACTGTAAGAAATGATGAAGGAAATGGCTTAAGAAAAATCTGACAAGACATAAACTGATGCAAAGTGAAGTGAGCAGAACCAGGAGATCACTGTAATACAGTAACAGTGATACTACAACGAGGATCATCTGTGAAAGACTTAGCACTCTGATCAAGACAGTGATTCACCACAATTCCAAATGACCCATAATGAAAAATGCTATCCACCTTCAGAGACAGAATTGATAAACTGAGTGCAGATTGAAGCATTTTTTTTCACTTTTTCTTGCTTTTTTCCCTTTGCAACACAGCTAATATGGAAATATATTTGCAAGACACTGCATGTACAATAGATATCATATTGCTTGCCTTCTCAATGGGTGGGGGAGGGGCAGGAAGGAGGGAGAAAATTTGGAACTCAAAATAAAAATAATGTTAATAAATACAAGATTAACATTAAAAATACATAGACCTGGGGCGGCTAGGTGGCACAATGAATACAGCACTGGCCCTGGAGTCAGGAGGACATGAGTTCAAATTTGGGATCAGACACTTGACACACTTACTAGCCGTGTGACTTTGGTCAAGTCACTTAATCTCAATTACCCTCAAAAAAAAAAGCAAAAATAAAAATAAAAATAAAAAAATACATAGACCTTATGTTAAAAAATCCTGTTCTATGCTGAAATAAACACAGCTTCTTGTAATTTTGATCTTCCCAGGTCACATGAACATTTGTTAAATATAGTGTAATAATTTAAAACCACTGTTGTGTTCAAGGAGCTGTACTCTTTCCCTCTTCATTAAGTCTGTGCTCTGGCCTGGGTTGAGTCCAAGAGGAGCCTGACTATCTAGAAGAGAGGTAATACTCCTTTTCTCCCCATTTTTGTCTAGTTATATACCTACTATGGCTCCCTGGGGGGGAATTACTTAAAACTTAGGTTTTCCTCACATCTAAGGTTTCTCCAAATGGGAAAAGAAAATGGTATTCAATGTACAATATACATCAGGTATGGGTATTTCTGCCCTACAAAAGAAATGTTATACACAAAAGGCTCTCACAAGTACATATTGACAGAAACTTAAACATGCATCAAGGAATAACTATTGTTATATACTAGACGGTTGAAACTTCACAACTGGAACATGAAGCAGTTTGTGGAACTGCTGAATAGGTAATGTTACATTTCACTCCAGTTCTGCACTGTCCAAGTCACTCTTTCCAGGTTTATGTCTTCTGGCAAGTCAGGCCAGAACTTGAGCTCCTCCTCTTACTGGCGTTATCTGGTTTGATATAGAACTCTCCCTGTAGTTAGCTCTAAATGAGTACTTGGGATCTCTGAATAACTCAAACTTACAAGGTTGCTTCCAGGACTAGACATACCTATCTTGGGTATGTTCAGTGATCTCTACTCAGGAAAGAAAACACGAAAGGGAAAACTCATGCAAGCATTACTTTCCAGACAGAAGGTCAAAGGAGGAAGAGAAATAAGGGTATAGGCACTCCCTTTTAAAAGTTAAATCCTTACATGAATTGACGCAAAATGAAATGAGTAGAAACAGAACACTATGCACAGTAGCAGCAATATTACATAATAACCTACTGTGGATGACTTAGCTCTTCTCAGCAACACAATGACACAAGACAGTTCAGGACTTATGAAAGGTGCTGTCCATCTCCAGAAAAAGAACTGATGGAGCCTGAATGCAGATCAAAGCGTATTTTTTCTTAACCTTATTTTTCTTTGTTTTCTTTCACAACTTGACTTACATGGAAATGTGTTTTGCATAACTACAGGTATATAACCTATGTCAACTTGTTTGCCTTCTAAACAGGGAGGGGGGTGGTGAGGAGGGAAGGAGAGAATTTGGAACTCAAAATCTGAAACAAGAAAAGAACGTTAAAACTGTTTTTACATGTAATTGGGGAAAAAAATGAAATATTACGTTAAAAGTTAAGTTGTTCTTAGTGCCTGATAAGGATATTACTTTCCTGTCCTCAAAGTGCATTTGTCTTTCAAAGCTAAGTCACACTTGTCAGGCCAGACTCAACCAGGAGTTTCATCAACCCCAACGCACCCAACTGCTGTCCATAGTCAGGGTAGGTCTGTACATATTCCCAGCCCCTTTTTCAAACCTTGCTGCCTCCACTTGACCTTCATCTTCATCTCCATCCTCCTCCCCCAGAACTTTGGATTCTGCCCCCAGAATGACTGGCTCTGACTGGTGAGCTTTTGCCATAGAATTAGGTCCCTATGTTATTTCCTGGCTGTGCCTCATGCCTTCTTTAGGTCCCCTTTTTGTGTTGTATTCCCCATTAAGAAATAAGCTCCTTAAGCATCAGAACAGTCTTGCTTGCTTGTTTTTGGATCCCTAGCACTTGGCATAGTGCCGGACACACAGTGAGCGCTTTATCTACTATGCTATATAGTACACAGTAGGGACCTAATAAATACTGGTACCCAAAACTTGGATTAGACAAAGGACTATCATTGTTGCCTTAAAGTAGAACCAAAGTGGGGTAATTTGAAAAAGAAAAGAATGAGATTAAGGAAAATGTTTTGTCATGAATAGAGAACTGCAATAGGATAGGACGGTGGGAACAATATTGCAATGTGCTCCCACCTACGCATGTTAAATTAGTTTTTCTTTTTCTTTTTTTTTGGAGGGGGGAAGATAAGGCAATTTGGGTTAAGTGATTTGCCCAAGGTCACACAGAAGTTAGTTTTTCCTCAAAAGGTACTGAAACTGTTCTTAAGACTTAACTAGCTCAGGGTATTAAGATTTTTGGTAATTAACATAGCTTCCTGGTCACTTGGGTACAAAACAGTCAGGATGCGAAGGGCTGGAGATCGCCTAGACCTCTGATGACAGCAGACTAGCCTGGGAGAGTTACACTCAGGTGGATCAAAGCTATAGCCTGCATCAGTCATTTGTTAAGTGCTTCTATGTGCCTAATACTGTGCTATGTCCCTGGGGACATAAAGCAACGTAAAAGATAGTTCCCTATAAGATGAATCACTATAGCCACTTTGGAAAGCAATTTGGAGTTATGTAAAGAAACTGAATAAAATGTCCATACCTTTTGACCCAGAGATTCCATTTCTAGGCTTATACCCCAAGGAGACCCTAGATCAAAAGAAAATCCCCATATACACCTAAATATTTATACCAGCACTTTTTTTGTGATGGCAAAGAACTGGAAGCAACCCAGATGTCCATAAAGGGGGAGGGGCTAAACAAGCTGTGTCCATGAGTGTAATGGAATATTACTGCACTGTAAAAAATGATGTATGTGATGAATACAGAGAAAAATACAGATAGATCTATATGAGTAAAGTAAGAGTACAGAGTATATAGAGTGAAGTAAGCAGAGACAAGGAAACAATATATACAGTAACTTTTGTTATTATTCAGTTGTTTTTCAGTTGTGTTGAACTCTTCATGACACCATTTGGAGTCTTGGCAGAGATGCTAGAGTGGTTTGCTATTTCCTTCTCCAGTTCATTTTCCAGATGAGGAAACTGAGACTAACAGGGTGAAGTGACTTGCCCACAGTCACCTGGCTAGTAAATGTCTAAAGCCAGATTTGAGCTCAGGAAGTTGAGTCTTCCTGACTCCAGGCCCGGAACTCTATAACCACTAGAGTAACTTCAGTCAAGTAAATAGAACAACCACATACACACAATCAAAATTAAATGTTGCAAAATTACAAAGAATAAGCATGGCTCCCAAGAAGACACCTTCATCTAACTTTTTTGCAGAGGTAGGAGACCCATGAGGGTGACACATTGCATATATTTTCAGATTTTTTTACTTATATTTTTCTTTAAAAAATATTATTTGTTTTTTCAAGGAGATATTTCACATTGCCCTCTATTTTTTCATTTGTTTGGATCTATCTGATAGTATCTTGATTTCTCATAAAGTCATTTACTTCCATTTGCTCCACTCTAATTTTGAAGGAGTTATTCTCTTCAGAATGCTTTTGAGATTCTTTTTCCATCTGGCAAAGTTGACTTTTTAAGGCATTCTTCTCCTCATTGGCTCTTTGGGCCTCTTTTGTCATTTGAGTTAGTCTATTTTTTAGGGTGATGATTTCTTCAGTCATACTGCTGAATCTCTTTTCATGATTTTCCTGCAACATTCTTATTTCTCTTCCCAATTTTTCTTCCACTTC
>CM053586.1:175873326-175902326 GCA_028646515.1 Pseudochirops corinnae
ACACTAAGAGGACAAACGAAAGGTCAAGCTGCTTCACCAACCCAATGAAAAACATTTAGGTCCCTCCTGGATGCCTCTAAGGTCCCTTCCAGCTAAGAGACCATGATTTTACGATGTCTTAAGATCATCTAAGCAGAAAGAGAAGTATCCAACTACTGATATAAGGATGTGGGGCCAAGCTACTTCAGACCGCCTGATTGTCCAATTCAGACCATAAAGGGTGCAAAACTAAGAGATGCTGAAATCTGATTTAGGGAAAGAATCTTGGAGTCATTGGTTTAAGAGGTCAGACTGATCTCCTGCTGACAAGAATTCCAACAAAATGCTGTGAACCATAAAAAGTGGCAGGAAAAACAAAACAGCAAATGTTATTTTCTCCTTAAGCAAAGCCCCAAGCTTTTTGCTTTTTGCTCCTCAAGAAAGGCTTTACAGAGAGCAGGAGAGAATCCAGGACCAAACCATCAAAATCACTGAAAAGAAGGGAGTTAACTTTCATGTGATATGACAATCACCCTCAAATTAGGAAGATTAGGAAAGATGAAGGCTATGAAAAGAGGATGGAATATGACAAAATCATTGAGGTCTCGAGGGAGGGTGTAATACTAGAACTAATCCTCTCTCTTCCTTTCCCGTCCCCCAAAACTTGTAGGCTGATAAAAGGAAGTCTTTATTTCCTCTAGCAGGTGGCAAATTCAGGGAACTCTACCCAGGAGAGGTCACACAGGTTAAGCCTTCCGGTGCATGGGGAAAGTAAAGTCCTTAGCTATAAAATGGGTCACTTAAGAGCTGAAAGGGCTCTTTGGACCATCTAGTTTCTTCTTATCCAGCCCTAACTTGTGATTTCAGCGGTAAGCCACAAGGCCTGAAATATGCCTGTTGTGCTGAACCAAATTAAAATGTAATTGAGGAGTATTTAACAAAATACATAAAAATACAATAGAATGTAGATAATGTGAACATGTGGTTTTCTGAATCAATATCCTTCCAGTAAGGATCCTTATGTGTGTTTGCTATTTGAGGTCAACACTTCTGGTGTAGGGAATCTGTCTTGTGGAAAAAGCCTTTCCCTCTACAGATGAAACAGTTTTGTAGCTTATCCCCTTAAACATAAGTGTTTGGGGGCACAGAAAGATTAAGTGACTGCCCCAGCTAGTATGGGGCAGAGGTGAGACTAAAACCCTGGTCTCCCTGACTATGAGGTCAGCTGTTCATCTACTGGGCTGGGCTGTCCCTCATATTACAGAAAAGTGAGGTGCAGAGATTGTGAGGGTAGCTAGGTAGTAAGGTAGATAGAATTCTGGGGCAGAGTCAGGAAGATCTGATGTCAAATCTTGCCCCAGACGCTTATTAGCTCTTTGATCCTGCACTGAAGGTGCCTCCATTTTCTCAACTAGAAAAACCAGGGTGGCTGTGAGGACCAAATGAGATATTTGTGAAGTGCTTAGCATTGTAGCGGCAGTTAAGTACCATATGTTAACTATTTTTACCACGCCCCCTTCTCTCCTTCCACACTGCCTGACACCCTGGTAGAGGGCCTGATCACCTCATTCTTGGATCATTGTACTAGCCTATTTGTTGGTCTCCCTGACTTAAGTTTTCCTTTTGCGTGTTCTCCATTAGAATGTAAGCTTCTTGAAGGGAGGGATTGTCTTTTCCTCTTTATCTCAGCACTTAGCATAATGCCTGGCACTGTGTAACTTTTTTTGTTGTTGTTCAGTCTCATTCAACTCTTTGTGACTCGATGGACCACAGCACACCAGGCCCTTCTTTCCTCCACTATCTGGAAATCTATCCAAATTCATGTTCCTTGTTTGCATGACACTATCCACCTCATCCTCTGCTGTCCCCTTCTCCTTTTGCCTTCAATCTTTCCCAACATCATTAGGCAACATTTGTTGTTGCTGTTAAGTTGTTTCAATCTTCAATCTGACTCTTTGTGACACCAACTGGGGTTTTCCTAGCAGAGATACTGGAGTGGTTTTCCATTTCCTTCTCCAGTTCCATTTTATAGATGAAGAAACTGAGGCAAGAGATATTATCAAGAGCTTAATAAATTGTTTCCTTTTCCCCTCTCCCCATACCAGTCAATCATCTTACCAGTCAATCATCTCAACTGTCAAATTAATCTTCCTAATGTGAAAGGCTGACCATCACCCCCTTACCTCCAAATAGTCAATAAACTCTAGTGGTTCCTTGTGGAATCTAGGATTAAATCTAAAATACTCTATATTTTACCCTCCATAGTCTGGATCCTTCTTACCTTACATCTTACACCTTCCACTCTCTTCACCTCCTAAACACGTCCTCTTCCATCCAGTGATGCTTCCCTTCTTGCCCTGAGCATTTCCACTACCTGTCTCCCATGCCTGGAATGCACTCCCTCCTCATTTCCACCTCTTGGTTCCTCGAATGCCTCAACTAAAGCCCCACTTTCTGCAAGAAGCTCTTTATGCTGGTGCCTTTCCTCTGTGATACTCTCCAATTTATCCCAGTTACATCGTGCAGTACTTAGTTGTTTGCCTAGTATCTTCCCCTTCTAGAGGGCAGGGGAGACGTTTTTGCTTCACATTGAATTTCCAATGGCTTAGTCCAATGCAGGGCACCTAGTAGATGCTTTAATAAAAGCTTGTCTTAAAGAGCAGGACCAGGAATTTAAATCAAGTTTCCCGTTTCCTAATGCAGCGCTCTTTCTGCAGTCCTGGACTGCACGGGTAGTGGCAAGGCCGGGGGAGAAAGAAAGACGTTTTATGAAGGCGGAGAACTCTTTACATTTATGGATGCAATTGAGTAACTGAGCCAGGCTCAGACCGACTCTAGGCATTAGGGATCAGGAGCAGCTGCGCGACACAAGCTAACAACCTCACGCAGACCAATACCTTTAGCCCCGATCCTTTCCGAGGGACCTTCCATCGCTCCGCCCAAGCCGCGATGGCGAGCTCGTGGAGGTGGAGTCGCGCATGCGCAACCCCTTCTCACCACCACCCCTGGCCTGTTCTTCGAGGCTGAGGAGTCGCCGCCACCGCCCCCAGGGAAGGAGTCTTGGACCTTCTCCGCCGCCGTCTTTTTCCGGCAGTTAGGGGCACTTCCTGTTGTCCTCGCCCTCCCCAATAGCCTCTTTCCCTTCCCCTGAGAACCATCCCAACAGCCGTCGAGAGGCTCCTCCCCTCTTCCGGCAGGCTGGCCGCCGCCGGGGGTCCTGGCCTGACGACGAAGCCAGCTGGGAGGGACCGGCGCCGGGGCTCGATCCTGCGCCCCGGGGGGCTCTGGTGAGCGGCCTCCTCTTTGTCACCCCCGACTCACGTCCCAGACCTTTCTTTCTCCGAGCCCCGCGCCCTCCTCTCCCCACCTTCTACGTACCCTTCCAAGTCCACCTCAAACTCCTCTTCTCCCAGCCCTGCTCTCTCCTCCCCGCTGTCCTCTGTCCCCCCGGGCCAGGCCCTCTCCCCCCCACCTTCCTTCCTCTCTGTCCCCTTCCAAACCCACCCTCCATCTCCGCTTTTCCCACTCCTGCTCCCTCTCTCTCCCCACCTTTGTCGCTTTCCGAGCCTGCCCCTACCCTCCCTTCTCCCAGCTCCGCTCCTTCCCTCTACCCACTGTCCTCCGTGTCCCCTTCCAAACATGCTCCACCGTTCACTTCTCCTAGCCCTGCTCCCTCCCTCTCCCCACCTTCTCTGCCCCTTTCCAAACCCACTGTCAGCCTCCCCTTGTCCCAGCCCTGCTCCTTCCCTCTCCCCACCTTCTCAGCCCCTTTCCAAGCCCACCCTCAACTGCACCTTGTCCCAGCCCTGCTCCCAACCTCTCTCCTCCTTCTTTGCTCCTTTTCAAGCCCACCCTGACTCTCCCCTTCTCCCAGCCACTCTCCCTGCTCTTCAAACCTTTCTGCTTTCTCTACTTCCACCCCACCCCCAGACCTTTCCTCCCCTGAACCTTGCTCCCACTTTCTGAACCTTCTTCTCTGCCCTTCCAGTTGTGCTCCTGCCCTAACTTTCTCTTCTCCCATCTCCCTCCCCCCCTCCACGCCTTCCACTGAACTGCACCCCCCTTTCAAGCTCCCTCTTTATCAAGACTTCTCCTCTTCCCTGTTCTGCCCCACCCCAAACCTCTTTCCTCAGTCTTCTCTGCCTTCCTTCACCCTGACTCCCCCACCCACTCCCTTAGCCCCCGCCCCCCCCACTATCAAATACCTCCCACTCCCAGCTTTCACTTTTTCAAGTCCTTTTCTAACTTTGCTCTGCTACCTATTCCAAAACTGATTGCCTTGGGCAAATACTTCATTCTCTCCTCTCTTGAAATCTCCTTTCTCTCCCTCCAGCCCCCCTATCAGATCAGCTCTTGTGATCTCTCCTCTTTGCCCTGTCCCTGACCCCGCCTTCCCTTCTGTTCCCTGACAAACCCTCCAACCGCTTCCTGTTCCAGTGCCCTCTTTTCAGAATGACTTCTTTGTTGCCCTTTCAACAACCGAAGACCCTCTTCTCCCAAACCCCTAGCCCATCTGTGAAATCCCCTCTATACTACCCCATCATTCTCCACATCCTCATTTGTTCTGTATTCCCCAGCCCTCCATACCCCCTCATACCCTTGATTCCTAAGTAAGGAAGTTACTTAGAACCCAGTCTGTTCATTGTTTTTTCCCTTTTCTTTTCTCTGTTCTCCCCTCCTCCTCTCTCTATTTTAAACTTAATTGTGGTAGTTCCTTTCACCATCTTCAAGTCATCTTATACTACCTCTGATCCCCTTCCCTTTCCCAGGGTGCCATGAGCATTTTTCTGGAAAAGGAATATTTCAAACCCTCACTCCACCAAAGCCTTGGTACTTTGGGGACTGCCTACTTCTTCCCAAATGTCTTGTTAATTTTTAGGATACCAGGCTTTAGGTTAGAGGAGAAGAAGGGGTAGGAGTGGTTATAACAAAATATTACAGAAAACAGTTCAGTAAGGGACAGTGCTTTACATCTATAGGAAATATGACAATAGTTCAGGTGATTTTGTTAAGGAGATAAAGAAAATAGAATAATAGCTGATCTTTATTAACACATGTTATTACAAACAGCTCTGGGTAGAAGGTACAGGTATAATTCCCATTTTTAAAAATGTGGAGGCAGGCACAGAACAGTTTATAGGACATAGATTTAGAGCAGAAAAGGATCTTAAAGGTCATAATCTAATTCTCATATTTTACAGATGATGAAAATGAGGTTTGGAGAGGTTAGATGACCTGCCCAAAGTCACACAGGTAGTAAGTGGCAGAAACTCATTTGAACTTAGGTCTTGTGACTACAACCAGTGTTGCTTCCATTCTACCATGTTTTCTTCTCAGAGGTTATGTGCCTTGTCCAAGACCATACAACTACTAAGTACCTGACCTGGGATTTGAATCTCTGAGCAGAGAAGGGAATGCAGATAAAATATTAAGGGAAGGTAGGTATCAGAAAGTATATAGATAGGGTAGTCCTGACCCTCCTGTAAGGAATGAGACTCAAGGGATTTTTAAAAGCTCAAGAGCTAGGGAGGGGAGAGGAGTAGCCAGTTTTCACATACCAAAAAGGGTGGCAAGTGGATTGCATGTTTTGATCTCATAGATGAAGTTGCAATTTTTTGAAATTATTTTAACTGAATTTTGTTTTCACTTACCAGTTTTCATGCTGCTTCTTCCTTGTGTACACAAGCATTTTGAGGACAGGGATTCTTTCTTTTTTGTCTTTGGATCTCCGTCTTTTAGCATTGTGATATGCACATAGAGTAGGAGCTTAAAAAATGATCATTGAATGAATGAAGGAGACCCTTCTTGTTATTCAGAATATGAAGGCAGAGACGTCATGGTTGGAATGAAGGAAATGCTCTTTTTCCTTCTTCATTATTGTATCTGTCCCAAGGAAAGATGGGTTGAGGGAAGGGTCACCTAGACTGAATCTACACAGGAAAAAAAAATTCCCTAAATCTAAAAAAAAATAAAACAAACTTAAATCAGCTAGATATTAGATTATTTTTTACTTGTATGATTGCAAGTATTCTGTCCTCTAGCTCTTTATAGCTAGCAGTTCTTTTCCCCGTCCACCTTATACAGACACAAAGATCTTAACATAAGACAACTGGAAATCAACAAGTATGTTTCAACAGATGTTTGAGTGCTTATTCTGTATAGGAGTTCACTGTTTAGCAGAAGAGAATAAGTACACACACATGTAACCTTTGATGAATGATTCTTTATATTAACCTCAGATGCAAAGCAATATTCTAAGTGAGGTATATTCAAGATTTCAGTAGAACGGTATGAGTACTCTGGCCAATAATGCAGATCCCTGCCCATCCATGCTTTCTCATTCTTTAAGTCTTGGCCATGTCATACCATAAATCTGACACAAGGGACTCACCCAGTATGCCATGGGGTCTTCCTTTAAAGATTTCTTAATATAAAATAGGTACCATTGCAGCTTTATGTTGTCTCTTTGGTATTCCTCACATTTGGTACATGACTGACCTTTTCTCTTTCCCAATTATACATCTTTTATATCATTTACATCATTCCTTTTTGTACAATTTGTTGGTAATATACTGCAACTTATTTACCAGTAAATAATAGTAAAAAATAATAGGTGACATACAACAAGGTTTTTTTAAAAGCACTTGACATATATTATCTCACAGCTGTTATTCTCATTTTACAAATTCTGAAATTGAGACTCAAGTCAATCGGCTTACCTGTGTTTGAACCTGATAAAAATCTGAGGCAGGATCAAACTAAAATCTTTACTGACTTAAGATCTATCCCTCTTTCCAGTATACCACACACTACTTCTTAAAAATCCCAGGGCTAGACAAGGTGTTCATAGGGGGAAATGTTTAGAGTAAGTTTAATATACTGACCATCTCTGCTAACATGACAGTGCTAACCAACTTGATTTTTTGAACTTTTCACCTCCTTTGGGACTTGAGGTTTCTCCCTCAGTATTTTTCTGACAGGTTTCATCTAAATGTTTAGAATTGAAGGATTTGTGTTTGTGTATATCAGTGATTGACAAGTTTTTTTGAAGTTGTTACCAGTTATTGTTAATGGTTTTTCTCTAGATGGAAAAAACTCCCAAAACATCTCTTTTGCCTCTGACTTTTTTTTCCCAAAAGAAAGAGAAAATTTTCAATGTAATACTATCTTGCCAAAAAAATTGTGGATTTTTTTTTGGGAATAAAAGTGTGTACAAAGATTTCTCCTCTTAAGAAATTTGAATTTTAATTGAAAAAACAAACCCCTTAGTGTATCCATGAGCTTAATTAACCTCAGAAGACTCCTCCCAGTGGTACATATTGAAACCCTTCCAAGTTCTCTAATCCTGTGTCATTCTTTTCCATGTCTTTCTACAAACACTCCATTGAGGATTTACCCAAAGTACCAAAGTCCTTTCTCTGATTTTCTTAATATTTTGTGGATACTAATGTAGCTGTATCAGATGATCTTTGTTCTTACAACGTGGTCACTCTACCTCCTTTCTGGTCTCACAGGACCTTGATTACTCTTTAGATTACTTTTCCTGTACAGGTTAGCATTGCCAATATATATCAGCCTTCTTACATTCACTTTGTGTTTTCCTCTGAGTCAGTTGCAGTGTGATTCTTCCAGTATTCCATGATTCACAGCTATATAACATGATTATTTATGTTTCAGTGTTGGTAAAAAGAGTTTTTGTGAAAGGAACAGCTTGTGATAGATGACAGTGCTGTGCATCTTCACACATGTTATCCAGCCCTAGCTACTTTTCTTGTTCAGGTCCCATCAGACTTCCTTGTTTATTTGTAGCCTCTAAGATCTGTGTGCTTGATGGACTGAGTAAATTGGTTGCTTTTCAAAACTGCATATCATAATGTCAGCAATGTAAGTCCTTAATACTCTTTATTATTCTCATATGAATGACAGGGCCAACTTCTTTTGAATGACCATGGCTTTAAAAAAATTTATTCAGATTAGTTTATTTTGAGAAGTTTGTCATATCCTTTTGAAATAACCAAGAAAAAACTTTGAAATAACCAAAGAAAAAACCAAAAAAAAACCTTTTAAAATCAAGATTGGGAATCACTCATATATACTATGTTATGTTTTGTCTATTCCTGTATAAACTGCAGTAGCTTCTCAAACTACATTCAAAAGTAAATTTTACTACTATATTCTTGCCACTTAATATGGTTAATTTCTTGATTTCTCTTTTCCTTCTCAGTGACCCATATCACCTACATCAGAGGTATTCTGCCTAGCCCGAGGAGACCTAGAACAGAAAAGGTCAAGGGCTACCAATGGCCTGCAGGTTGGAACAAGAGGAAATTTTAAATGAAAGCATTTAGTCCATAAAAGCAAGAGGAAATGCATTGGCATAAAATCAGAGTAGTTTTCTTGGTTGGGGGAGACCACATGGGGCGGGGGTGGGGAATAACTACTCACTGAATATGTAACATTGCTACAGAGCAATAGTTTCTTTTTACTAAAGGTTATGACAATTGGGCTTAAACCTTGTTACAACTGTAGAAAGAGGAAGTTTGAAGAAAGGTCGAAGGGAGTGATAATGTAGCCTTTGAAGTTGTAAGAAACCTGTGTTTGAAAGTTGGAAACTATTTCACTAACCATGTAGTGCTTAGAACAGTTTAACTTCTTTCCTTACATAACCACCTGCTGGCTTTAAAATATTTAGAAAATAATGTTGAGGAGCTGATTGTGGGGAGAGCACTAGACTTGGAGTTAGAATGACTGTTGGCTCTGCCACTTACTGGCCATATGACCCTTCTCTGGGCCTCAGTTTCTTCCTCTGAAAGACAAGGTGGTTTAGATTTGATGATTTCTAAGGTCCTTTCCAGCAAATTCTGTGAGCCTATAGCTATTTCATACCTTTACACACCTTTTTTTTCTTTCTTGGAGTCAGCATTTTACTGTATTTGTTTCTTTTTGTCATGGCCCTCACCCTTAAATAGAAGGTTATATGCCACCAATGGAAATACTATCTTTGTTCTTTAACTCTGATATCTGTAGTAATGGGAAAAATCTGTCCTGAAAGTAAAATGATGTCACTAAATTATGTGATTTTTCTTTCATTTCTGTTGTTAAAATGCAAACAAAGGCACACAGGGCCTAAAATTTCTTCTCATTTTCTGACAGATGAGTTCCTACACAAATGCACAGATAAACACAGTTCTCACATCTGAATTTTTAAAAAGAGAGAAGGAAGACTGAGTTGAAATTTTCTTCAAAAAATGTGTTTAGTTTTACTTGTGGTTTTCATTGTGGGTGGAGAGGGCATAAGAGTGACAAATAAGGAACCACACCCAAGCTTCACAAACCAAGCAGAGGTTTCTAAATTCTTTCTTCTAGTGTAGATTTCTGAAAAACATTTGAATTTGCTTCCCTTCCATAAAAATGTAAGTTGATATATTACGATGAAGTAGGTCTGTAGTGAATATTTTGGAGCCTGTATGTATCGTTTATCTTGGCACATTAGGAATGAAAGTGGGGATGGTTTTTTAGACTGGATTTTGAATCATTTTTCCTCTTGTGGGATTATCCTTTGTTCATTGCCTGACTGTGTTTTTAAAAATTGGTGAACTTTAACATTTTATTTCCTAGGTATACCAAGTACATGTTCATGCATGACTTTCTATGGTTCTTCCTTTTAAATCTTAATCTAAAAAGCAAACCGTCTTTAAAAAAATAACCAAATGATTGGGGACAGAGGGGAATCTAGTAAGCTTTTCATTAAATCATTGATTGTTCCTTAATCTATCCATTAGTCTCCCTTGGTTTTCAAATTAGTTTTATGTTGAGGTGAAAGGATATTGATTGAGAGGAAGCTTGGGGGAAGGGGAAGAAGTAAAGTGTTGAAACATGTTGCTAGGGATGGGACAGGTTGGACTCTTTAAGCCATCTGGCCAAAAATGAGAACACAGGTTGGCAAAACTGTCTGGAAAAAAACATGGCTTTCATTTTGGAAGAAAAATATCCCTGATTTCTTGCTTGTGAAAGCTAAACAAAAAATTTTCCTTGCAAAATTATGGTAAGGAGAAGTATGATGTTGTGGAGATGGGGGGCAGACAGAGAGCCAGGAGAGCTGGGTATGTTGTGACCCCTACTCTGCCACTGAGAAGCTACAGAATTCTGCCTTATTCACTTTGCTTTTCCACATTTCAGCTTCCTCATCAGCAAAATGAAATGTTTAGTCCTGGTTGTCTCTGATGGTTCCTTCTATCTCTGAAGGTTTATGAATCTTTTTATGTGTATTGCAGATTCAGGGATAGACAACTTGCATCCTTCATTGTCTATAATAATAGTTGAACTTATATATAAACTCAGAAGCCACTTAAGTTTGAAGCTTTAAGGATTCTTATCGTGGGATTATTTTCGTAGTAAGAAATGGTAAAACTAATTGAATAACCAGTGTCTCCATTTTCCTTGCTTTCCAGCAGCCATGGCAATGACAGGCTCAACACCTTGTTCTTCCATGAGTAACCATACGAAGGAACGGGTTACTATGACAAAAGTGACATTGGAGAATTTTTACAGCAATCTTATTGCACAACATGAAGAACGGGAAATGAGGTACGGTATTTACTCGAAGACATCACATGTTTTAGGTGTGAAGTGAAAGTTAGCATAGTAAAAACCGTTGTAACCATCATTTGTAGTCCTTACTAATAGCAGTGAGATGTCTACCTCCAACAAAAAGGTTTCCACACCTTAGCCTCTGACATGTTTATTTCAAGCATTACTCATCTGGCAAACATTCTAATACAGCTGAGCAACTGGAACAGTTTCTTGGAGTTCACTGTAGTAAAACTCTGTGTGTGTGTATACACATAGGTAAATATTATTTAATGCAAATCTTTCAGTGTTTTTCTAGAATCAACCTGCTCATCATTTCTTATAGCACAATAGTATTGCATCATGATCATGTACCACCACCCCAAATGATGGGCTACAATTTTCTCAATTTCTAGTTCTTTGCCACCACAAAGAGAGCCAGTATAAATGTTTTAAAACATTTAGGTTCTTTTCCTTTTTCCCTGATTATCTTGGGCAACAGATCCATTTATTCACTTATCCAACATGCTTATTAAAGTATGACTTGCATGCATAGCACAATGCTAAGAAGAGAAATTTAGATGTCTGCATCTTACCCTTATGGAGTTTATGGTCTGGTAATAGAGGATATATATAAGAAGAGCCCATAGAAACAGTCCTTGGTTCAAGGTTGAAGTTTTAAAGAGAATACTTTTTTAGACAGGTATGTTCTTGACCTTGGTCTATTTCTGTTATGAAAGAACCTGATTACTTTGACAGAAATCCTCCCCTAATCCCTTAATCTAGCATAGCAATGTGACTTTGGGAACTAGAGGATTTTTCTAGTTGAACATAAACTCTAGAATGTCTTATCTAGATGGAAAGAGAGGCTTTGAGTATGTAGGCTCATTGACAGATTGTCTGCCCTCCAAGGACCAGCCTAGCTAAGTTCCGAGACAAAGTTGGTCACAGTTCTCATGAAGACCATTTGTGAACTTGTTTTTTGTGTATATATCTGCAGTAATGAACAAGAACACCCACACAAATTAAATCATGAATCCATGAAGTACTAAAGAGGTCATTATGAAAAATACACTATCAGACCAGCTTTATATTGAATGAATAAATGAGTGAATGAAGCATTTGTTAAAGTTGGAAATACAAGTTAAGAATCCAGACAGTCCCTGCTTTCAGGGTGCTTACATTCTAACAGGAAAGATAACACATAGATGGTTTCAGCTTCAAATCAGATGGAAAGGTCCTATAGTCTTTAGGGGTCAGCATTTCCACTGACAAAATAATATTTTCTGACGTGGGACTTTTTATCGGTGACAACTGTTCCTCAGAAATGAAGAAGTAAAATTAAGTAAGAATATTGCCAGCCATCAGTAATATGCTCTAAAACCTAGATTACACACACACACACACACACACACACAGACACACACACACATATTTAGCTTTAAAGTACATCAGTACATATGATAGAATGCATAATTTTTTAATAGAGAAAAGAACTAAACTATTCATGAGTGGTTTATAGTTCTTTTTTCTTACTATCAAGAAATTATAAATTTTTAATTCCCCTTAGTCATTTACTCCGAAATCATCTACTAAAAAAAAAAATCCATGCAAAAAGATATCCAAGAATTAGAAAAAGAAAGTGGAGAGTAAGGAAACATATAGATGCTTTTATCATTCCCCTAGGAAGAGGGGGAATAGGAATATCCAATTCTCACTTGCCAGAGAGGATAGGTACCTGCTCTGTTGCATCTTCTGATCTATGGATTGAGAGTGCAGTTTCTAGAATTGGATTTATTTTATTTTGTTTTTAAAAAAATTTTGATAGCTTTTGCCCTTATATTACCTTTATTTCCAAGAATGAAAAAAAAGAAGAAAAAGAAAAAAGCAGTTGAGCAAGACTGACCAATGTGTCAGCCAGCATGCAGGGTTCCACACCAGTCTTCATCTCTTCAGGGCCAAACTTGGTCTTCGTAGGTTACAGTGTTCGGTTTTGGGTTTTGTGGTTATTTCCCTTTTTATTTTTGGAGTTGTTGTGGATATTGTTTTCCTGACTTGACTTGCTTTACTTGCCTCAATTCATATAAGTCTTCGTCATGTTTCTTCATATTAAATGTGTTCATTTTAACTAGATTTTGGGTTGACTTATACTTCTATTATTTACATGTTTTTCCTCAAGGAATGTAAGCTCTTTGAGGTCAGGCATTATGATTTTTGTCATTCTATTCCCAGAGTCTAGCATAGCACTTGGCATATAGTGGGTATTGAGTTAATGAATGAATTACATTATCTCAAAACCTGTGCAAAGCAATATTATGGCAGTTGATTTTAATTCACTTACATCTGACCTAATTAATATCAACCTGTAGATCAGAAATAGATGTGGCTACAGATTTCCAAATTCTTTTCTTACGTATCATGGGAACACCTTAACCTCAGATTCTGGCAGTGCTGCCAAACTGTCACACTTTGACCACCAAGTGACTGGGTTCTAATGCCTTTAATAGTTGTTGTTTACCATTCTCTTTGCTTAGGTAATGATGTGGCAGTGAAGAGAAGGAAGATGTGAAAATAAAGGAAGTTGATTTCGTTTTATGAGAGAGAATATATATGTGTATGCTGTGTGTATGCCTATTATGAAAGGTTATCAAATACCAGCTGTTTTGTGGTTTAGTGAAGAGGAAATTCTGCAGTACACACACACACACACACCCCAACAGTCTTTCATGTTGAACAGGATTTTCTGTTAAATTAGTGTCTTTTAGTGTAATGCAAAATTAACAAACATTAACTTTCCTTTTTTTTAGTACTAAATGTATTTTTGAGTGAAAAATTGGGTCTCTAACTGTAATTAGTTTTCTAAAATGTGAAAATTAATATAGTTGTCTTATGGACTTTTGAAAGCGTAGCATCAGGGTGGCTAGATGGCACAGTGAATTGAGCACCGGCCCAGGAGTCAGGAGGACCTGAGTTCAAATCTGGCCTCAGACACTTAACACTTACTAGCCATGTGACCTTGAGCAAGTCACTTAACCCAATTGCCCTGCCTTCCTCTCTCCAAAAAGCAAAAAAAAAAAAAAAGAAAGCATATCATCTAAAGTTTATTTCACAGTCTTATGTGGGTTTTTTTTGTGTGTGTGTTTGTGTGTGTGTGTGTGTGTCTAGACAAAAGAAGCTGGAGAAAGTGATGGAAGAAGAAGGCTTAAAAGATGAAGAGGTAACTAATGACTAAAACTACATTCTTTGAAAACAATGTAACAGATCATATAGCGTTAAGTTCTTAAAGGGGATTTACAGGGGACAGTGTTCTCATTCAGAGACAGACGAATTTATTGGAGCCATCACACTTTAGTACTTTGTATATAGAGGATACAAGGGCAGAAAATGACTTTAGTAAAAAGGATAATAAATTGTTAGATTTCAGGATGCCAAGAAGAAGAAGGACTGAAATGAGTAGAATGGAGTCACATGTTGCAAAAACAGTTATTCCCAGGCATATGGCATTTGTTGAAAGAGCCTTGTATCAGAAGTCAGAGTTCTGGATGGAAAAGTAGATGTTCCTTAGGCATACAATATTGAAGACATAATTAAAACTCTTTTGCCTTGTTTCCTTCTACCTAAAAGCCTGGAAGAGGTAAAGAAGTCCACTTTTAATCAAATGATAGCACAGAGAGCTGAAGCAAAATCAGAAAAGTCACAAAGAGGACAGGTGGGGACAAATAATATTGAATAATTGTACAGAAATAGTGCTTGTGAGAATGAGTAGGAGGAAATGTTGAAGCAGGAAATGAAGCATAAAGACCAGAAGAGAACTAGAAACTTTTGATTTAGAATCAGAGGATGTGGGTTCAAATCCTCCCCCCAACCCCACCCTGCAATCTTAATACTGTGTAACCTTGGGGAAATCACTTAAACTCAATTTCCTCATCTGTAAAACGAGGGAGTTGGACTATATGGCCTCCAAGGTCCCTCACAGCTCTAGATTTATAGGCCTATGATTAATGGCTTGCTTTTCTATCTTCAGGTTTTACAAAGTGTGTTCTTCATAACAATCCTAGTTATTAACAGGATAGCACAGGGAGAGAACTCTGAATTTATAGTCAGATGGCCTGGGTTCAGATCCCAGCTTTTCTGACACCTGTGTGTCAGTGGGCAAGTCACATCTTTCTGGGTTTGCTTCTCTGCAAAGTCTGTTTCAACTCTACAGAAGAGGCGACTGAGGGAGAGACCAGAAGATCCTAGAATTAGAAAACATCTCAGAGATGATCCTACTGCCCTGTGAATGTGAAACTGGCTACCTACCTTGTGAGCAGTGCATTTGGGAATGGGATGTAGAATTCATAACTAAGTCACACATAGTGCTTTAAGGTTGGTCAAGCACTTTGCTTACAACGACCTTCTCTGAGACAGGACAAGTGTGCACGTGTCCTCGTCACAGACAGATGGCAGCTCTTGGAGAGCTGAAGTCATGTGGTCAGTGTCATATGGGTAGTAAGTGTCAGGACTGGTGTTGGGGAGCTGCATTTTCAGATTTCATATACCTTTTTCTTTAGCCTCCTATTGAGGTAAATAAAATGTTTTGTCATTGTTCATTGTTTGCTTACTCTTTAATTAGAAAAATAAAAAGCATGGATATGGTGGATGGACCCCATGCATCCCAAGGGTAGAGGAATTTAGTACTGAAAGAAGTTGTCTAATAATCTTTGGAGATACTTTAAAAGTGTTGAGTCTAGTCTCCTCTAAACTTGTTTCCCTATGTGTTTTGAAAACACATTACTCTTGAGTTACTCATTACTCTTGAGTTACTCATTACTCTTGAGTGTTACTGAGGACTTCTCTTAGACTTGTGAGGTAGCATAGAATAGGAGGAAATGTTGCTTGTGACCTCAGTTCTTCCCCTGCAAAATGAGGAAGATGGATGATAAGATTTCTAAGGTGTTTCAAAGCTCTTTGCTGTTGTAAGGCTCTGTGAGATGTCCATCTGTGGGATGCTGTCATCTTACTGAAAGACAGGAGGGGGAGGGATGATTGAAAATGATAATGAACGACAATAACCCTTGGTCCATTTTTCCAGATAGGTCACCTATAAATGGTGATTTTGTTGAAGTTTCAGAATTCTAATTTTACTCCTGTAATTTAACCATTTAGAAGCGACTCAGGAGATCAGCACATGCTCGGAAAGAAACAGAGTTTCTTCGGTTAAAAAGAACAAGACTTGGACTGGAAGACTTTGAGTCCTTAAAAGTAATAGGCAGAGGAGCATTTGGTGAGGTAAAAACATGCAGATGTTCAACATATGTAATACAGTAATGGTTGTACACCACATCTTCAAAGCTGTTAACAGCATAAGATCAGGGATGGGGGAAATGTGGTATAAATCAGGAGGTAGAAATACTGCTTGTGTCATCTCCTCGTAATGTTGTTGTTCAGTCGTGTCTGACTGTGACCCCATAGACCATAGCATGCCAGACACTTTTGTCCTCCGCTACCTCTCGAAGTCTGTCCAAATTCATTGTTTCCATGACACTATCTGTCCATCTCAACTCCTACCATCCCCTTTTCCTTTTGCCTTCAGTCTTTTCTAACATCAGGGTCTTTCAGTGAGTCCTGTCTTCCCATTATGTGGCCAGAATATTTAAGCTTCAACTTCAGTATTTGGCTTCCCAGTGAATAACCTGAATTAATTTAAGTATTGACTGATTTGATCTCCTCTCTGTCCAAGGGACTTTCAAAAGTCTTCTCCAGCACCACAGTTTGAAAGCCTCGTTTCTGTAGTGCTCAACTTTTCTTGTAGTCCAACTCTCATAGCCATACCTCTGCTAAGCAGCTGGCTTAGTACTTTTGCCCACGTCAGCATCCTGACTACTCTGTTTCCTCTTGTGCTTCTGTTTTCTTCAACTGCCGCAGGCTCCCAGAAACTTGTTCTTATTTGTCACAATGGCCATTTGTGTGAGTCAAAACTGTTCAAGGTAGTAGTGCTACATTTCCCGTTTCTACCCCCACCCCCAGTCTAGTAGACTAGCATTTAATCAATAAGATTTCCACACATAATAGATAATCTATGGAAGAGAAACTACAAATGGTCATAGTAGAGAAATGAAATCATTTGTTATTTAACCCATAGGAAAGAGAAGAAACCATCCTTACTTTCAGTCCCAGAAGGCCATATGGAAGGCCATAGTTTGGTGGAGGGGAGAAGGAAGGGGGAGAGAAGATATTGCAGGTAGGCAGTATAGCATTTGGGATAGCCCAGAGTGGTGAGAATCATTTACAAGGCATGTCAAATAGTCTTCTTGACTGGAATGAAGAACATGAACTAGTGTATAGTCATTTATAAGAAGCATTAAGTAAGTAGATCTAGGGGGATGTGAAGGTGCTCTATCACTTATTGGAGGTCTTCATAACCCATATGGAGTTTAAATTAGATTTGAGGCAGATATATAAAAGGTGATTGAAATTAATGTAATTTGTCAATATTCTTATGTGTTGGTTTTTGTATCTTATAAGTGGATTTTTTTGTTAAGCAGGCAGTACTGGGGAAGAGAAAACTTAGATAAACCAAAGTCCTTGTCATATTTGCAGTTTGCTAAGGAGAGAAGACACCAGTAATAATATACATGATATGTCCATAAAAGCTGGAAAACACAGTGCCGTGCCATGTCTGGGGGAAGGTTGTTACTCGCTGGGGTTAGGGAGAAGAGGGGATCAGGGAATATTTCAAGGAGTATTGCATTTTTTTGAACTTTAAATGATTGGGAAGAATTTTAAATAAATATAGCAGTTCTGCAAGACAAATATTTTTTCTTTAAACATTAGAATTACTTCATATGATATTTTTTTTAAATTGGCTTTGTGGTTTGTTGGGACTTTGTGATTTTGTGTTTTCTTCACGATTTTTTAGGTGAGGCTTGTTCAGAAGAAAGATACAGGCCATGTGTATGCAATGAAAATACTTCGCAAAGCAGATATGCTTGAAAAAGAGCAGGTAAGAGGAAACTGCAACTGTTATTATTCTGGTTATGTGAGTATCTATTGTTAGGAGCTTCTCAGCTTGATTGCAAATTCAAATGCATTTTTCCTCTGACATTTGTATTACAATGTGTATAATTTTTAATGAATGAATACTCCTATATACAAATTTTTAAAGGAAATAGTTCTTAGGATCTGTTGTTCAGTATTTTAAAAGTTAAAGTATAAGTACCAATTATTTTGGCATAGTTTGTTAGTTAATCATGAGGTATTAACACTTGTCACTTGGAACTAAAAATTATAAGTGTGAGACCTGGTTTGGGAGAGGAGTAGCAGCAAGAAGCATATTGTTCCCCAGCTGCTGAATGTTTGAACTTGTTTGCTTGTAGTTTTTGAAATGAGAGCAAAGAGTTAGGATTTGGTATTTTGACTCTGTCCATCCCATTTTACTTTCTTTGGTACACACAAACAAAGGTTAGGGCTGAAGTTTATCAGTGGAGTTGAGAAGTATAACAAATTTGAACACATGCTGGAGTAACCATGTTAATTTTTCTTTCATGATTGAATTCTTTATATGCAGAATCAAACTCCACCTTGAAAACTGATCTATAAAAAGTGCAAACTCTGTAACTGAGAACAAAATATTGGGATTTGAAGTAGAGGGCAGTTAAAAAAAGACAAATTTGAATGAGAACTTATCTTAATTAAACCTTCAAGTTTTTGGTTGTTGAGTATGTCATAGGAAGAAATTGACCATCTAAGGTTAGACTTTGGTAACTCATGAGGTCCATCTGCATGCTGGAAGGTCACATGGCAAAGTCAGGTCAAGGAGATGACTGACGTTCATAGCTTCAGGAAGGGCTCTTGGAGAAGGGACAAGGACTAAGTGATTCCGGGAGGGCGAAGGATTCAATCCAAATTGCTCTTAAAATTTTGTTAAACTCTAGGTTGTTGAGGATTTTCTAGAAATACAATCTTTCCCTCCCAATTCCATAAGCTCTTAACTCCTTAAAATGTCTTTTGAGGATTCCAGATATATCAGCAGTAATTTTCAAGTTCTGCAACATAGAGCCTGACTCAAAATGCACAAAACTCATACCTATGGGCTATATTTAAATTAGTCTATAACTTACTACTTGTGTAGTGTGAAAATCCAATACCTGATAAGAGAGATAGAAAATAAAAGAAAACCGTGAAGACCAGATAATGACTGGAATGATAAAATTGGCATAACGCCCATGGATGCAATCAGAATGCTTTAGGGGATTTATGGGACTATTTCTTATTGTCCATGATTGAAAAAAATATCCTACCAAATTAGTGAATTAAATCTTCATTTCTTAACCTCTGAGAGTTTTTGCGTTGATTATTAGATGAAAGTATATTTGTATTTCACAATATGTGTTGGTTTCACATTCACATTCCCTCTCAGAGACATAGTTTCATGTACCAACAACTTTTTACAAATCAGAAGATGCGAGTTCAGCAAATAGCTTTAAAATAAATATGTAAGGAAGCACATCTCACTCATTTCTTTATTTTTGTTGTAAATCATAATATAGCTGGTATGGTTAAATGTGCCTTTGCCTGGATGTTTATCTTCTTTGGGGACAGTAATTCAGCTCAGTACAATGAGTGTTTATCAAGTATCTGCTAAGTGTGAAGACTGAAAATTTAGAGTATGTGCTGGAGAGTAATGTATATGGTAGGTTCATTACGGTTCATTACAGTCCTAATATTTCACATTTATAGAACTCTTTCCTGTTTCCCAAATGCTCCCCTTATAACATGAGGTAGGCAAGGCAAGTGATATTAGTTCCATTTTACAGATAAGGAAGCCAGGAAAGGTCAGTGTCTTACTCATGGCCATAGCTCTAATGAGTAATAGACCTGGAATTTGAAGGCAGCTATTACACTTGCAGGTACAATGTACTCTTTCCATTGCATTGTACTGACCCCTTTTCCTCTTGATGTTCTCATACTGGTTAATGGAAATACTTATTAGAATTAGAATTAGAAGAGATGCATTTGCGCCTCCTTGGCTCAGTTGTTTAGAATGCTGTGCTAATCAAGATCAAGACTTTCATATCTGCCTGAACTAGGTATCATTGCTGTTTCCTGGGCCACAGATTTTACCACTCACCTTGTCCAGTTGTCTTGCAGGTGCTTTAACATTAGAAACTCAGGATTTTTTAGAGATAGAAGGGACATCCAATTCTTTAGTTTCTGACTAAACCAGCATGTAATTGGATTAGTAGAAAGCCTTCTCTTCTGCTGGAAAAAGCATTGGAATATGGCAGTGGGTCAGTAGAACCATCTCTGCATACAAAAGATAACATTTTAAATTTACCTGTAAGGTAACTATGAAGAAAACTGAACATTTATTTCCTGCTTCTCCATTTACAATAATGGTTTTGACCTATAGAGACTTGTTTTTTAGAGGCATGAGTAATACTTTATGTAAGGGGATAGTAAGTCTAGTTTTTGTTCAGCTGATAAGAGTAGATGTGTCCTCTGTGGTTTAGAGTTGTCCTATTGTGTTGCTAACTAGAAAGCAAACTAGGCAAAGTGTCAGTACAATTTCTTTGTGTTTTCTTTTTCATTTTAAGAGGAAGACCTGTCTGTGGTAAGATACCCGTATATTGCAGGTAAAGGAACATAAAAACCCTTGTCGTATTCAGAGACTGACCTCTTTTTCTCCATTTCATTCATATCCCATCTTCACCTCCTGTGGTCTTGACTGCTACTTTAGCCACAGAGTAGGATGAGAAGGTGGTAGTGATGACCTTCCTGCCCTCTCTTAACTAACAGGATTTCTGTGGATGCCAGTTGGTGTTTCAGATGTAGCAATGGTTAGGAATTGCAGTATTTCCCAGAAGGCCTTTAGAGAACCAGAGAGAGGACAAAAACTCTCAGCATTCTTTCTGTCATGCTTCACAGCAGTAAGTAGAACCCTCAAAGATACAAAAGAAAATATCCAATACCTGTGGTGATAGAGTGACCTTCAGTCAAGAAAAGATGTGATTGCTTCCATGTCACATTCTAAAAAATGACGCTGTAATGGGATTTTCCGAGATCTGTGTAGGATCACTCAAGCCTTAAGATAGTACTGAAGTCAAGTGGACATGGGCATGGGATAGAGGTTGGGAAGGGAAGAAATCCAGTCCCTCCTGGTGTGCCCTTTCCTTCTTCGTTCTCCCTCTCTCTTTCCTAGTCAAGGAGTAGGTATTTCACATTTCTGAAAATTTTGAAATGGGAGGGAAAAAAAAGCTAAAAATGAAAATGTATGTACTTTACATGTTTAAGAAAACTTTGTTAGTTTGGGAGCAGAGAAATATATGTTCAGTTTGCTCATAAATTAGCAAGTTTGATATATTTAAAAGTGTAAAGGGCAAGGGGAAAAAGAAAAATTCAGAAAATAAGCAGTTTTTCCTTGGTCCATCCTTCACTGTCCCTGTTTTGAATCTTTCCATATTTTTACTATAATTCTCTAAAGTTCCCTGCCCCTGCCATCACATATCTATCAGGAAATATGTTTTAAAACTTAAGCTGTTAGAGATAGTGTCTTGAGAGGAAAAGACTAATATCCTGAGCTGGAATATTAGAGAATTCTGTTGTCTCTGGGCCTGGCTCAGATCTTTCACTTCAATTTGGTCAGCATTTGTTGAGTCCTTACTGTATACTTAGAATCAAACTAGTCAAGCACTAGTTCTTGAAGACTCACAGAGGGCTGACTCACAATCATATTTTTAAGGAAGGAGTTTCGCATTTCATTTCTTTATGTTGTGATGGGAGTTATCCACAGAGCCTCAATTTCTGTCTTATTCCCATTGCTAAGGGTTGTTTTGGGGGAAGTCCATGGAAAAGGATAGTGGCAATCATTGGGCAATTCTAACTGTGAAAAGTCTTTGTTGGAGCAGTGGGTTCCTTTGTGAGTTGTAATTTGCTTAAAAACCACCTGTGCGGCTGGTGGGGTTGGTTTTCCCCCTCCTTTTCATCAGTCGAGAGCCCTCATCACTGAGGACCTTCAAGTCGGTGTCTCAGTGTTTCCAATTGGGGGTTGGGAAGTTTGACTGCTTTCAGCAGTTCATTCTCTCTTGCATCATTTCACAACTGAATCTTCAAACGGTGCTTGAATTGTTTGAACAAAAATGCGTCTAATAAAGCAGAGCAAGGCTTGTCATTAATCAAATGCATATACCTCCAGGTTGGCCACATTCGTGCGGAGCGTGACATTCTAGTGGAGGCAGACAGTTTGTGGGTTGTGAAAATGTTCTATAGTTTTCAGGATAAGCTAAACCTCTACCTAATCATGGAGTTCCTGCCTGGAGGTAATTACTTGATGATGAAAAGGTCATTTTTCCTTTTTGTTCTGTGGCTGTTTTCTCTCTCACCAATTAACCCTCCTTCCTACTTCTCATTGTGCTCACTAAAGGTACTCTCTGTATCTTTTTTTTAGGTTTATAAAGGAGGACACTAACCTGTCTAGTTGGGTTGAGGTGCTACCTATAACCTTAGTGCCATAAAAGTCACCTTCTCATCCATTCCCATGATTTCAGATGGACATTCCATTTTTTTTTTACTTAGGTGTATACTGGGAGGCCCTTTCTGTATGCTTTCCTGCCAGTGAGAATCATTTTATGTCCCCAAGTGACAGTGTCAATGCTACACAAATATTTGACATAACACCTTTTAAAAAAACTGATTAATGACTATTAAATATTTCATTATCCAAACTGACAGCCAGGAGTTTTCATATTTCATAAACACCAAGCTTTACTGTATTCAGCATGTGCATCTTCTAGACAAATCAGAAGCAAACCTCAGTGGCTGGAGGTCGATAACATCTGTTCTCATGAATATGAGTTACTCCCCAGTGGTCAGATGAGTTTTGAGCAGGTTTTGGTGGGGAAAAGAAAAAATGTTTTTGTTTCCTAGAGCAAAATAATAAAAGAAATAATTGCTAATAATAATTTTTACTTAAGCTTCCCATCTTGTCCTAAACAATGTTACTGTCTGTCATTTAGTAACAGCCTATGAAAATTAAGAAAGTGGAATGGCACCTAGTATGGTAGAGACATTCTTAAAATTGAATGTGAGTGCTCAGGTATTTGAAGAGATCCAGCATGCTCATTGGCACTCAACGTTAGGTTCTTGCTTTTAACTCTTCTCCACAGTTCTGCTCTTCCCACTCCCTTCACTCTCATGCCCTCAGTTCTTCTATGCTCTTCCTGCTCCCCCTCCCATGACTTTCTTCACATTCTTTGGACTCTGCATCTGGCATTGTCTAAGTGGACTGGGCTGTATGTACTGAGCCCCCTGCTTGAGTCCTCCGATCACCTGAGAAGGTTTGAGTGTGGCTAGCCTCACTCCTTGGGGATGCCACATATACCCAGATGTGTTTGAGGGAATGTCACCTACCAGATGGGTGGCTCATAGTGTTGACTAGGGGTGGGATCAAATTTTTCAAGATCTGGTCAGAAAAAAAAGGAAGGACTTGGATTACTTAATAATCGTTTTTAATTTGCTTTGCTCCAAAAAAAATAGCTTTTCCCTCCTTCTAAATTATGAGTGAGATAAAATGTAGAAAACATCATTATAGTGAATTCAAATCCAAGGTTTTTTTCTCCTCTTGATTATTGCCTCCTTTGTTATAATCACATATAAATTCTGTACTTTGTATTTCATCTCTTACTCTTAGCTTTAAATGTACTTTCTGTGCATATTTTTCTAATTTTTGCTTTGTTCTAACTCCTGATTTGGGGGCAGAATTTTCTTTTTGCCCTTTTGTCTGTTAAAAGAAAGAAATAACAAAACTTTGACTTCACAGAAACTTAAAGGAAGTTAACTTTTGACTGGTAAAAATTTTTATATTTTCAAAATATTGGACACAGTGTAACATTATACACCTTTAAATGGCTTTTTATGAAACTGAAAAATAAATGAACCTGACAAGTGTTAAGTGTGTGTTTATGAAGCCAATTTTTTTAAGATCCCAATATGCAGTTATTATCATCCATATTTAATTTTGTCAACTAACATTTACGTGAGTGCCAACTTCGTGTTTTTTGTTTGGTGTCCCAATTCAGTATTGTGAACAAAAATGACAGAATATCCTTAAAAATGAAAAATGTTCACATATTTGCCTAATAGCTCTTTAATAGCACACATGTGTACTTTGTGGAAGTGCTATTTAATGCTAAATGTGTATATGTGTGTTTAAATAAACAGGAATAGAATTGTGGCCATTAGAGAATACCAGAAATAAAGCAGAGTAGATACTCTACTCTGTACCTTTGTTCAAAAAACCCGAAACAAGACGCCTCACAATAAACATGACACACATTTAACATCTCTTAACATCTCATTAAAGTTATAAGAAATTCCTTTGATACTGTAAAACAGAATTCTAGTCCTATGAACAAAATTAGTCAACTCAATGGCAAAAGCTATTTTGCATTTGGGGTGGGTTTTTTTCCCCTTTAAATCTTTTAAGTTACTTACCATTTCCACCCTAAGCTTGGAGTACAAATCAATTTTGGAAGACAGAAAAGTACTCATTATTCCAGCTGTGTGACTGTAGAGCAGAATAGCTGTTCAGAAAACGGTTGACATTCACACAGCATTTTATGGTTAACCCAGCATGTTGCCTATGTTCTGCAATTTGATCCCCACAACAATCCTCTGAGGTGGGGAGGACTTCATTGTTCCCATTTTGCAGATGAGGAAACTGATGTTCAAAGAGATGAGTGCCTTCCTCAAACTCAGAGCTAGTATGAAGCTAAGCCAAGATTTGACCCCTGAATTCCTGGCCCCACGTCTGGGGCTCCTTTCATTATGCCACCCTTCACTAGAAGTAGCAGGAGCAAAAGTCAGATGACCAGAACTTATTCATTTTTTGTTGTTTTTTTTGTGTGTGTGTATGGTTGCTTTGTGTCTTTTTCCAGGTGACATGATGACCTTATTGATGAAAAAGGATACTCTAACTGAAGAGGAGACTCAGTTCTATATAGCCGAAACGGTGTTAGCAATTGACTCAATTCATCAACTTGGATTTATCCATAGAGACATCAAACCAGATAACCTCCTCTTGGATAGCAAGGTATCAGAAAATAATGCCAATTAGCAGTGCTTTAACAACACTACTACTGGTAGTAATTAAGATAAGGGAACTTGAAGATAGCTTGCTAACTCTTGCCACTCTTAAAAGGACACATTTGTATATTTTCTATAGGTTGAAGGACATATTTTGAATATGGTTTTGAAGGATAAAGGCCGTTTCTAATTTTGGCAAATTAGTTATAAGAGGTCCAAAAGATGACGTCATATCGTACTGATTTAAGTATTATTAGCTCTTTAATAACATCTCACTTTTTCAGAACCACAGTCAAGATAGAAAATAGATCTGAAAGCCTGCTGAGTTTCCAGAATAGATGTCACAAAGGCTCCCAACTCATAGCAAAGCCTTTGGGTACTCGCTCACATCCTGTTTGGTCTTAAGCTGTGTACAGTTTTAATAGGCTTAGTTCTCTGTCTCCAAAACCCACAGCAGTTGTGAAGAAGCCAATGCAAAAGGAGAAAGACTGCCATATATATAAACACACAGATAACACTGAAAAGTGCCCATAAAAAACCTGCCAGAAAGAGAAAGAGAAACTATAAAAAGAAACCCCAAAACTCACACAGAGCGGTCTGGGACCATTTAGTGTAGGGACAAATGTCGGCAGCTCCTGAGGGTATGACTGAATTACGTTTTGGTGAAATAATTTACTGTTCCCAATGATGACCAAGAGTCATCAAGAAAAATGAAATTATGTTCTTTATGCTCTATTTAAGAAGCAGAAGTGAGGCTCATGATAAAATAGTTTTGGTTAAAATGACATTTTAGTTCTCATTAGGCTCAAGAAAGCTACAGCTTTCCAGCTACCTGGAAAAGTTGGCTATCAAAAATAACTCATTTTCAAAAGGTTCCAGAAATCCAGGATTTTATTGTAATAGTATTGACAGTGTCCTGACATTGAAAAATTTAGAGAATAGACTGAAAATATAATATCAGTTTGCTTGACAGAGATTCATAATTAGGTTGTTTATCTGAAAAGCATAATTGTGCTATATGGGAAAATTGTGTTTGGCAGTTTTTTTAATTGATCTTAGTCTTCTGCAGTTAAAAGAAATTACATTTAATTGTTTGAAAGCAATGTTCTGAGAAAAATAGGGTTTTTTGATACTGCGGAAACATTGCCTGTGGTATTCTGTTCCTAGCTCTGCCTTTAACTGACTGGATGACTTTGGGCAAGTCATTTTGCTTTTCTGGGCCTCAGTTTCCCAAATTTCCTTCATCTGTTAAATGATCTCTAAGGTCCATTCCAGCTCTGACATTCTTCAGTTCTGTGAAATCTATTTTTAACTGAAGGAATTTTTTATGAATTTTTACCTGGCCTTTCCTTGGGCTCACTTTAAAACTAAGCTCCCGTGCTGTTGGACCCGATGTGCTTTAGAGCAGAGAGGTTTAAAAGCAAGACAACTGGGCCTAAAATAGTGGAAGGGTTAGATGGGGGAAAGAAAGACATTAGGTACAGATCTCATTTTTATCTTGTACACAATGGCTTGGACATCGACAGATAGTCTAGGCTTTTAATGCTTACTACAGAATTCAATTTGTAGGGTCAAATAACATAATAAAGCTGGACTATGTAAGGTTCTGCATTCCAACAATTAATTTACATGTTTAACTTGTTATGGAAATATAATCTTTCATGCTGAATTTTACATGTACTCACAACTATAGACTTTCTTCAGTTCAAAGTTTGAAAAATATGCTCTGAAGGAACTGATTTAGAGATCTCTGTGCATGGCCTTTAAAAGACCTACTCTGCTGCTTTTGGAGACACTCATCTTCACTCCAGAGAGCTGAGAAGTGCCTGCTTCCTACTACTTTGACATTTATAAATTGGATTCTTTTTTCTCATTTGTAGAACAAGCTAATTTACCGGTCTTAGGAAAGAAAAAAAGAAACAAAGATGCTAGATCAAAAACTTGGCCTAGAAATGACCTATTTCATTTATTATTACCTTACTGTATTCGAACACTCCAGACTATTTTTTTGTGAAAAAAGTTCCATAGGTTTGATAGCTTACCCCAGATGATCATTGCTTCTCAATTAACCAGACAAACTTTTCAGGCTCTGTGCTCTGGGAAGTTAGTTCTGTCGTAGTATTACGCCACCTTGAAGAAGACACAGAATTCTTCAGAAGTTAGATTTAGTTTTTAAAAATCACCATACATTCACTTTAGAGATGTTATGGGCATCACAGGTGTAGGTCATTTTCTGTTGCTTGTCCTTATTTCTGGTCTTTATTTGTCTTGTCATTTTCTTCATAGGGCCACGTGAAGCTTTCTGACTTTGGCCTCTGCACAGGACTGAAGAAAGCTCATAGGACAGAATTTTATAGGAACTTAAATCACAGTCTCCCCAGTGACTTCAGTAAGTTTCTAAAACCTCAGAAGAGCTGTTCCATAGTAGTTAAAATAAATTGGATAAGTTGAGAAAGTCAGATTTGTTATCTTGGTGTAGATGTACTCATGACAGAGAAGCATTTTTTCTCAGGTTTAGCTTTTAGAATTATACTGCTCCAACCTCAGACACTTGACACTTACTAGCCATGTGACCTTGGGCAAGTCACTTAACCCCAATTGCCCTGCCTTCCCCCTTCCAAAAAGCAAAAAAAAAAATTACCCTGCTGTTTAGATCCTGGAAATCAGTTTGATGCAGGTGGCCTGTGAGACAGCTGAGTGTGGAGTCATAAACTGCCATTTTGGATACTCTCAGTCTGACCTTGGCCAAGTAACTCAGTGTCCTTAGGCCTCAGCATCTTCACCTGTAAAGTGAGGAGGTTGAGCTAGGTGACCTTTGGTCCTTTCCAGCCTTAGCTCCATAATCTGTGAATGTAGAAGACAGGCAGATGTTGAGAATGGTCTTTGCCTTTCCAATATTCAGATTACTCGTGATGACCATGGGCAAAAACCAGAAGACTATGGGAAAAATTAGGTGACTGGCTCCTGACATCACTGTAGATGGTTCAGCCCAAGCAGTAGATGTTGTATCTTGACCAAGTCAAGTCACCAAGCATTTGTCAAGCACGCATGTGGAGCAAGGCAAAAAAACAGTGCCTTCTTTCAAGGAGATCCGAGGGTAATGGGGAGACAACATGCCAGTAGCTATTCCCAAAGTGCTTTTCCTGGGACATCATATAAGTACTTAAAATACAGACCTCTCATGTGAGTGTGTATGTTCCCTTCACACATTACAATAAAATCTCACTAACTTAAATAATAAAGGAGGGCTGGTACAGTGATTCTGAATCATTTTTTAAAAATGTGGCTGTATTACTTTTAGATAAAATACAGTAATGAATTACGAATAGGTACTAATAAGTAAAAGGTAAACTGATTTTTAAAGTTTGTTTTTGCCGCTAAAGACTATTCCCATCCTTCTTTGTGATGTGGACATTATCTTGGGGTTCTCTCAGCAGATCTGAGCAGGCTCCTGGTGTACCTCTGGTGGTGGGCCAGCCACTGTGCTAAGCAAGCACTCCAGAACTGTTCTGGCATTTGATCCTCATAACAACAATAATAGTCAACATTTCTGTAGTGCTTAGTATATGCCAGGTACTGTACTTTATAGTTGTTGTCTCATTTAATTCTCACAATAGTCCTAGGAGATATGTACTGTGATTATCCCCATTTTACAGATGAGGAAATTGAGGCAAACCTGGGTTAAGTGACTTTCCCAGGGTAATGTGGTTGGCACAGATAAAAATGCTTGGATAGATCTTAAATGGAAAAAAAAGTTTTACCTCCTGCATTCAGAAGTTTTATTTGTTTTTCCTAATCTTCTTCCTGTCTGTCAGAATTTAGATAACTCAGTCCCTGCATTTATGAAGCTTATAGCCTAGACTTCTTTTTTTTTTAAATTTTAGTTTACATCATTCATTTCCACGAAATTTTGAGTTACAAATTTTCTCCCCATCATTCCCCTCCCCACCGCCCCAAAATAGCCATCCCATTGTATCCACCCTCCCCCAATCTATTCTCTCCTATGTCTTCCCCCCTCACCCCTCTGACTTTCCAGTAGGGTAGGATGGATCTCCCTACCCCAGTGCCTGTGTATCTCAAGTTCCAGTTGAATGTAGTTAATGATAATAATAATAATAATTGTATTTATATATATACATATATATATATTTTTAACATTTGATTATAGAACTTTAAATTCTAGATTCTTATCCAGAGTTAGAAAGATACACAAGCAGGTTTTTGGGTTTTGTCCTTTTTTGGGGGGTGGGGGAGAGGGAACACTGTGATTTAAAGTTATAAATTTCTTTGGAGATGTGGATGATATTGATGGAAAGTTTACATGAACTTGAGTCAAGACAAGAAAGGGAATTTTAAAATTCTCAATTTAAAAAAATCATAACGCAAGT
>CM053586.1:175902826-175918876 GCA_028646515.1 Pseudochirops corinnae
CTCTCATTTGGTTTTCAAAATCCTTCTTCAGCTGATCTCTAGCTTTAAGGCAATCTTCCTGTTTATTGGAAGCTTTTGGTGTGGGAGTTCCGGCTGTGCTGTCCTCCTCCCTCTTCCTGCCTTGATCCTTCCTTTCTCCAAAGAAGAAATCTAGGGTTTGGTTGCTGTTCTTACTTTGCTTCTTATGCTTATTCTTATTCATGGTTGGTCAGTCCGTGATTTTTTTTTTTTTTTATCTCTGTGGAACTCTGCTTCCAGAGGGGAAAGCTCTGTCCCAAATCGCTGGGGTTTTCCCAGCTGCTGGAGCTCTTAGGAGGCCGCTGGGTCCCTCCCCAACTCTGACTCACTGAAAAAAAAAACCCCAGAACCAATGCCAAGACCGCGATATGGATCCAGGCCACTCAACGCGAGAGCAATTGGCCTCTGAACAATTGCTTGGTCCCCCTGCATTCTGCAGGCCCAGGAGCTCTGAAGCAGCAATGTGGAGGCAGGTGCAAAACCTCTGCTTCTGTGGCCTTGTTGCCCTGGAGCCGTTTTGGCCAGACCCACTTTTCTCCCTTGATTTTGCCGAGCTCCACTAACCTAATTCTGGATACTGCCACAGTTGCCGCATATCCGCTCTCCTGAAGCTCCAGCCGAGGCTCGGCTCCTCTTGTCCAGCCACCTCCGGGGCATAGCCGCAGTTTCAGGCTAGGCTGGTTTCGGCTTGCAAGGCTGAGATGGTTCTTCATAGCCTGGCTGACTTTAGTGGAAAGTATATTTGTGTGCGTTTTGGAGTTCTAGAATTTGTTTAGAGTCATATTTTATGGGTATTTTGGGGTGGCTATGTGAGAGCTGCGATATGTTGCTGCTCCTATGCCTCCATCTTGGCTCCGCCCCTCCGTAGCCTAGACTTCTGAAGATATATTTTATTGTACATTTAATTTCAAAACCCTCAGTTGGGTATTTTTTTTAAACCAATTTAACCTAGGTTTTCCTTTCCTATAAGTGAAACCCTGAAAATTTTCAAAGGGGAAAAATTACTTAAAATTTTGTGTTCATTTGGTGACTGCTATATGCAGCTAGCTGTGTAACTCACATGGCAGGGTTGTTTTAGTCCATATGAACTACAGTGCAATAATTAGTGCTTATGAAATCTTATACATTTAGGAACTTTAATGGTGTTAATGTTAGAATTAATAATAATATCTCTAGGCCTGTTACAAATAGTTTTTTTTTCATTGATTTACCTATTTACTCATGTTCTTCCCCTTGTCTGGGTCATAGAAAGCAAATTCAGGAAAAGGTTAGATTACTTCTTGTCCAGGATGTTGTAGAAGGGATTTTTCTGGTTGCGGCTTGGACTAGGTGACCTCTTAAGAAATTGGCCATAGCAAAAAAAAGTTTATTTCTTTCCATACTGTGGCATTCTATATATCTGAATTATTGTAAATTCTGAATTAAAGAATTTGCTTTTCAGAAAATTCTGATTTTATAGCCTGCCACCAAAAAAAAATGAGATTAGAGTTTACATACAGATGAGTTGAAATAGCAAAACCTTAGAGTGCCCCTTGAAGAATCTGAAAACTAAGAGTGGAACAGAGCTGTCCAAACCTTGATTCATGCTCATTTTCCTCCTACCTCTAGCTTTCCAGAACATGAATTCCAAAAGGAAAGCAGAAACCTGGAAAAGAAATAGACGCCAGCTGGTAAGTAATCTTTAGGACCTATGATTTGATGAATACTGAATAAGCATTGGGAATATCTTTACCTTAGCTCAGCAGTTCTCAACCTGTGGGTCGTGACCCCTTTGGGGGTCAAATGGGGTCGCCTAAGACCATTGAAAAACACATATTTCTGATAGTCTTAGGAACTGAGATACCACTCCTCTATCCATCTCCAGGCAGGTCTGCCCACATGCAGATACGACCACATACGAGTGTTAAAGGGTCGCGGCATTAAGAAGGTTGAGAACCACTGCCTTAGCTGATGTTCAAAATGAAAAACATAAAGAAGTTCAAGAAGGATTTTGATAATTAATTTATAGTTGGTAGGTATTTGGAACTTTGGAGTTTGTAATTGTCTTCTCTCTCCACAGCTCCAAACTAGTTGAGAACTTGGAATCAGTATTCTCACTTTAATCATATCTTGTGATGGGAGGGGATATTATTTACTTTTACAAAGCTTAAATTGCCTCCAAAATAAAAATGTTAGTCCAGTGGCTTAAAGTTAAATCTGGTTCTCAAAAGCAAAGTTTTATAAAGGCCACTTAACACTTTAAGAAACTCAGTGTCTGCTTGGACAGGACTGAATTGAAATGCATTTCTGATTTCTCTGGACATTAAAGTGGTTTTTTTTGGGAGTGCTAAAGCTTGGTGTGGTACCTGTTCTTTTTTCTCAGGAACTCCAGATCATCTTTAAATAGCTAAACTTTTCTCACTAGCCAAAAATCTGTGATTCAGCTATGGATTTAGGAGAATAAATGTCAGACAGAATCTGTTAAGAAGTTCCTTTATTTCTCACTCTAGAGCAGTGGTTCTCAACCTTCCTAATGCCATGACCCTTTAATACTCGTATGTGGTCGTATCTGCATGTGGGCAGACCTGCCTGGAGACGGATAGAGGAGCAGTGTCTTGGTTCCTAAGACCATGGAAATATGTGTTTTCCGATGGTCTTAGGCGACCCCGTTCAACCCCCAAAGGGGTCACAACCCACAGTGTAGGCTGACTGGAAGTTTATTTTACATCTAACAGGATGAGGAAACCCCTCCTAAAAAATCTTTTCTTTAAAAAAAAAGTTTTTTGCTTTAGCATCACCTTCATTTCCAAATATATGACTTTGTTTCCAAATATATGACTTACCAAACCCTCATAACAAAAAATAAAAAAGAGAAAGGAGAAAAAAAGGTAGTTGAACAAAATTAACCAGCACATAACTCAATCTGACTGTGTATGTTATGTTCCACACCCAGTGGCTCCTCCATCCTCACATCCTTGCTGCCTCTGTTGAGAAGGAAAGGCATATTTCCTCATCTGTTCTTTGGGGCCGAGCTTGGTTGTTACAATTACATGGCCTTAAGTTTCTGTTTTGTTTTTTTATGTTATTAGTTGTTGACTGCATTGTTTTCCTGGTTCTGCTTACTTCTCTTTGCATCAGTTCATATAAATCTCCCTATGTGTATATTCAGTCATTTTTTTCTTACAGCATTGTAATTAAAGGCCCCAATTTAACCTTATTCCACTGTGCTAATTTCTAAATTGTGTTCATTCTAAGTTTTGTGAAAGTAGGGACAATGTATTATTCACTTTTCTATTTCCAGCCCCTAAACAGAAACCTATATAATAGTAAGCACTTGTTAAGTGCTTGAGTAATTAAGTACAAATACCTTAAATTAGCCTTTGAGATCCATAAATTACAACTTGGGAGCCACTTCTGACTTTCCCAGGAAGCTTTTTGCAATTTCCTTGTTGCAGTATTTGACAGTCCTTAGTTAAAAACCTTTTTACATGTGAACGGAATCCTTCATACTGATTTAGGGCTATTGTATTTTATTCCCTTCTCAATTGAAATAGAGAACAGGTGGCCAAGATCCTCATAATATCCTGTCCTAGAGCTGAAACCTTGCCACCTGTTACTCTTATTATCTCCAGGGCAAAGAACTGTGTCCTTTGACCTTTCATAATAAATCCTGTTAGGCTCCATGCTAGCTATGGGCTTTAAACTAATGTATAACAAGAGCTAGTCTAGTGTTAACAGTGTAACTTCTACTTCACCGTCATTTTCCCCAACTATCTTGAGCAGCTTGAGAGAGAGAGAGAGAGAGAGAGAGAGAGAGAGAGAGAGTAAGTGTGTGTGTGTGTGTGTGTGTGTGTGTGTGTGTGTGTGTGTTTCAATAGTAGGTTGCCATTGAAAAATTAAGCATCCCAGGATGTCTTTTCAACCACTTATATACTTTATGATATAGATACTTTAGAGATAAGAATGAAAATGAAAACTTTCCCAAGGTGACTCCAAAGGTCAAATACTTATATGTCCATTGTTTTAAGTAAACTTATTTCTGTAAAATGTGTAGAAATGATCAAGCAGAGAAACTCAAGTGAATTATGTAAACTAAAGCCTTGATGTGAAATAACATGCAAGCTAGCATATAGCTTATGGTTTAGATGACTATAACTGGGGTCAAATTAATACTTATTATGAGTACCGAGAGAAAGAGGAGAGTAAAGTTCTGGAAGTTGTGAGTGTCAAGGTGAAGCAGATCTATGCATGAGAAAATTTCCAAGCTTGTTCTGAGGAAGAAGGATTAGTCAAATGGTTGAGGGGAAAGATTCAAAATTAGGAACATGACTTAAAGAAAAATGAACTCTCAAGTGGTGAGTACAGCTCCCAATATAGACATGCTGCTATTCAGCACTGTACCCCCATATTCTACCAGTCTAGCCACCATCTTAATATCTCTTTTACCGAGACTATTCAGTTTAGTCTGTTGAAGGGTTTTTATTTTCTAAAATAATACTCTGATTATATGATATAAGTCTCTGGGGAACAGAGAATTTCATTTATTGCCAACTTTGTTGAAACATGTATTCTTTAGAACAGAGGATGCCTCTCTCTAGCTTCTTTTGTCTGCAGTTGGCATTGCAAATATCTCTTTTTCTTTGGGAGTGTACAGTCTGTAAGTCTCAAACTTAAAACTTTAAGTGAACTTTAAAAAAAACCCACACGTTTTTTACCTTAATACTCAGATAAACTTCTTGCTAATACTTTACTCTCTGGTGGCTTACTGGTACCACCCAGTTGGAATTTAGAAAACATACTTTTCATATGGACATAACATCTTAAATACAGTATTTAGATTTGCTAAATAAATACTGGAGGACCCTCAGTCATATCTTAAAATGAAGCTTTCAGACATAAATGTTACTACCAAAGGCTAAACCTTTGGATTTCCTTAAATACAAGAAACTTATAATATTCATAGATCTAGAGCCCAAAGGGACCTCCAAGGCCAGTCTCATCATTTAGAGATAAGGAAACTGAGATCCAGGGAAGTCAAGTGAGTTACTCAAGCTCACACAGATACCACTAAGTATTAGAAGTGGGATTTGAGCCCAGGTCCTCCAACTCCAGAGCCACTATTCTTTCCACTCTCATCTTCACCAGGGTTCCTTTGGGCTCAATAAATTACTAGGTTTTGGACATATTTGGGAATACTTTCATCTCAGTGACAAACCTGTATTGATGATATTAAAAAGATTCACTGTTTGGGCAAATCAAAAACTTGACATGAAGGTATGTGGGGTCCTTTGTTTAGATTAGGGTGATAATGGTTATGTTTTCCTCTGTTCTTCATTTTCCTCTGACATTTTGTATATTTTTCAGGCCTTCTCCACAGTGGGCACTCCAGATTACATTGCTCCTGAAGTGTTTATGCAGACTGGATACAATAAGCTCTGTGATTGGTGGTCTCTTGGGGTTATCATGTATGAAATGCTCATTGGTAAGTTACAGATTATCTGAAGACCTGATTCTGTCTAACCAAAGAAGATCCCTCAGTGACCCTAGAATCAACTGTCTTTTGGGGAGATGTTGGGGGTCCCTTTTGCATACGCCTCCTCTTTAGTTCCAACAAACAATATTTCCTTTGGTTCTAGTGGTAAAGATTCCTCCTACTAATTTCTCAAATTGAGACATGAATCTGGGAGTAGTCACTTGTTCATAGGATTATTATCTTATTAGTTGCTTTTGAACTTCTTGTTATTTCTCAGTCTTTTTTTTATTTATTTCATCCCTCTACTCTTTTTCATCAATGAAATTTATAGAGCACTTGCTTTCTGTAGAGGAATATTGTGGATATTATTCCACTTATTCCTTACCTTCATTCATCTTTGTATTCATTCACCCACTTGTTTTCATTAATAAAACAACAATATGTGTATCCCTTTCTTACCAGTTTTGATTATGTATTTGGGGGTGCATATCTGCAATTATTTGGGCATAGACTGTGTATGTATGTGTATGTACACAAACATATATGTACCTAGACGAAGATGGAGGTTTCCAGATGTGGTCTTTTGAATGAGGGGTAGTATCTTTCTTTGAATAGGTAGGTATCTGGGCGAGGGTCTATGTATATGAGGTGAAAGTGTGAAGGAGCAGTAGGTGGTGGATGAGAGCATACTTGTACGTACATCCTTGTCAGGAGTCTTCAAACTGAGAAATGAAGGTCATCTTAAACCCTGGGCTTTCTTCCCAGACCTAATTAAGTTCTTTTGTTCTCTTTCCATGTAAGAATGGCCCTGTCTGAGGTGTTTTCTTAGTATTCTTTCATTTCTGCTTTAGAAGTTTTAGTTCCTTTGCCCTGGGCCAATTACTTCCCTCTTTCTTCTCTCGCCTGAAGCTTTTGGCTGGCATCTCCCTAGCAGCATCAAAGAGGACAACAACAGTTCTGCTGGTTCAGGAGCTCTGAGAAAATGAAATGGCAACTCAGATTTTTTCAGCATCAGTGGGAATTCTCTATGCCATGGCAAGATACAAGTTTAGTTAGAGTTTGTGATTTTTAGCAGTTAAGGAAATTAATCATAATTAATCAGTTTGGAAATATCAAACTCTGTGGACAGGGACTCTCAGATTCTTTTTCTTATTCCAGGTTACCCTCCTTTCTGTTCTGAGACTCCTCAGGAAACTTATAAGAAGGTGATGAATTGGAAAGAAACACTGACTTTTCCTCCAGAAGTTCCAATTTCTGAGAAAGCCAAGGATCTTATTTTAAGGTACCCTTTAGAGTGAACTCTGCAGAGTCTTTGGTGCTTAGGAATCAAATTTAACATTTAACCCTTTCTCTTAAAGAAGGAAATTAAAAAAAAAATCTCTTCCTAATGATAAAAGCAGCATGGTCTAGCAGGTAGAGAGTTGTATTCTTTGTCAGGAAGGCCTGGGTTCCAGTCCTGTCTCTGACACGTACTGGATGTCTGACCCTAGGAAATTCACGTAACCCAGCAACTCTCTTTTTCTCTCTCTCTTTTTTTTTTTTTTTTTTTTGCTTTTTGGAGGTGGGAGGGCAGGGCAGTTGGGGTTAAGTGGCTTGCCCAAGTTCTCACAGCTAGTAAGTGTTAAGTGTCTGAGGCCAGATTTGAATTCGGGTCCCCCTGACTCCAGGGCCGTGCTCTGTTCACTGTGCCACCTAGCCACCCCACCAAGCAACTGTCTTCAGACCAGAAGTTGCAGAGCAAATGCTGATCTGTTTTGGTAGAGGTAGTTTATTCACTCGGAGTTCCTTATACCAATTAAATCACAGGTGTGGTCCAGACTCTATGTGTGTGTGTGTGTGTGTGTGTACAGTCATACATATACAAATACACATATGTGAGTATATCTACATGTGTACGTCTATACATGCATATATAGAAGAGAAAGAAATTGCATGTGGGCCTTATTCTTTTCTAGATTCTGCTGTGAATGGGAACATAGGATTGGAGCACCTGGAGTTGAAGAAATTAAGAGTAATCCTTTTTTTGAAGGAGTTGACTGGGAACATATCAGGTAATACTATTGAAAACCAATTTATTCAATGTGGCTTTTTAGAAAGTTTGTTCATATTTGGAAATTTAGCCTGTATCATTGCCAAGTTAGGTACATGGAGATATCTGAAAAATTCTGGAATTACATTCCTATAAAGACTGGAAGCCAGCCATTCCTCAAATCTGTATCCTATATGATTACGCTTAAGGGAGTAACTATGGGTAGACTTTGGTTTCCTAGACTAAAGGATCAGACTCAGAAAACAATTGTTCTTACTTAGAGCTAAGCAGTCTTTATGTTACCTCATACAGAGTGCTCAGTGAATGTTAAACTTATTTAGAAATTGAATTTGAAAATTGAGATCTGTGATTAGGACTGATTAATATAGATAAAGCCAGTGTTGGGCCTAGGGCATATTTGAGGAAAAGAAAGAAAAGGGAGTAGGAGAGAGAAAAGAAGGAATGAAGATATATATGATTTGGAGTGGGAATAGAGTGCTCTCCACAATGACTTGAAGTGTCCAGACCCTCAGTGGCTGTTCAGCATCGAACACACTTTGTGTTGAACAGGACATTGAGCCATCAGACTTGCTCCAGCCCCTTAGCACTGAGGAATCAGCCCTCCAGGCAGAGCTTGATGATTCTGCTGCAGGCAGCTCTTGAGGGTTCAGAGGCAGATGTACCAGATCCATGTTTTTTCATTTTCCTTCCCATAGCCTTCTTTTTAGATTTCTCACATGTTGAAGGTGGACAAGAGGAGAGGTGAAGTTAAATACGGATTTGCCCATTATATCCTTTTCTAGTAAAAGGAACAGGAGATTGAAATGTCTAGTTTTGGTTTTCATTTACCCTTTCTCTCCTTGCCCTGTCCTACAAAAGATTAGGAATTAGCTACATGTTAGTTTCACTTAGGTGGAGCCCATTTATTGCCCTGCCTTGATTAGCCTTCCCAGGTCTAGTAGAAGTGCATGCCACTTGTCAGATGTGGCCTTTCTTGCGGCCAGACTTTGGTATTCTAATCCAAAGCATGAGATTGACAAGAAGATTGCTCTTACTTAGACCTAAGCAGCTCCTGTAGTGCATTTATCAAAGGAATAAAGCTCGATTTGATCGATATCCCTCCCTCCTTCCCCCCATTACAGTTACGCATTCCGCATTGCCAGGGTGTCAGGCACAGCACCACCACGATGTGGAAAATCCATGTAAAATTTTATGGCCCTCCCTTCGTACCAGAAAAGAAAATTACTGTAAGCACCCTTTTATGGGGCGTTTACAGTATTTTATTGTAAAATTTGGGCTTTTAAGTATTTGGTCGTAGGCTCTATGCCCTCTGCTGGCCTTCCCAAGTCTTCTGTGGCTTCCACAAAACTCTCCCCAAATTCTCCTTTAATTTTTTGTGCTGACCCGTGGCATATCAGAATGCTGATGGGGAAAATGGTGATGTGAAGGGATAACTGCACCAGTTGATTAATTCTTGCTGCATCTCCTCCTGCAGGGAGAGGCCTGCTGCAATACCAATTGAGATAAGAAGCATTGATGACACTTCAAACTTTGATGAGTTTCCTGAATCTGATATTCTTAAGCCAGCAGGTAACAGCACTCTTTCCTTCCACTCAGTCTGTTTTTCCCAGCAGTTGCCTCAGCTTTCCACCAAGTTTGGAACAGTAATGACCGAGCCATAAGGTACAGAGCATGTACGTAAGCTAAATCCCTCTTAGTCCTTCCCAAGTACTGTTCCCTTCAGCCCGTAAGTGCAGTGACGCATTGAAGGGTGTGGAAGGGTGAAGGAGCAGTTTAGTCTAGAGTTAGCAAGCATAGGACTGAACCCATTCCCAGGGCAACCAAACCAGATTAAAATGTAATTGGGAAATAGTTAATAAAATAAATAAAAATACATTTGAACATAGATAATGTTAATGAGTGGTTTTCTAAGTCATTATGCACCCACAGAGATCCCTGTATACAGTTTAGTGGCCCCTGTTTCTATTTGAGTTTGATGCCATTGGTATATTAGGAAGAATACAGGACTGAAGCTGGGGCCTGGGGTTTGAAGACTGACTGGCTCTGCTTGTCTGCGAGATCTTGGGGCCTCTTTTTCCTTATCTGTAAAATAAAGAGGTTAAAACAAATGATCTCAAAGGTGCCTTCTCGCTCTGAATCCTGTTATTTTTATGACAGGAAGTGAATTAAACTGCCATATTCACACAGCTCAGTTGGCCCCTTTAAGATCTGCCTTCAATGCCTGCTTTGTTTGCTTAAAAACCTAATTAGAATGCTAGAAACTAAAGCAAAAGCTGCTGACTTTTATCTTTTATTGGGGCATTTTTAGGAGATTATTCTTAGGTACCAAAAATTTAAATGGGAACCAAATATGATATCTTGAGGGACAACCAGGTAAGTTTCCCCTTTAGAAACTGAAGTAAGTTCTTGAGGATACAACAGTGTATAGAGTATCCAGGCAGGGGATGAGTCAACCCCAATGTCCATTTTGTTTTGTTTTAAATTTTTTTTGTCTTTATTAGTTTGTTTATTTACTTTTAGTTTACAAGATTCAGTTCCACAATCCCTTGAGTTTCAAATTTTCTTCCCCTCTCTCCACCCCTCCATCTCTTACTTAGACCTAAGCAACTCCTGTAGTGCATTTATCAAAGGAATAAAGCTCAATTTGATCGATATCCCTCCCTCCTTTCCCCCCCATTACAGTTATGCATTCCGCATTGCCAGGGTTTCCCTCCATGGCAGCATGCAGTCAAGTATCGGATCTGCAAATACTTTCACGTTAGACATTAGGTTATAAGAAGGATTGTAACAGATTGAGTGAACAGTGGGAAAGAGGAAACAAAACCAAACAAGAAAAAGAAAGAGAGCAGGTAGTTTACCAGTGTCTGTTTTGTTACAGTGGCTACGAGTAACCACCCAGAGACGGACTACAAGAACAAAGATTGGGTCTTCATCAATTACACGTACAAACGTTTTGAGGGCCTGACAGCACGAGGAGCAATACCATCTTATATGAAAGCAGGAAAATAGTCAGCAGTGAAATGGGATCATTTTGGGGAACATGGTTCTGTGCACAGCCCTGGGTCCGCCTTCTTTCACATTCGTGTGTAAGGGCTATGAGCTTCCAAGAGGTTTTACAGAACCTGCCCTGTCCTGGTGAACAGTGAACCTTCTGAAATGTGATAGGTGGATTTTCTTCTTTTGTGGCATCTGAAGACTCCAACCAAACATTTCTGCCGCATCAGCCGTAGACAACTGTCCTGCTTCTTCAGAAGCAGGATGGGCCAATTTCACACGTACTCAAAAGTTCTTTAGAATGAAGAAAATTTTGTCATCCAACATGACCGAGCCTGTAGTTCATTCTTGTCCAGTCCCAGCCAAGTCCTGTGTCTTTGTGATGTCTTTGTCAGTCCTCCTGGTGGTCCTCCCATTATGGCTAAATAGCCCTACAGTTCCCAGGAAATCAAGCAATAATAGAAATGGAGGACATAGTCTGGCTTCTCTGTCATGTGAAGTGATGGTAATATTTTCCCAGGCCTCATTAGATACCCCTCTCCAGTTGCCACTTTTGATGGTGTTCTTCTCAGTTTTCTTCATGGCCTCCATTTGTGATGATGCACTTTACTTATGGTACTAGGAGAAAGACACACTTAGGCCTTGATTACTCATCCAATCACCTGGCCCCCTTCCCTGAACTAAAATACTCATACTCCATTTCTGAGTTGTTGATAGGGGCTCCCAGTTGGGTCCACAAGATGCCCTGAAAAGCCATTATGCATTGCCAAGAAGTCCTGGATCATGTGGAAAAAAATAAGCCCCTACTTCCTCTTCACTGTTGTATGTGAAAACCCTCAGGCAGGCAGGCCATTGGCTCATCTCCTCATGCTGCCAATAGGAACCCACTTTCCCTAAAGAAACCCAGCCCAGCTGGAAGACTACAGATTTACAAGAGCCATCCTGGGACTCAACAGGGGAATGGTGCATTAGCCACTGCTGTCTCTTGGCTGCTCTGCTTGTGCTGACTCCGAGCCTTCTGCAGTCAGCCTATTGGAATGGTGCAGAGATACCATCGTCCTTGTTTGTAGCTGTTTCCTCCTCACTTCCTCTGTATCTCTTCCCTCCCAATTTTAGGTAGCCTTTTCACTTTGGTACCATGATTGAAAATTGTTTTTCTTTTCAGATGCCTTTCTAGGAGACCCTTCCTCCCTCAAAAAGGGTCTCATGTGGATTGGATGGGATGTGTCTAAAGGACTCTGGGTTATGTCTATAAGCACATTCATCCATGTCTGCTATGGGGTACTCTCCATGAGAGACCCTGAAATTAGCACAAAGTGCCTTCTCTTTTACAGCTGCCACCTCTAGAGGAATATTGCTTGATCAGAAAAATGTGGAGGCTCCATATTAATGCATTATTTTTTTTAAACTTTTGATAATTCTTAAAGCATTATTTTGCACCTGTTTGGTAAATTTGCCTGTGCAAGAGGGTCATGGCTGAGCTATAGCTGGGAGGCTCGTTTCTATCCATCTTAAAGCTATTTAGATCAGTTTTTAAAGGAAAGTGTGTCAATATAGCCATTCTCAAAAAGGAATACCCCTGCTCTGTTTGGGGAGCAGGGTAGAATAATGATAGCATATGAAACTGCTCCAGGTTTAATGTTTGAAAGGAAAAATGAAAATTAGGAAAGTACTCCAGATGGAGAAAACATGTTTGGCACTAGGCTTCATAGTCGCTCAGTAATAGCTTGTTTAGCAGAAAGGGATTCAAAGGGATTTTAACATGTACATTTCCAGTCCTTTGTATTATAAAGTAGTCAGTGTCATGTCTTGGATCCATCTTGTTTTGCAGAGTGATAAATAAAGAGAAAAATACAGGGTATGCATCCTGTGTGCTGGAGAGTAGGGGGTAGGGAGATTGTGATTTGTTTAGGGAAAAGACACCCACATTTTAACCATTAAAAACTTCTGAATAAACTGTGTGGTAATTGTATGTGAATCTGTGATGTGTATCTTTGAGCAGGTTTGGCTTACTAGCCGAGGAAGGTTTGGGACATTGATGCTTGCTTTAACTTCTTGCCCCTACGCCATCACAATCTGGGTATCCATTCATTCCCACTCATTCAAGTAACAATTTTTGTGAACCTTTCATGTCCTTAATGGCTGCTAGGTGGTGCAGTGGATAGAATGCTGGGCCAGGAGTCAAGAAGACTCATCTTTCAGGAGTTTAAATCCGGCCTCAGACACTTCATTAGTTGTGTGACCCTGGACAAGTCACTTCACCCCATTTGCCTCAGTTTCCTCATCTATAAAATGAACTGGGGGGAGAAATGTCAAATCACTCAAGTATCTTTGCCAAGAAAACCCCAAATGGGGTCACAGAGTTGGACACCACCAAAAAATGACCTAACGAACAGCTCATGTGCTTCCTTTTCAGTGATGGGCTTGTCTCCCCCTATTTGTGATATCAGTGGCCACAGCAAGACCAACGTGAGAACTGCTGTCAGTCATTAGTCCCTCTCTTCTCTTATTTATAGTATAGACACATTTTGCTAGCCTTGAGATCTGCCTGGCCGAAGTAGCATACACAAGAGAGTTCTCTGGTCTGTTAAGAGTAGCATGTGCTGGAGAAATCCTTATGCCAGTTTGCATACCTGAGATCCCTGAGGCATCTTCAGATGGAGAGCAGGAGAGGTTAAGGGGGGAAAGGCAGCAGGAAAGAGGAGGAAGATCAATCTTGTCTTTTGACAGGGGTGAAGCCTATGGACTCCTCTCTTCTCAGAGAATGTTTTGTTACCTACATTCATATCTGAAGGAAACGCTAAATTTCAGTTAGAGGTTAGTGAAAATAAAAATGTAATTTATTTCCCATCCAGGTTTGCAGACCTTTTCCCTCTCATCTTGAAATCTATCCAAGTTTTAAGAATCCCTGCTCTTGATGAACTGTCAAAATCTTTTAAAAATACTGGTTTATATAAACATACTGATTGGGAAAGTAGCTTGTGAATGGAACCTCGTTATAGTAAACTTATCCAGCATGGTGGTGAACTAATTTCAACAATACCTACTGTGTGCTAAGTGCCAAAGATGATGGATGACAAATGGCTTGCCCTTATAGAACTTAGTCTGGTAGCCTCTGCCCTGGGCTGCTCATCGGCAACTCCCTCCCCAGGACCACCGTTTGGGGAAGGACCTCAGCCACACTTCACCTCATCCTCCCCTTGACTTCTCTTTGTGTCGTTCAATGCTTAGCTAGCTCTTGCTATGTGCTAAGTGCTGGGGATACAAAGGAAGGCAAGAAAGATTTCCTGCCCCCAAGGAGCTCGCAATCTAGGGAAGACAACATGCAAACAGAGGGAAGACACCAGGGCTAAAGGTGGAGGAGGAGTCTGTGTTCTACAAAGTCCCCATGTGGGTATCCTCTGAGGTATCACACTGGCTGCCTTGGTATCATCCTCAACTCCTTATTCTCACCTCCTCCCACCCCCCCATTCTCAATCCATTGGCGAATACTTGCCATTCTACCTTTGTGACATCTCTCACGTGTTCCTCCTTTCCTCTGCTGCCGCCACAACCCTGGGGCATGCCTTCATCGCCTCATGCTTGGACTATTAGAACAGCTTGCTGTTTGGTCTGCCAGGACCCCCCCCACACACACACTCCAGCCCATCCTCCCCTTGGCTGTCAACGTTATCTTCCTATAGTGCAGGTCTGACCCCCAATAACCCCCAGTGGCTCCCTCTCACCTCAAGGATGAACTATAACTCAGGCATTCCAAGTCTTCCATGCTGCTCCTCTCACCCCCCTACTTCCCAGTCTTTTACTTCACACTCCTCCATATTCCTTGAATAAGACATACCCCTTTCCTGACTTAACATTTTCATTGGCCATCTTCCAAACCTGGAATGCTCTCCCTCCTCATCTCCGCCTTCTGGCTTCCCTGCCTTTAAGTCCCAGCCAAAGGCTTCTTCAGGAAGCCTTTCCCGATTCCCCCTTAATTCTTGTGTGTTCTCTCCATTGAGTATTTCAAATTTATCCTGTATATAGTTTACTGGCACATAGCTATCTCCCATTAGACTGTGGGCTCCGTGAGAGCAAGGCCTGTCTTTTCCCTTCCTTTGTATCCCCAGGGCTCTCAGCACGGTGCATAAGCACACAGTTGGAGCATAATAAATGTTTATTGACTGGGGGAATCAAAGACGGCTTCTAGGAGGTAGCGTTGGAATTTGGTTTTATAGGATGACTGTGTGGCGGCATGGAGGAATGGAGGGACTTCCAGGCATAGGGGTGAAAGGGAGCGTCACGAGCACGTATACTGAAGTTAAAGACTATTGGTAGGATCATATACAAGACGGAGCAAGTCCAGTTTGTCAAGAGCATATGAGTGTGGACAGCAGGAAGAGATGATGCTGAAAATTGGGGGGGGGGGGGGGACAGTTTCTGAAGAGAGGGGCAGGGCTTGATTTCCAGGGAAAGGAGTTTAGACACTGAGAGAACCATTTAACAGAGTGGTCCTATTACTAGGGTTTAGGCCCAAGACAAGACAAATGAATATTTTGAAGTGGGAGAATGAAGAAATAACCTGGGTGGGTGAGTGGGTGGGGGAACAAACACTTATTGAGTACCTACTGTGTGCCAGAAAAAGTTCTAAGCACTTTGCAGATATGATCTTCCTAACAACCGTGGGAGGTATGTGCTGGTATTATCCCCATTTTAGAGTGGAGGAAACTCAGGCAAACAGAGGTTAAGTGACTTACCCAGGGTGACAAAGCTAGTAAGTGTCTGGGGTCAAATTTGAACTCAGATCTTCCTGACTCCAGGCCCAGTACTCTAACCACTGCATGACTTTGCTGCTACCTGAGGCCCTCATGAGTAAGAATTATTTCTTTTTTTGTACTTAAATCCTTAGCTGCTGGCACTATGCCTAGCACATAGTAGGCACTTAACTAACACTTGTTGATAGATTGTAACAATGTAGGAGGGTGGTAATGAGGGCCTATACTAGGTACGGGAGTGGGCACGAGGAGTAGCTAAGAGGAAATGGATGTAAGAGATTGTGAAGGTGGGACTGAGGGGACTTGGCAATGACTAGACATGGGAAGGGAGGTAGGGAGGGAGTCAAAGATAATCTCACCCTGGTGAATGGTTGATTCTGTTGATAGAAATAGTGAAAGAAAGAACATTATAAATATGTGATTAGCCCTGTCAGGGGCCAGCTAGGTGGTGTGTATTGGATAGAGCTCTAGGCCTGAAATCAGGAAGACTAAATTCAAATCCAGCCTCATACACTTACTAGCTGTGTGACCCTGGGTAAGTCACTTAAAACATGTTTGCCTCATTTTCCTCATCTGCAAAATGGGCTGGAGAAGGAAATGACAAACCACTCCACTATCTCTGCCAAGAAAACCCCAATGGCGTCACAAAGAATTGGACGTGACGACTCAGTGACAGCTTCCCCTCTCTAGATCTGTCTCCTCATCTGTATGATACCAGGGGATCTCTAAGGGCCTTCAGAAATCTTGCTGCTCCACAGCCTGCAGACAGCAGGGGGACTGAG
>CM053586.1:175919376-175934950 GCA_028646515.1 Pseudochirops corinnae
AAGAAGTGATTGGTGAATTCTTTCAATTTCTATTTTGCCCTCTGGTTCTAGAATATCAGGGCAATTTTCCTTGAGAATTTCTTGAAGGATAATTTCTAGTCTCTTTGTTTGAACATGTCTTTCAGGTAGTTCAATTTTATTTTTTATTTTTTGCTTTTTGGAGGGCAACTGGGGTTAAGTGACTTGCCCAAGGTCACACAGCTAGTTTTTTGTGTTAAGTGTCTGAGGCTGGATTTGAACTCAGGTCCTCCTGACTCCAAGGCTGGTGCTCTACTCACTGTGCCACCTAGCCACCCTTAGTCCAATAATTTTTTAATTATCTCTCCTATATCTATTTTCCAGGTCAGTGGTTTTTCCGAATGAGATATTTCACATTGCCTTCTATTTTTTCATTTGTTTGGATCTGTTTAATGGTATCTTGATTTCTCATAGTCATTAGCTTTCATTTGCTCCAATCTAATTTTGAAGGAATTATTCTCTTCAGTGAGGTTTTGAAATTTCTTTTCCATCTGGCAAATTCAGCTTTTAAGGCATTCTTCTCTTCATTTGCTTTTTGAGCCTGTTTTACTATTTGAGTTAGTCTATTTTTTTAAGGTGTTATTTTCTTTAGTCAGGTTGTTGACTCACTTTTTGTGATTTTCTTGCATCATTCTCATTTCTCTTTTTAATTTTTCCTCTACTTCTCTTACTTGATTTTCAAAATCCTTCTTGAGCTCCTCCATGGCCTGTAACCAATTCATATTTTTCTTGGAAGCTTTTGATGCAGGAGTTTTGACCTCATTGACTTCTTCTGGTTCCATGTTTTGATCCTTTTCGTCCCCAAAAAAGGATTCTCTGGTCTGATTGCTCTTTTTCTGCTTGCTCATCTTGCCAGCCAATTACTTGACTTTTGAGCTCTTTGCCATGGTAGAAATCTACTTCCAGAGTGGAGAGAGCTATGTCCCAAATTGCTGGGGTTTTTGCAAATGTTTTTGGAGCTATGAGGAGGGCACCCTCTCTATAGATACCCAAAGTTCTGGCACACTGGCCACACAACCCCAGGACCACCACCAAGACCATGATCCAGATCTAAGCAGGTCAAAGTAAGAACAATTACCCTCTGAATGGTCACTTGGTCCCCCTGTGGTGTGTAGGCCAGGAGCTCTGGAGGCAGCCACATGGCAGCAGCTGCAGCTGCCGTACCTCCACCACCTCTTGCCCCAGGGGCAAGGGCCAGACCACACTTTTCTGTCACCTGGTTCCAACAGAGTTCCACACTGACATTTTACTTTTTCTTTGGCATTTATGAGTTGAGAAATTTGGAAACTGCCACAGCTTCTGGTGATTCACTCTCTTGAAGTTGGCTCTAGCTCGTCTGTGCTGCTGGTTGGGGCCACCCCAGATCTGGGACCATGTGGCTCATGTGGGATGGCACTCAGCTCCCAGTGTGGTGCAATAGACCCTTCCTGTTGGCCTGCCAGGATGCCTTTAGCAGGAAATTTGTTTCTCTCTGTCACTTTGTGGGTTCTGTAGCTCTAAGATTTGTTTAGAGTCATATTTTACAGGTATTGGAGGTGGTTGGGGTAGGAGCTCAGACAAGTTCTTGCTTTTATTCTGCCATCTTGGCTCCACTCCCGAGTGTATTATATTTTGTGATTCAGAACTATACTGGAATATTCATAGTTGCCGTTGGTGCTATTCACATTGCCTTGGTGATACACTCAGTTACCAGTTCAAGCAAGTTAACAATATGGATAATGAATGGACCATGAGAAGCAAAATAGTTTAGATTAGTTGTAGCTGAATATATTATAAAGATCATGGCAGAAATGTCTAACTCCATAGTTCTTCCTACACTGATCAAAATGCTGGTCTCCTACAAAATCTAAAAGTAGAAATTTACCATAATCAAGTGAACAATGGAAATACATACATATATACATACACACACATATATTTGTAAATTCCATGACAAATGAGAAACTATGTAAAGGACAAGTATGACAGATGCATTGGAAGTAGTCTAGTCTGCAAAAAGATGCTAGGCAGGTCATGTAACAAGGATGAAGGAGAATAGATGGACTGCTCAGTCATCAGATTAAATACCACAGGACTAAACATGGCCCACCTGGTGGGCAAAACTTGATGGGATGAATGACATTTGGCTATCTGGGAAAAAATGGAAGAAGTGAGCACAAGATCTTCAATTCTGGTATTCAAAGATCTGCACATAGGTTGAAATGAGCAACAATGACTTTAATATTAATATAGGATGGATATATTTGTGATTAGTAATGTCTTTATGCTTAACTTTTAACAAAGAATTCTATTTTAACAGAAAAACAAATGAAAGAGAAGAATGTTATATTTTCTTTGACTTAATTAACCATACTTATAGTAAATCTACCCTATCTTGCATGTATCTATTTATCTACATATGATATCTTATCTCCTTTAGAATGTAAGCTCTTGAAAGGAGGGGCTGTTTTTAACCTTTCTTTGTATCCCAAGTGCTCAGCAAAGTGCCTAGCACCTAACAAACAATAAATGCTTGATTGTTTGATTTTTGGAAGCCAGCTACAAGACCTATAAAGCACAAGATCAGGTGTTACCACCTACAACTTACCTGAATTATAACATAGCATGGTATCTATTAGGAAATAATAAGTCTTGTTTGTTTGCGTTTTTAACTTTTTGGAGGGCAAGGCAATTGAGGTTAAGTGACTTGCTCAAGGTCACAAAGCTAGTAAGTGTTAAGTGCCTGAGTCCACATTTGAACTCAGGTCCTCCTGACTCCAGGGCTGGTGCTCTATTCACTGTACCACCTAGCCACCCCAAGAAAATAATAAGTCTTTAGAAAGTTAGATTTGCTAACTCAAGCCATAAAAAAGAAGTAAAAGTCACTAGATAAATTGTTCTACATTGTATATGGCAAAGAAACGTATAACCTCACCAATTAAAAAAGAGGAAAAAGAAAAAGTATTGTTGGGTTCAACAGTGATAGAGAAATGAAAATGTCCCTCCCCTCCATTCCCCCATACAGAGGCAGTTTAGAGAGGGAAAAACATCATTTTTGAGTTTATCAACCTAAGACATAGTAACTGCTGAAAATATAGACTTCAAATAAAATAGGAACAACTTAGCAGTTATCCACAGATCCATGGCAAGTTATTAAGGGAAAATAGATGCTTTAGAAGTTACATGCCCATCTTTTGCATATGATTTACAGAAGACAAAACAGCTAGGAGGCATAGTTAATACAGTGCTGGATCTAAAGTCAGAAAATCCTGAGTTTAAATTCAGCACAAGACAATTAATAGCTGGGAGACCCTAGACAAGTCACTTAACCTTTTTCTGCATCAATTTCCTCATTTGTAAATTGAAAGTAATAATAGCACCTATCTCTGAGAGCTGTCGTGAGGATAATATTTTTTAAAAAAACGTTGTTGGCTATTATTAGTGAGATGATCAAGATTTCTTTCCAAAATGTGTCCTTTGATGTCCCTGTCAGATACATTACTGGGTCTGGTGGAACTTAGATCTGACTCAGTGTAACAATTTATATGTTTGAAGGTTAGAGCTGTGTAAATGGCTTTCCTTCCATGGGACCATCATTTCAGTACAGCTTTTGCAGTTTTCCAGATTTCCTGGAAATCACACCAATTTTTTTGGTGACACTTTTCTCTTCATCCCATTTCTCTATTGACTTGGTAACACTGTTAGGGATGATATGATACCATATCTCACCTCTTGAACCACTCTATTGTTGATTTCATCTCCAGTGCATCTCAGCTGCAAAGCCAATCTCTGTAACATTTCCTCTTCATGGCAGGTACAGCTACTGTTGTTCTCTCTCAGCTGAGGAAGAGTATAATCACCTGTGTGGATAGATTATGACCTGTGTGTTAAGTTCTAAACTTACACCAACTGAAATTTGGGACATGCTTCTAATATCTAAGAAATTATCCAGCATGAATTATTTATAGTGAGAAAGATACTATCTTGAAGAACGGGAAGGATGGACACTCATCTCTATCCTACTAATCCCCCAAAAGCATTTACAGTAAAACCTTGATTAACTGGAATGCTGAGGGAATTGAGTTTTTAGGTAATTTAATTCTTTGGTATTTTATTTAACTTTTCCATTAACTAAGCATTAATCAGTGAACTGGGCTTTGATGTTTCTACTCCTTTTTAAAATATTTCTAACATGAATTAATAATACTCTTTGTTATCGTTTGTAGGTATAGTAGAGACTGAACATATGACTTCACTAGAAAAGAGAATTCTCAGTTGACGAAATTCTCTCTACAAAAGCAAGTCAGAATCTTCTTTATAACTGAATCTAAAATCAGAAAATCCAGGGGTGAGGGAGGAATATATTGGGAGGAGAAAAGGAAAGATAGAATAGGGTAAATTATCTCACATAAAAGAGGCAAGAGAAAGCAGTTACAATGGAGGGGAAGAGCAGGGAGGTGAAAAGGAATGAGTCAACCTTAGGCTCATTGAATTTGGCTTAAGGAGGGAATAACAAACACAGTCAATTGGGTATTTTACCTTACAGAAAAGTAGGGGGGACGAGGATAAGAGGGGGGAATGATAGAAGGGAGGGCAGATTGAGGGATGGGATTGTCAGAAGCAAACACGTTTGAAAAGGGACAGAGTCAAAGGAGAAAATAGAATAAATCCGGGACAGGATAGGATGGAGGGAAATACAGCTAGTCTTTCACAATATGATAACTATGGAAATGCTTTTCATAGCTACACATGTATAACCTATATTGAATTGCTTGTCTTCTCAATGGAGGGGCAGGGGGTAAGGAGGGAAGAAGGGAGAGAATCTGGAACTCAGAATTTTAAAAACAATTGTTAAAATTTTTCTTACAGGCAAGTGGGAAATAAGATATACAGGCAATGGGGTATAGAAAACCATCTTGCCCTACAAGAAAGTAAGGGGTAAGAGGTAAGGGAGGGGATAGAAGAAAAGGCAGACTAAGGGAAGAGGTAATCAGTATGCTTGCCATCTTGGGATGGGGAGTACGGGAGAGATGTGGAGAAAATTTGGAACTTGTGGAAATGAATGTTGAAAACTAAAATAGATAATTTAAAGTCAGAAAATCCTGAGTTCAAATTCAGCATGAGACAATTAGTAGCTAGGTGACCCTGGACAAGTCACTTAACCTTTTTCTGCATCAATTTCCTTACGTTCAAAATGGGGATAAATAATAACACCATTTTTTAAAACTTAGTTAGCTATTATTAGTAAGATGACGAAGACTTTCTTTCCAAAATGTGTCTCTTGTCAGATACATCACTTGGGTTTGGTGGAACTTAGAACTTAGTCTTAGAAAATTGTCTAGTATATTCAGAAGTTGTGACTTGTTCAATGTCACACAGCCAGTATGTGTCAGAGACAGACTTGAACCTAGGTCTTTCTGGCTTTGAAGCTTAGCTCTGTGTCCACTATGTCATGGTGTAGTATACTACAGATGATTTAAACTTCCATAATGATTCATTGCCTCAAAAGATCATTTAATGCCTCAAAGCACAATTACACAGAACTGAGATGTATAGACAACATATTTATAATTAACCCAATTTGTAATTGATCTAAATGTGGACATCGAAATTATTTTCAAAATTATTTCTGTCATTTACCTCTTTCTTATAACTCGTGAGTTCAGAAGAAAAAAAATATATTCAAGCGTTCCTCTTGAATCAAGATGCTTCAGTATTAATTATATAATTGAATATGGTGCTTTACTAGATTAGGCATGGTATAATGGGAACTAGCAATCCCTTTTCTCTAGGAAATTATAATTAGAGATAGATATATTGTCATGTTATAGGTTACACATAGCATAAAAACCTTAAAACAAAAATCTGATGTGGTCATTAAATCATATTCAAGTCATGGCATAGGCATATGTGACATCTTGTCACAAGCAAATCAGTATAAGCAAATGAGTTTAATTTTATTTAGGCTTCCCTTATTAGAATAGTTAAATGGGAGATTCATCACACACATTTGACATTTAACACATACTGTCTTGTTTTGCCATTTTAAAATAATGTTCTTAGTCTTTTCCCAACTGGAATGTAAACCCTTGAAGTTAGAGACCATGTCTTATACTTCATTATAATCCAAATAATTGGTGTACTGCTCTGCACATAGGAGGCAGTCAATACATATCTGCTGCAAATGATGTCAAGAAGGGGAGAAGAAAAAAGAGACCCATGGGCTAGTATACCAAAGAAAACCTTCTTCATAGTTTTTATATGAATAGCACAATCCATCTATTTATTTTTAATTTTTTTATTGTGAACTTATTGTCAATAAGCATTTTAATCACAACAAATAAGAGGTTTGTATAAGGTGGGTTTTTGTTATGTACAGTTTGTTTTTAAGTGTATATATATATATATATGGTATATATGCAACATTTGCTTTTGAAATTGGTTCTTTATTCATAACAATAACAAAAACATTTTTCCTATGCCAGGGATCTATAATGTTTTGAGGGAGAGGGAAGCATTTTCATCAATATCCCTAGATTATGACATAAAGACATGCATTTATTACTATTTATAAAGATCTATGTTTATGTGGTTTATATATTATTTATGCATATATTCTTGTTTTGCTTTTGTTTTTTGCTTTTTGGAGGATAATTGGGATTAAGTGATTTGCCCAGGGTCACATGGCTAGTAAATGTGTCAAGTGTCTGAGGTGGGATTTGAACTCAGGTCCTCCTGACCTGACTCCAGGGCCAGTGCTCTATTCACTGAGCCACCTAGCTACCCCTGCATATGTTCTTAATATGACTATATGATTCTAATAAGTTCTAAACATTTCAAGTGATGCCAAAGAGTCCTTCGAACAAGTTCATCTGTATTGTTTTATACATTTTATTGCTTTATACAAGTTAATCCAATAAAACAATAAAAATATTATCTCCCAAAGGCTTGAACAAAGTCCATTTTAGGAAATAGAAAGAAGAGACCAAAAAAACCTTCTTTAGTTTTCTCTCATTAGTGCATTAGCACAATGTACAATTAGGTTATCTAATTGTCTTTTGGAAAGGCAGCTTGAACCTGGCCCTAAGGGGATGACATGTGGGCCCAGAAGGAGCTGAGGTTACAAAGATAGAAGCATCAAATCAAATGAGATAACATGTTAAATGTTTTGAAAACCTTAAAGCACCATATTAATGCTATCTAGCTATCTAGTTAATACCACAGCAGTGAACATTGGTGATGGGCATTTCCAAACAGGGCCAAGAACTAAAGAAAGAAGATCCAAATGGAAAATTGATGAGGACTGCATAATTGGAGGGGGGGAAGGGGAAGAAGGGATCCATCAGTGATTCATTCCTCTTAGTAAGTAATGTCCATTAATAAGATGAATCAATTCAAAAGTACATTCCTTAATTTATGCTTTTTAAAACAGAGGTGATTTTAAACAACCTACATGCTGCTGGGAGCCAGTTGCCAACACAGGTTAATTGAGTTTTATGTTTCACCGTTTCTTAAAAGCAACGTTTTACCCCAAAGGGTTCAAAGAGGAAAGGGAACCATGTGTACAAAAATGTTTATAATTGCTCTTTTGGTAGTGCAAAAGAAGTGGAAAGGAGTGGCCATCAATTGGAGAATAGCTAAATAAATAAATTATGGTACTATCAGAGCATGGTTTACAATATTATTGTGGTATAAGAAATTTCAAAAAGCATGGTTTCAGAGAAACCTGGGAAGACTTATGCACTGATAGAGTGAAAATGAGTAGAGAAAAACAAGACAACTTTGATCAATACAATGAATGACTCACAACTATTTGAAGGCTGATGTTGAAGTATGCTACCCACCTTCCGAGACAGGATGGATTCAAAATGGAGAAATAAGTACACACTTTTGGACAAAGCTAATGTGGGAATCTTTTTTTTTTTTTTTTTTTGCTTAACTATGCATATTTATTATAAGGGTTTTTTTCTCTCTCTCTCTCTCCCAATGAGGCGGTGGGAGAGAAAAAAATGTCAATTTTTAAAAAATTAATTTTTATAAAGCAGACTTTGGTTTAGCATTTTGTGGAAAACTTTACGTTAAACCAAGCAGATCCACTAGTCCCACCCTCACGTTTTGTTCATCTCTTGAAAAATAAGATGCCCTTGGGGGCAGGGACTGTTTTGGCTTTTTCTTTGTATTTTAGGGCTCAGCAGGACAGCGGCTGGCACACGGAAAGCACGTAATAAGCGTGTTGACTGAATGTTCTTAAAAGCACCTTTCACATAGCAGACCCTTGTTCGTAAAATTCAATCATCCTCGTTATTGGTCTCCAGCCAAGAACTGCAAGAGCCTGGTTTTTCCCGTTATAAATCCTTGCCTTTTCTTTTCCATCTCCCGCCCTGTATTTACGTGGTTTTGGATTATCTGGTTGAACATTTGCGTTACCAAAGGATCACCTCTTCAAGGAAATAGAACTCATTGTCAAAGAAGTAGGTAACTGACAGCACACGGCTGTGTTAAGGAACGGATGGAAAGCCCTTTTTGAGACACCTAGAGAGGAAATAAAGACCTAAGCCTTGCCTAAGGTTAGAAAGCGGAGGAAGAAATATCCCTCACAGACAAAGGCTGCAGGAGATGCCAAGGTCCTTTAGAAATCAAGTGGTTTTCCCCAAGAGCTTTACTTTGAGCAGATGAGGGAATGAGGAAGAAGGAGATCCGGTTTTGCTTTTAGTTTTGTTGTCCAGTTCCGTTTTTAATTTTTATGGGAACCTTTTGAACTTCCGCACCCGGCCAAGTGCCAGCCCAAACGCCATCAGTCTGAAGGTAGAGACAGCGCAAGCTCCCGAGGCGGCGGTTTTGACCGTTGTGGGTCACGTAGCCGCGAGAGCAGCCAATAGGAAGAAGGCCAAGCGCGCGCTCCCACCGAGCTCTAACGAAAAACTGAATATAGAGGGAGTCGCAGCGCGGCTGCGCACTAAAGCGGTTGCGCGAGGCAGGGATTGTTAGGGGGGAAGGGAAAAAGGAGGATGGGGTTTCTGGGTGGGGCGCCGGCTGGCTCACGCATGCGCATCATGAGCCGGAAGTCACTTTACCCTTCCCCTTCCCCTCCCTCCCCTTCCCCTCCCCCTCCCGCAGCTGTGGGGGCGGTTAGAGGAAACTGGAGGGCCGGGAAAGGCTACAAAAAAAGGGGGGGAGGAAAGGCGGGAAAGGGAGCAAACAGGCGGGAAAAGGATAAAGGGGAAGGTGGCGCCAGAGTACGGGATTCAGCTCCCTTGCCCTCTGGCAGTGAAGAGACCTGTCTTTTCTCTCCTAGATTCTACAAGAACCGAAGCAGAAAATAGCCCCTAAACCTGAAGAATTTTTCGCAGCCTCCTCCTCCACTCCCACCCCGTGCCGAGTGTCTCAAACTCAGCATCCGCAGCCCCCCACCCGCTATGTCCAGTCCTAGGTGGATACGTTATGGACCATCATCTGTTTACAAAAAACAACAATAATAAATGGGGGGGGGGAGGGAGGAAGGAAACGCGTGGAAGAGAAAGAAGTCTGTTACTGTCCCGCTTTTATGGCGACATCCGAACATTCGCCCTCCGTATAATTAATACTAGTGGCTGTCACTAACAGCGTCATGAGTATTTAGAAGGCGGCAAGGAGACTGTTGCCTTGGTGTGGACCTGGCTTCTTAAAGATCAGGACCGCGGTGAGGACGCACCGAGATGGGAAAGCCCGGGGTACAGCCCGAGGGATTGAACTGTACAGTTCAGGGTCTTGTTTTTCCAGACTGAGGCCCAGTCTAGACAAGCTTAGAGGGCCTCATCACCAGGGCAGCCTTAGGTGATAAGATTTTTGGACACAATAATTCTGGAAAATCAACTATTAATTTGTAAAGGGATTAGGATCAGTGTCGTTGGAAGCAACACCTATACTGATGAAATTACAGGACTTTGACATACTAAATTATACAGCTCATTATTTTTAGATAAAATAGGCAGTTTTGGTGTTTTGCCAGCCAATAAACACTTGTTAAGTGCTTACTACATACCAAGAAGCATGGGCCTACCCATTTCTAATATCCGGATAAAATGTGAAATTTTTAGCTAATTTATCTTTATTAATCTTATTATTTTATCAAGTTAAAATCTGGATTTCTAATAACTATTTTTCAATTTTCTTATGGATGCTGTTGAATGTAAATAATTTAATTGAACCAATAACCCAATTATAATTATAATTCTGTTATTAAAGGATTAAAGGTTTGGGCCTAACCCTGCAATTATTAAAATCTTTCACTAAAGGAATTTTTATTCTGATGCCTAAACTATATGTAATTTAACAACTGATAAGCCTCTCACTGAATCTTCTTATCAAAACACTTAACACAGAATTCTGGTGAATACAGAAATAAAACAAAACTTATACTTTATCTGTTCTGTTATTAAACTCATACCAAAACAGGCAGGAACAAGATAGGCCAGTTAGGGCTCTCTTTGGAATCTGTCTTATTTAGACAGAGATGTGTATATTCAAGTCAAATGCAAAACTTAACTCTATTAAAGAAAATTGTTATATGTTTAAGCCTTAGTTTTAGTGTTTTTCTCATTTGTTTGTTTTTTGTAACTTTACTTGAACTTCATATTAATACAATTCTGTGTTGAGGACATCCAAATTAGAAGCAGAATGGTGCTATTACAATACATGAAACAATTTTTAGGTTTTCTACAGCTTTTATTCAGGGTTTTAGGATAGAATTAGTTTCAATTAATTTACTTTTTTACCCTGTCTGGTTTCCCACAAACTAAGAGAGAGAATTTCTTTTTAAAGTAATTATTTTAGTTAATATAAACAATTCCTTACCTGGGTTTCTTGACATGTCTGAAAGCCTGTAGTGTTCTGACAAGTTGGGTCATGTATGGCTTTTAAAAATAGAATTCACCAATGATGTTATACTTTATGATTTGTAACAATTTATTACTATGTAGGGGTGATACAGGGCTGCTATAGCTCTACACACAGTGAAACCATGTTTCTTTTTTTCTATTTGTTTACCTTCTCTTGTAAAACAAATTAGCATATGATTTTGTTGACATGTGAGAGCCTTTTTCCTACAGAGCAGACTTTTCCTTTGATTGAAAGGATAGGCTAGATGACCTCTGAAGTTCTACCATTTAACAATTGATTTTTTTTTCATATTGAGTCTGTCCTATAAATTTCTCCTAGAATAGTTTCTTTTCATCTTTTCAGTTCAATTCAGTTAAGTTCAGTAAGCTTTTTAAAAAGATTAGCAATAATATGGAAGGCATCATGCCCGTCAATGGGGATACAAAAATTAAAATGACACAGTCCTTACCCTCAAGTAGCTTAAGTTCTACCAGGGGAAGAGGCTTGGAGACTTAGACAGATATAAGAATACAAGGTAGAGAGTGTGATAAAGACAAAGAAGAGATCCAGACAAAACACTCTGAGAGAATTTAATGAGGAACAAAACAGTTTCAACTAGGGAGATAAGGAAAGACTACATAGTGGAGCTGGCACCTGAACTAAGTTGTTTGGTTGTTTGTTTTTTTTTGAGGGGGGAAGGCAGGGCAGTTGGGTTAAGTGATTTGCCCAAGGTCACACAGCTAGTAAGTGTGTCAAGTGTCTGAGACCAAATTTGAACTCAGATCCTCCTGATTCCAGGGCTGGTGCTCTATTCACTGTGCCACCTAGCCACCCCCAAACTAAGTTTTGAAAGGAGTAAAGGATTCTGAAAGACAGGGATGAAGAGAAAATACATTTGTAATGGGGGTCTGGCACATACATCTCTATGTAGAAGATATTTAAGGAGCTGTTTCTGGGAAAAGCATGATGATAGATGAGAGAAGTACATGTGTGAATGTTCTGTAACTTTCTCATTGGTATACCATATGCTTCGGAGGAACCTTTTTCCATTTTCTGTCAATGTCTTCAAAAGGGCCTGATTCAGATGTGACTGCCTCTCTTTTTGGAATTAGAATCTGGGGAACCAAAGTGACTCCTTTACTCATAGTGCAAGAGGAGACCCTGTGATACAAAATTCAGAGTCTCAAATCTTTGGAATTTCAAACATCTGGAGCATGAGTCCCAGAAATCTAGGAGTCCACGAATCTAGGGCCAGGTGTTGCATCTAGCCCAACAGAAGCTAGCAGCAATACCTCTTTGGTATATAGACCTGGAATCAGTGCTTGGTGGCAATTGAGCTAAGTTATAACCTAATTCCTCCCAAAGACATAAGGTAGTATATGGAGGAATTATCCCCCTGAGGTGACAGAGGGAAATGTTTGTTTTTGTTATATCTATGAATTAAATACTTCTTAGTAAAAGCTACCCAATGTTAAATGTTTAAAATAGAACTCGAATACTAGTCACTGGGCCCCTAAAAAGGGTGGAACACAGTTGGTCGGGGCTTGAACTGATGGCAATAGAGAAAAGAGATACCCACAAACCTCTCCAAGTACCTAAGAACCCTGAGGGGGAAGATGCAGCCTGCCTGGTCCTCAGCGCCAAAGCATACACATTATACAAGGCATTCTCTACTTTTAATTTTGGACATCTTCCTGGATCCTAAGAAAGAGAGAGAGAAAGCTAGTTGTTGTATTTCCCCAGTCTCACACGTCAGTTCTAAGGAGGTGATTCAAAACAAAACAAAACAAAACAAAAAAGCTTGCCATCTGTTGATTCCATGATTTTTAAATACTAGTACTTGCTGAATGACTGAATTCTCACTGGTACTGAGTAATACAAGAGATATGGAACTTGCATGACTAGAACGCTGGTATCTATGTTCTTTTCTTTTTGAATTTTAACAGATTTAGATTGCTTGCCTTATTGTGAGACCAAAATGCACTGCAAATTCACAGGGTAAGGTTGGCCTTAGGCCTAGAAACCCCAGGTATTTGACCTTATTTTTTTATTTTTATAACTGAGCCTGGACATAATGGAGTACCTTTGCAAATTCATAGTGGAGGAAATGAAAAATCAGGTCTGGGAAACAGCAAATAGTTCAGTTTGGCTGGAACTTGAAAGAAGACTGGAAAAGTTGGAGTGAAGCTTGATTGCAGAGTCTCTTAAATGCCGGGCTAATTAATTTGTATTTCACTCTTTAGCTCTAGGTGACAGGGAAATTAACTAAGTTGGATTGTTTGTTTAGTTTTGTTTTTTTTTTTGACAAAGAGGTATCCTGGTCAGAGTGCATCAGATTATTTTAGCAGCTACATGAAGGGAGGGATTGGATGAGAAGAGTCTAGTGACAGGGTACCCAGTCAGAAAACTATTATTTTTATTCTTCACCCCTCTAAGTAAGCAGTATTGGCTAGCCATTGAGGAATAGGCTGCCAATTTTGCTTCTTTTCTCTTATAATAGAATACATTTTAGGGGTTATAGAAGAAGGTTAAAAACAGATCATAGATATAACAAGATGTAAGTGGCTCAGGAGAGTGAGACTGTTTCAGTTAGAATGAAGTTCTTTAAGAAATTATTGGATTGATGATTTGGATAGAGACTGAACTAGGTTGCTTTTAACTCTTAAGTTTCTGTGAATCTAGTATGCTACCTTAGACTTGAAAACTGTAACTTGGTGTACCAGAATCCTTGATTCTCCTTTAGTGTTTTGTCTTATAGAGTTTGTATAGAGAATTTTATGCCAACAATGTATATAACTGATAATACTTATGTAACATGCCTTTGCCACACCCATAGGTGAGGCCGTGGAAACCTAGGAAGAAGGAAATGTTGGTTTGAAGCAGGCAGACAATAAAACACTTCCACCCCAAGTTTCAGTGGTTTTGATTTTGAATGTGGACTTCTATAAGAGGGAGAGATTGGGCAGGTGGAAGCTGGACCCAGCAGGGTAGCCACAGGTGATGCATCATTCAGACCTGATAGAATGTGGGAGCATGGAGTAAAGTAATGACCACGAGCAGAGAATAAGAGTGGAGTGGGAAGAAACCCAGGAGATCTCAGAGGCAAGTGAATCAAACACACCTGGACCCCTAAGACCTTTGCTTCCCCATCTCCATCACTGGTCAGATACACTACCCTCCATTTAATAGTTCAAACTAATTCCTATAGCTTCCCTTCCATGTCTTACCCTAGACAATGATAGGGAAGAGAAGAAGACACCTGTTTTGTTCCTTAACATTTGAATGTGATATTTCCCATGATCTGTCTCCTAAGAGTTCACTTTTTCAAATACTATCCAAATGGTTATTATAAAGAACTCGATAGCCATCAACTAAACTATTTGTGGTAGCTGTTGTGCAGAGAGATAGAGACTGGATCCAGTTCTTAAGGGGGAAGGCATAATCTGGGAGGGGGTGCAGAATGGAGGTGGAGGAACTAAAGAGTGCTCGATACTTCCATAACCTTGCAAAAGTGCATGAGTCTCAAGACTAGACTCAACCCTAGACTTAGTTCCTTTTTCCCTCCCTTTTATTTATGAATCTGATTGTGAGAATGAGGGTGAACCATTTAAAAAGTACCCACTGTAACAAAAGCAGACAGCCCCTACTTCTGTAGACCAAGCTCACTGATAGCCCTGGGTCCCCCGCAATATTACCACAGTGCTGTTTGAAAGGATATCCAGACCCATGGAGGAGGGGGAGAGCTTCTGTGCTGTTCAGAGCTAAAGTACTTCAAGTATTGGCACATTGGTGTCAGCTTTAGCAAAGGTGCCAGTGTCTGGAGCTAGTATATTTTGGAACTAGGGATCTTCTGGCCTTGTGCACTCCCTGTGGTATTTAGTCATATTCTAGATTATAAGAGTCATTTTTAAGGGTTAATCAGTTATGTATGAATAATAGTTACATAATTTTAATCAGGTATTAATGGAAAAACTAAATACATATTAATAACAAGTTCATTTGCTTAGTCCAGCATCTTATATATTATACTACAATAAATTCAAAATGGAAATATGACCTGAATATTAAAGATGATACTATAAGAATTAGAAGAGAAGCAGATCATTTTCACAGCTCTGAGTAAAAAGAATATATTCTTAACCAAATAAGGAATAGAGACAATTACAAAAGTTAAGATATATAATTTTGATTAAATGAAATTGAAAAGCTTCTGCACAAACATAATGAATGCATTGTATTGGTAATGGAATTTGGAGATGCTCTTGTATTGGCTTGGTTTTTGGGTTGAGTGTTAAAACCCAGAGCTTGTGAATCCCACTTGTGGGATGGACTTGTTGATGTGAAGAGAGAGGGCTGAACTGGAAGGAGATGTGAATTGGGAGAGAGGCCCAAGCCTAGAGAAGGCTAGAAAGACTTTGGGAGAGCAGGATCCAGTATCGTGGAGCCTGAGTTGCTGAGAGAAAGACTGCTAAGAGTCTGTTGGAGCTGCCCAGGACTTTTGAGAACTACTACCCAGAGCTGCCAAGAACTAAGGAGGTATGGCTGTGATGCTGGTATTTTGTCTGTCTGTTTTGATGTTGTTTTGCCAGATTCACCTGATGATGAAGGACAGTGCTGCTGTTGTAGAGGTCCTGGAACCTGGCTGTTGGTTCAGAAGCCCTGAAGGAGGATTTTCTTGTGGTACCTGTACAGAAATCCTGGAAGAAGGCCTTGCTGATGT
>CM053586.1:175935450-175955104 GCA_028646515.1 Pseudochirops corinnae
CACCATACTGTTTTCTAGTTTTTCCAGCAGTTTTTGTCAAATCATAACTTTTTGTCCCAAAAACTCGGGTCTTTGGGCTTATCAAACGCTAAATTACTGTGGTCATTTGCTACAATGTATTGTGTACCCTATCCATTCCACTGATCAACCACTCTGTTTCTTAGCCAGTACTGGATTGTTTTAATGATTATCACTTTATAACACAATTTGAGATCTGATATAACTAGGCCACCTTCTTTCCCATTTTTTTCATTGATTCCCTTGATGTTCTTGACCTTTTGTTCTTCCAGATAAATTTTGTTGTTATTTTTTCTGCCAAAATAATTTTTGGTAGTTTAATTGATATGGCACTGAATAAGGAGCTCTGCATATATTATGACAATGCCTGGGCACCAGGAGGGTGGGCTAAACTAGTTTAGGGCTGACATGAAATGCCAATGGTGGAAATTTGAACCCGGCCAGTTCTGTGAGTCAGAAATCAGACCCAAACTCCACAGTTTGCTAAATTTGTCCAGTTGACTATAGAATGAACACCTAATTTATGCCAAGCTCGTAGGCTGGAGGATCCCTACTGCTCTGGTACTGAGCACACTACCAAGCAGATGTTGGGTCCATCATGTGGTGCTAATATTGACGATTTGTCTTCCTCTTCCTGAATTATTTCGTGATCCCATAATCTTAGAATTTTATATTTAGCAGAAATCTTAAAGGCCTGCTAGTTGAAGTACACAAGCCATGAAGAAAACCACATAAATGACTCTTCATGATTTGGGGTTTTCTTGACAAAGATACTGGAGTGATTTGCCATTTACTCCTCTAGCTCATTTGACAGATGAAGAAGCTGAGGCAAACAGGGTGAAGTGACTTTCCCAGGGTCACACAGCTTGTAAATATCTGAGGCCAGATTTGAACTCACGAAGATGAGTCTCTTCCTGACTCCAGGCCCTGCACTTTATCTGCTGTACCACCTAGCATTTATATAGTGCTTTTAAAAGGTTTGCAGAATGACTTCATTTGTATAATGGGTATCATATTCCCATTTCTTGCCTCTTCAGTGGGTTGGGAATGAGCTAGAGGGAGAGTATTTTAAATTAATAAATAAAAAGTTTACAAAGTGCATTATATACATTATTTATCTCACTTCTGAGATAATAGCCTCACTCTGTGAGGCAGCTTCCCTTATCTTCTTTTCCAAATGAAGAAAGTGATGCTAAGAGAAGTTAATTTTCCCAGAGTCACGTAGTAAGATTCACATCTTTCTGATTCCAAATCTGATGCCGTAGCTACTGCACCATCCAGGTGTAATATCATTTATAATTGGTTATCCACCTCTACTTAAATGTTTCCAGTGACAAAATGTTCACCATCTCCAGAGGCAGCCTTCTTAGGGTTTTGTTACTTTGGGGTAACTTAGTGTTGGAAAATTCCTCACATTCAATTTAGTTCAATTTTCAAGTACTTACTGTGTACAGAACATTGTGTTAGATTCTGAGGGCGATGCAGAATTTAGACAAGCCAGTCTTTGCCTTTATGGAGTTTATATCTCATTGGGTGGTGCTTACATGAGTAACTATAATACAAAAGGATATATGAAAATGACATTCTGAAATGTAAAGAAAGTGCTATTTGAATGTCAGAGCCTAAGGTAAAGGCTGGTTTTTTTTCAAGAGGTTGGAATTTCAGGGAGGTTTTCCTAGAAAAGATTGCACGTGATGATGCTAGAAGAATGTCCTGAAATCTGCCTTCCTGTAACCACCACCCGTTGGTTCTAGTTCTGTTCTTTTGATCAGATCCATAGGGAATCAGTCTAATCTTTCCCTGTATGAAGAAAATTATGATGTTTTCCCTAAAACCTCTCTAGGAAAAAGATTCCCATTACTTTCAGCCATCCCTCAGATGGCATGGTTTTGAGATCTTCAAGCCTCTTCTGGCTGTCCTCTAGTCTGTCAATGTTTCTGTGGTACACAATGCTCCAGGTGGAGTCTCTGCCCAGACTGTTATTTCTTTTGATCTGAATTTTATACTTGTATTTATCTATATTATATATTATAGAGATCTCATATCTGTATTACAGATATCATATATCTATTACATATTATAGATTTTTAAATGTCTATTTTGTATATTACATATATAATGTGTTTTATATGTGATATTATAGATATGTTATAGATACTATATTTCTATATTGTATATTATATATAATTTTAGCACAGATGTCAACCCATCAACAACTATTTGTGACCACCCGCTTTCCTGATATCTTTCCACTACCCTCCCCCACCTTACCAGGGACACATACCTAAATGAATACATTTTACAAAATGGCAGAAATACACATAACAGTTTCAAGAAACCATCATGGCTCTAAGCAAGGCTTCTAGTCTAGAAAGGCATCACAAACAACAAAGCATCATTTTGTTGTTCTGGGTTTAAATCCTGTTTCTCACTGTGAGAAAGTAAATTGTTCTCTGGGCCTTAGTTTCCTTACCTAGGGGTCCCTTGAGGTTCCTTCCCTCAGTTCTGAGTCTACGATTCCAATGCCCCTAATATTTTTATTCAGAACATTTTTTTCAGATTTATTCAGATCACTTTTCTATAATGTATATTATATATAATATGTTATCTCTAAAATATTTGCATTTATCTCATTTATTTATGAAGTTGCATTTATTTCTAATAGGATCTTAGTTTTAGAACTCAAAGGGACATCGTTTAGTTCTACCTTCTTATTTTACAGATGAGGAAACTAAGGCTAGGGGCTGTGTTTTCTCCAGTCACACCAGGTAGTAAAGAGAAGAGCCAGGATTTGAACCCACATTCTCTGACTCCAAATCCAGTGACTTCTCCAGTCTACCATCCTCCCTCTCCTCCTTATTGCACACGCTGTTGGTTTAGCCTTGTTGTTAACTAAAAGCCCTGGGCATTTTTCATTTGATCTGTGGTTGAACCAAGTTTCTCCTATCCTAAATGCAGCATTTTGCATTTCTTCTCTCAAAGCCAGGACAAGGCATTTGTGTATACTAGACAAAGTTTGAAAAATTGGTCTCCTTTGTGTTTCTTCCCATCAGAAATGTTTACCTTCACTGTAATAAGTAGCAACATGTTGCAGTGAGCTGAATTTCTAGTCTTGAAATATGTGCATTTGCTAAAAGCTTTCTATTGATCTAAATGATATGGGTCACTCTCATATAAGTATGCACTCCTAAAAGGATTGATATCTCTTAAAAGAGTAAACAAAAAACAGAAAGACATACTTAGATAGTTCAACGAATTTGTGATTTCATTGGTATTTTTACACAAACTGGTGTGTTCAAACTTCTACTAGAATAGAGTGTAGCCCATCCATGTCTTCTCATTCTGGACAATTCTCATCTAATTCCTTCCATTAATCCTTCTTAAAGGATTTCCCCAACATATTGGAAGCTTTGCTTTAGGTCTTTTAATATTCCATAGAAAATCCCCCCCAAAATAGGAGAAGACATCCACCCTACTCTTTTGCAGAGGTAAGAGGCACACAGGGGTGGTACATTGTTCTTACTTTTTCCATGTATTCATTGATCTTGCTAAGTTTTTTTCTCTCCTTTTTCTTTAAAAAATATTATTTGTTGTGAAGAATTGGAAATTGGAAAGAATTGATGCCCACCAGTTGGGGAATGACTCAACAAGTTGTGGTATATGAATGTAATGGAATACTATTGTGCCTTAAGAAATGACAAGCAAGCAGATTTCAGAAAACCTGGAAAGACTCACATGAATTGATTCAAAGTGAAGTGAGCAGAACCAGAACAGTGTACACAATAACAACAACATTGTGTGATGATCCACTATGATTGACTTGGGTCTTCTCAGCAACAGAATGGTCCAGGATAATTCCAAAAGACTCATGATAGAAAATGCTGTCCACATGCAGAGAAAGAACTATGACGAGGCAGACTGAAGCATACTATTTTCTCCTTCTTTATTTTTTCAGAGTTTTTTTTCCCCTTTTTGTTCTGTTTCTTCTTATACACCATGATTAATAAGGGAATATGTTTTACATGATTGCACATATATAACCTACATGAAATTGCTTACTGTTTTAGGGAGGAGGAAGAAAATTTGAAACTCAAAATTTTATTTTAAAAATGAATGTTTTAAATTGTCATTACATGTAATTGGAAAAAATAAAATACTATTTAAAAGAAAAATATTATTTGCTAAATGGGATGGCTCTCTGGGAAGGGGGGAGAAAGGAAGCAGATACTGGGAGAAATTATTTTCAAAAACCAAAATATTTCAGTAGAAATTTGAAAAAACCGATTATGTGGGAAGCACTGAGATTCACTTTGTTATCCCTTGCTGTATGAAAGGTTTACCTCCATTCCAGACGTGTGTATCCTTTCTGTCTTCTGTATTACTGTTGTTGTTTAGTCATGTCCAGTTAGTCATATGCAGGTCATGCTAGTAATATAACACGGTCTGCTGATCCCTACCATCTTGTCTTTTTATTGACTTTTGGGTCACATGCCATTTCCCTAATTTGGAGAAATGGTATGTCATGATTCACAGCCACATAAAATAAAGAGATCAGAGAGGCTGCAGAGAGAGACCTGACCAAGATCTAGCTCTCTGGAAGCTTACCACCTAACAGGAGCAGGGCACAAGAGATGACCCTGAAAGCCTCACTCTCCCCATGATTAACTCCTGGTTTTCTCTTTCTAGTTCTTTATAGCTCCAAGCTCTACAGATTCTTCAAATACATTGAGAATCGGGATGTTGCAAAAACTGTATTGAAAGAACGGGGACTAAAAAATATCCGAATTGGTATTGAGGGTAAGAAAAACAAAAGCTATCTTGTCGTGATGCTGACTTCAGGCGTTAGCTTTATACACACTCCCGTGGACCTCAGAGAAGTCATTTTCGTAAATAATCACTATGAAAAGGCATTTTCCTGAATAATATTTTAACAGTTGTTTTCTCCTGCCAAAATTTTCATTTTCCTTTTTCCCCAGTGTTTTTGTGCTTCAAAACAGCTTGGAAAATAGATAACTTTGCTGCTTTCCCAGAGTAATGATAGCTAATAGTTAGCATTCGGGCAGCTAGGTGACACAGTGAATAGAGCACCAGCCCTGGAGTCAGGAGGACCTGAGTTCAAATCCAGCCTCAGACACTTAACACTTACTAGCCGTGTAACCTTGGGCAAGTCACTTAACCCCAGTTGCCCTCCAAAAAGCAACAAAAAAAAAAAAGAAAGAAAGAAAGCTAATAGTTAGCATTCATGTAGCACCTGAAGGTTTGCAAAGCATTTTACGTGTATTATCAGGAAAGAGACAAGTGAATTTCCTCCATCTGGGCTTGAAGGTGACGACTGCATCTTACTCTGCCTTTGACCACAGGACATATATGGTACACACCTTCTCCCTCCCTTCCCCCCACCTCACTTCCCCAATACACTGTGTCTGGTTTGACTTAGGTCTGGTGTGTCTTGGGATAGGAGATAAAGGTGTCATTCCCTCTGAAGTGCCTTGCCAGCTTCCTGTTGGATGCTGAAAGTCTGAGATATGCTAGGAGCTTCTCTACCTTGATGGGTTTCTTTTTCTTTCCTTCCTTCCTTCCTTCCTTCCTTCTTTCCTCCTTTTCTCCCTCCCTCCGTCCTTCCTCTCTCCCTTCCTTTCTTCTTCCCTTCCTTTTTCTTTTATCCTTCTTTCCTTCCCTTCCTCCTCCCTCCTTCCTTCATCTCCCCTTCCTTCCTCCCTCTCTTCCTTTCTTCTTTTCTGCCTCCTTCCCTCCCTCCCTCCTTCCTTTCTCTGTCTTTCCCTCCTTCCTTCCTTCCTTTGTGGTTTTGGGATTTTGTTTTGTTTTGATTTTTTACTCTGTTAGGGAGCTACTAGATGGTGCAATGAATAGAGCACTGGACCTAGAGTCAAGAAATTCTGGGTTCAAGTCCCGACTCAGACACTTGCTGGCTATATGACCCAAAGCAAGTGACTTAACCTCTGTCTTCCCCACTATAAAATGGGGAATAGTAATAGCACCTACCTCCCAGAGTTGTGAGGATCAAATGAGATAATATTTTTAAAGTGCTTTGCAAACCTTTAGGCAATCATTATTACTATTATTATTATTATTATTAATTATCATTATATCAGACTCCAGAGTTGACAATGATGATAACAGCTGAAGCTGATGAGAGTGTTCTTTTCCAGTTCCCCTGGAAGGGGCAGAATGGTTTTTCCTGAATTATGCCTTTTCTCGTGTGATGTAATGAAAAGATTTTGAAAGTCAGGATAATTGGATTTGAATCTTGGCTCTGCTAGGCACTTAACCTTTTCAGTCTCCTTTTTCTTCTCTGTAAAATGGGGATTATAACAATGGCACTACTTACTCCCAGATGTTTTTGTGAGTTTCAGAGCTGAAAAGGACTGAGAGATCAGTGTCCAGTCCAATCCCTTCATTTTGCAAATGAGGAAACTGAGACCCAGGGAGATAACATGATTCACCCAGAGTCAGACAGGTAGTAAATGGCAGAGACAGGATTCACAGTCAGGTCCTTTGATTCAAGATCCAGGACTCTTTCCACCACACTATATTGGTACTTTAAAAAAAAAGAAATTGGGGCAGCTAGGTGGCACAGTGAATAGAGCACTGAACCTGGAGTCAGGAGGACTTGAGTTCAAATCCAGCCTCAGACACTTAACACAAAAAAACTAGCTGTGTGACCTTGGTCAAGTCACTTAACCCCAATTGCCTCCCCCAAAAAGCACCAACAAAAAAAAAAGAAATTGCTATAAACTTTGAAAACACTGTTTAAAATGTGAACTAGGAACAAGGCTTCTAGGATGTCTAGATGTTTTCACTGATAGAACATTCATTTGAGCAAGTAGATCTAGCCTTCATTTCAAACCAAATTACCTCAATCAGGAAGAAAAAAGTATAGCAGTAGAAAAGGAGTGAATTACAGAGAGAGTGATTCATGGCACAATCAGTCAAGAACCATGCTTCCCTGAGTGTCAGGGTGGACATCTGGCAGTCTGAGGCAGAGCATAAGGAGAGAGTATAGATTCCAGGGAGAGCAATGGCCAAGCTTATAAGGAATTCTGCCTCTGTCTTTCAGGCTATCCCACTTGTAAGGAAAAAATTAAAAGGAGACCAGGTGGCCGGTCAGAAGTCATATACAACTATGTCCAACGTCCATTTATCCAGATGTCTTGGGAAAAGGAGGAAGGAAAGAGCCGCCATGTTGATTTTCAGTGTGTCCGAAGCAAATCCCTCACCAATCTAGTGGCAGCTGAGGAAGATGTCTCTGAAGACCAGGAGATCCTGATGCATCACCCTCCACAGGTGGATGAGCTCGATCGGCTAAATGCTCCACTCTCCCAGATGGCCCCTAATGACTTCCCAGATTAGGACTGACCATTAATCCAACCACATCTCTAAGGTTCTTTTCTTCCTGGGCTGCACTCAAGGTTTGTCTCACCCTGAACATGAGACGTACTCTTTCCTTAACCCTTCCTCACATCACCAATAATATTAAGGTGTATTCTTTGAAGCAAGCTGATGCCCCTAAGAGGAAATGAATAATCAGTCCTGGCCACTGAATTACCAGACATTCTTTGCTGACCCTGGACACATGGGAAGCTCCTCAGGATTGGTGCTGTCCTGGAATAACTTGAGAAAGCTGAAAAAGAAGTAAAAAAAAAAAAATCTCATTTCCTCATATAGCAAAACACTTCCTGCCCTTCTTCCCATTCTTTTTACCCCCTTTTCCTTGCCAGGTACACAACCCATTGTGTTTTGGCAGCTTCCTCAGTTGCAAGGGGACCAGACCACCATCCCATTCTGCTGCCTAGGTATCCATGGAAGACTGTTAGAAGACTCTAAAGGATGCGCCCAGGATTCAGCTCATCTAGGAGGAATGAGGCCTTGTTTACAAAACAGTTGAGTTTTTCAGAAGAGAATCCTTCAAGAGCTTAAATTTAATTGTCTTTTTTTAATTAAACAAAAAAACCATAGCACTAGTTTATCTTATGGTAGAGCGAGTAAATGGCATAATAGTAGGATTTATGCTCTTTTAATTTCTGAGTATGGGAGCCTGAATTGATTGTTCATTATGGAATGAAAATCAAGAGAATGAAACCATTCTAATAGTTCACTCATTCCCCAGCTGGGCTAGAAATTCAGAAATCCTGAGTAAAGCCATCAACTCTGCCCCAAGTTCAGGGCTGTGCTGGGGATGTGGCTGGAATAAATAGGGCCGTGGCTAGAGGCTCTCAAAACACGGTCAGGAATTTTTGCTGATGCCTCAGTTATTCAAATGAAAGAATTTTAAGATGCCTTTGAAGTTTCGTAGCAGGGATGGAGAAGGCCAGGATCTCAGGAATCAATAGATAGAGCCCTGTCCTGGTGCTAGGGAAGGGAAAATAATCAGGGACTTGGACTCTGCCTTGAATTCTGCAACCCCATTCGTGAGTTTTAGGTGACTCTCACTCCCATACCATACAAAGGTCCATTCCAGCCCTCCCTCCTTAGAGATGTGACTGAAATGATCTTATTATACAGATTCTATTCCACGGAGCTTGGTGGGGGTGGGGGAGTAACAGCAAATTCAACCTGGGAAGTAGCCTCTCACCTGTTCACTCAGGGTAATAGAAGATGCCAGGTGAGAAGAAAGTATTACTGTTAATGGGTTTTTTCCCCAGACAAGTGTCACCTTCATTGGCTCAGGATGGAGAAAATTAGGTTGATTTTTTTTATGTCAACTGTATTAATCATGCTAACCCAGAGCCTACATTGTTCCGCCAGCTGCCACACTTCTAGATCAAAGTCCTCTGATGTGCAACTTGGACCATGGGTCTTGGACCCTGGTTGTATCCCAGGAGATAGTCAGAGTAGGACACAATGCTGTGTGAGTAGAGCCAGGTCCAGACTCCTGCAAAGAATGAATCTCTTGAAATGAGGACAGCTTTCAAATTCACACTGCATATTTCTATTGGGCTGGAACCAATGATACCATTTTACCATTTTACCTAATTATAACTTCTAGTGGTGTGAATTTGAATAGATGTGGCCATTCCAAGGGATTCTTTATTTACATTAATTGGGACCTGTTTATGTCTCTTTGAACTTTGACTTCGTAACTGGGAACCAAATTGGATTCCAGAGCCAAATATAAATGGTTAGAAGTTACCTTCTGTTGTGTATTATCTGGCCTACTCTTCTGGCATTTATCGCCTCAGTTCCATTGGAGTAATAGAGTCACCAGTGGACTACAGTTTTAGCCCTTCCTAGGCTCTTTCTAAATTGCATGTTACATTGACATTCTTACACCCTTCAGTCTCCTTTAAGACACTACAGGACAAGGTACTTTCCTCTAATTTGCAGTGATGACTCAATTACTTTGTAATCCAAGCCAAGAAAATAGTAGAAGACAACATTTCTAGCAGCTGTGGTCTCAGAGAAAAAGAGTAACTCTTCTGGACCCAGTGAGTTCTTGAATTAGAAGTATGCTTACTACTTTTTTGTGACATATTGTTGGTGGCGTCAAAATCTAACATGCATGATATGATGTCTTCTCAGGAGTTAAAATGATACTATTGGCCCACCATTGGAAGGATAGACGCTGAATTGCTTTTCCATTGGGGGTGATTGATTCTGAGCCATCCATGCTCCCTTCTCCATCTCCGTTTTTTTTAAACTGATGACATACATTTGGGAGCCACGTGGCCACTGTTAAGAGTATAGACTGTGTGAGGAACCATGCTTCTTCTGCATGGAGTTAATTGGTACATCCTTGAATTAAATCTACAACAACCTCGACCTCATTAGCACTAAATTCACATCAAGACATCCTCTAAAATGGTGCTTCCTTTGTGTTTCTGAATGGACAAACCCATCATTGCAAAGACCATTCAGAGTCTACAACCTTTATTTGTATACTTTAAGAAATTAATGAAGAGTTATTTTCTTGTTGAAGTACATGTTTATCCCCCCCCCTCAGTATTTAGCTTATATGTTATTACTATTAAATGTACACATTCCAAAAAGGAACTGCTACTTTTGTGTTTAAAAAAAGTACAACTGTATTGCATCAATTGGAAGATATCAGTACTGTTTGAAGGATAGCTTTCTTGGGCCATCTTCATCATTCTCACAACTGGTATTAGTGAGCCCAGCTGTCTGGTCCACGGAACAACCCGTGAGCTAAAACAAGGTAGCACAAACCGATGGGGGAAAACTGATACTGCGATGGAGTTTCTTCCCAGAGCTGATAGTTTCTTGTTATTGTTTGTTATCTATTCAGTGCACCGCTGGGGGGAGGGCACAATGGGGTTGACAGTTGTGAATCTGGGAGTTCATTTGGCTGAGATAGATGGCATTCTTTTGCCACTAGATTGAATGCTATTGGCTGTCTGTGTGATAACTCCACCCCTGCCAATTCCTGGCTTACTAAGTTAATTGTAATATCTTCTGAGGGTCAGAGTAACGATCCTCTGCACAGAAAGTCATACCCCTTTAAAACTTTCCAAGCCATATAAAGACATGTCAGAGATAGGAGACGGGGAGGTACTGGTTCCAGGGCATCTCTTTAAGCCCCAGTACTGGCAGAACTCCAGGATTGGAGGAGACATATTTTCTTCCCTGGTATAAATGGGGATAATCCAATTCAATTTCTTTTCCAAGTGCCTAAATAAGTTAGTCAGGTTCTATTATACCTGAAGACAGATTGTTTCCAAAGAAGATATTTTATTTGCACTCAGACTATCCTTCTTCCTTGGTGGCCAAGGTGAGAATTTTTAAGAAAAATTATAGTTCTCTTCTGTTTGTTACTTTATTATCTCAAGCTTGGCCATATTTCTAGCATAGGGATAGAGTAAGAATAAGGAAGAGAGAATAGGGTAGAAATTCTGTAATGTTAGCAAACACTTCCATTTGCAGTTCATCGAGGGATCATAGATCTACGGCTGGAAGCAATCTCAGAGGCCATCTATACAGGCTCATGCTAGTGCCCTCTAATGTTTGAAAATAATTCATCCTGGGGCAGCGAGGCGGTGCAGTACATACAGCACCAGCCCTGGAGTCAGGACCTGAGTTCAAATCTGGCCTCAGACACTTGCTGTGTGACCCCGGGCAAGTCACTTAAGCCTGACTGCCTCAAAAAAGAAAAGGAAAGTACTCATCCTGCCAGGGTGTGTTTTGACTCAAAGAAGAAATAAGGGTCAGTTTCCTTATTTCTGGTTTCTGCAGAGGGAGGAAAGAGAGTTGGGGGGAAAAAAAGTGATACCAAGGGGAGAAATTAAAAAAAAAAACAAAACCCTACAGACTAGTTGGGAATCATGAATTTCACACTTTAATATGTAGCAGCAAGAATTATTTTAAACCTCACCTAAAGAGAAAAATGTAGACTGATGTAGATGTATACAAATCACAGTGGAAAGAGACCTAAATGAATGGACATAGTTTACAGATAGGGTTCCTAGAATATTGATCTAGGGTTCTCCTTTAAGAAATAAGCAAAAGAATCTGAATCAAAGTATAGGCCTTAAATCAAACCATGCCTGAAAAGTGTCATGTGGAGTCCTTTGCTTTTAAAAAGTCATGTCACAGAAACTTAAGAATTGGAGGTGGGGGAGGGGGTAATTAGTGGTACATGGCTGTAATTCCTGCTACGAGGGAAGCTGAGGCTGGTGGATCATTCAAGCTCAGTAGTTCTGAGTTGTAGTGGGCTCAGCCAATCAGGGGTACCTGCTGTCAGGTACTATGGTAACAAGGGGAGGGGGAGATGAGGCTGCCTAAGGAGGGACAGATTGTCCCAGGTCAGAAGTCAGAGCAGGCCAAAGCTCTGGGAAGGTCAGAATAGGGACTGGCAGAAATAGGGCAGATGTCTCTCCCCTACCTTTCCACTCCCCGGGTATCAAGGGCCAACCCCCTTTTCATGTGTTAAAAAAAATAAAAATTAATGATTTAACTTTGCTGATACAGATTACTCGATTAGGATGGGCCCCAAGAAAGTGTCATCTTTAAATGCGACCTTCTCTTTGCAGGTGGGATGCTGGTTTGGTTTCCCGTTTTATTTTGTATTTAGTTTTAATGTTGCACTCGTTCACCTCCTACAGTGTTTATGAGATCCTATAATCAGGATGCCTTTTTTTCTATAATAAACTTATTTCTGTGTGCCCGAGTGATGTTTTGGGTTTGTTGGTTTTTTTTTAAACAGAAAATGAATCTGAGCACTGGCTGGTCATTTATTTGGTCCACTTTGAAATGTCTACACGCACATCAGAACCTCCTTTCCCGGTGGGATAGAGTGAGATAATATTTGTAAACCATTTTGTAAATGTTAGCTTATTCTTAATTACTGTGTGACTTGAGCCTTGGTCTGCTCTCTCACAGCCAGTTTTCTTTTCAGACCCAGCTGGTCCAAGGGTCCTCAGTGACCTCTGCTCTTTTATCTACCTTCATTCTCAAGACCAAGTAATTAAAAGTGCCTATTCTCTAGCATCCCTGTGTTAGAGACAAGGGGATCTCAGGTCCACGTGGAAGTTTAAAAGGGGAAATGAAGCATGACCATTCTTCTATTTTAAAGGGGTGTGTGGAAAGCAGTGATTTTTTTAAAAAAAGAGGAAAGCTGAAAATGAAAACCGGAAGTCTTAAGACTTCTAATTAGTAGAAGCAGAATAGGAAGCACCACCCTGTGGCTCCCTTCCCTGTCCCTTATTATTCTAGTTTAATCCTTGTGGGCAACTAGGTGGTGCAGTGGATACAGTGCCCAGGCTGGAGTCATAAGGACCTGAGTTCAAATTCAGCCTCAGATACTCTCTAACTGTGACCCTGGGCAAATCACTTAATCCTGTTTACCTCAATGCCTCATCTGCAAAATGGGCTGGAGAAGGAAATGGCAAACCACTCTAGTATCTTTGCCAAGAAAACCCCAAATGGGGTCATGAAGAGTTGGACACTACAGAAACCACTGAACAACAATTACAGTGGGAAGAGCTTTGTAGACAAGGAGCACTGGATTAAATCCCAGATCTTCTATGTGACTTTGAGGCAGTGGGTGTAGTGAGTAGTGTAGTAGACTCCAAGCTTGGCTTGGTATCAGGAAACCTGGGTTCAAATCCAGCCTCAGACATTTATTCTCTTTATGACCCAAGGCAAGTCACATACCCTGAACCTCAGTTTCTGCATCTGTAAAATGGAGATGATGTTGAGAAGGGTTCTGAGGATCTAATGAGTTTATATTGCATAAATATAATGCTTTGCAAACCTTAAAGCACTACTTAATTGTGAGATACCATCTTTACTATTGGATAAGTCACTTTTGTCTCTGAGTCTTAACTCGGGAATTTGTAAAATGAGAGAGTGGGATTAAATAGACTCTGATTGTCCCTTTCACCTCCAAATTCTGTGACTGCTGTAGTGCCAGCCCAGCCTCACTCCATTAGCCCACCTGTACTGGTGCTGGAAGGTTGGGTCCCCAGAAGCGTGTCTGCTACTACTTTCAGGGTTCTAGGGGTAACCTTGTGGATGGGTATACTTTCACTATACTTGATCCTTAGCCCCCACCAGTATGCCTTCCCTTTAACAACCAGGCAGTAGATTAAATTCTTTAGCAAAAGTATTTACTCAAATGCCACAGAAAGAACAGCAGTTACAAACTGTTTCTACCCAAATCAGTGGCTCACTTCCATCAATATACACAAATCTGAGGTGGAGGGTGGGGGGGGTGGGGACTTGACAGGAGGAGTGAGCACATACTTAAAATACTATAATAGCAGAGCATACATGCTCTATATACATAAGACACACGTAGAGACAAGGTAGCACACAGTTACAGAAATGTAGGGCATTAAAACACTTTTTCTACATAGTCCTCTCAAAGTTTTCTGTGGTGTTGGTGATGTATGGGTCATTCCACTGCTGAGCTGAGCTGGCTTCTTGAAGAGTACAGCACATCTATACTGGCTTGGCAATTCAACTAAGTTTGCTCCTTAGGTGCAGTGTTTCAACTGAACAGGTCAATGTGCTAGTGGGCTGGGTCAGGCAGTTCACTTAGCTACAGAGATGGCTCATCACTGAGTTTGGCTGTAGCTGGGATGGACTGGACAGGTTGTTTAGCCATTGGCCATGGTAACTGCTGCTAGACAGGTCACTATCCTGCTGCCAGACTGGGACAGGCATGGTCATTGGCCCCCGGGTAGCAGATCCCTTAGCCACTGGGCTCTTGGGTTCTGACCTCTCTGCTGCAAGGTCGATTTTCTGGGATCATTCGTCAAGGAGCAGCTGCAGTATTTTACCACCTTCAGTCAACAGCTTGACTGGGTAGTGCTGTGCTCTTTTCACCTAGTGTTAACAATCTTCTTTTCAACAGTAATGGTTTCTCAGCTAGGGCAATGACACTTAGCCTAGGATTGGCAGAAGCATCTCCCCTTTGGCTGACTTATAGCCTCAGTTCTGAAGTCTCTCACCTCCAGACAGGAGGAGGGGAAGGTCTAATCACATGCATGATTCTCCATTTCCCATCTCCAGGTCTTTGCATTAGCTAGCCTCCATACCTGAAATGCCCTCCATCCTCACCTCTACCTTTTAGTTCCCCTGACTTCCTTCAAGACACAGCTAAAATCTCCTACTTTCTACAGGAGTCTTTTCCTGGTGCCAGCAATGGCTAAGGCCTCTGAAACCATCTCATCTTCCATCTACTCCATCTGTATGTTGTATGTACCTAGTTCTTGACATGTTGTCTCCCTTGTTAAAATGGGGACTCCTGGAGGGCAAGGACCATCCCCCCCCCCTTTTCTTTGTCTCCCCAGAACTTAGCACAGTACCTGGAACATGGTAAGTTCTTAATAAGTGCACTTTGGCTGACAGTCCTTCCTGATTCAAAGTCAGTTCTTTCTCTAAGTTATACTCTCTTACCTTCTGGTAGTCATTTCCACCAGTTCAGTCGGTTACACTACCCAGAATCCTCTTGTGATCTTATGTGGATGAGAGGCAAGGAACAAAGGTGGGAATGCAGCCTGTGAGTTAGAGGCAAATTCACTGTCTTTGCTGGCCCCATCAGGTTCAATTGTGTTATTCAAGGCTCAAAAACTTCCTTAAAATGTGGAATATTTTTAATTTCATCTCAAGGTGTTTCTCCTTTACTTTCAATGGCTCTGTCTTTGTGTCTCTTAAAACCGTAAGCTTTTGCCAAGGTTTCCTTAGGGCACCCTATTATATTACCCTGCCCCTTTAAGCTGTACTTTCTTGGAACTCAGGAGATTCACTCATTTTTGGCCTAGTTGCTTGCTAATCCACAGTGTGGGTAATGTATATGGAACAATTTAAAGTTAGATACTTCACCTATTCTCTAGTACCCTTACTGGGATGCCTAATAGACATCTAAAATTTAGTATCAAAAATTGAGGTCCAGGGGTGCCTAAGTGGTGCAATGAATAGAGCACCAGCCCTGGAGTCAAGAGGACCTGAGTTCAAATCCAGCCTCAGATACTTAACACTTATTAGCCATGTGACCTTGGGCAAGTCACTTAACCCCAATTGCTCTGCCTTCCCCCCTCCAAAAAAAATTGAGGTCCATTCTCTACCCTAAGTTACCCTTTCCTAAATTCCCATTAATACCAATCCTTCCCCAATTCCCAGCTCAGAACCTCATTTTCAGTTATTTTCTCCTTTACCTCAGACATCATATCTTTCATCAAGTCCCGTCAATTACTCATCCATAACATTTCTTAGCCTCCACAGAAGTATGATGCTAAGGGTGACACTGAGTTCTAGAAGTTGATGACAGCAGATAATGAGTTCTATCAAGCTAGAAGGGCTTCTAGGACAGGCCCTCCTATGGCAGCCACAGTCTGTCTAAGGATAATCTAGCAGAAAGGTTAATTAACAAGAGGTCAGACACTAGGCAATGATTTTTTTTTATTTTTGGACACAGAAAACCCCAACATATACAAAATATTTAAAATGTTCCTCAATACGGTGCAACCCCCTTCCACATCTGCAGAGATGATGGCCAAGTGTTTGAAAGAGGGACTTAGGGAGCTTAGAATCACAGTCTTTAAATTATTTGATCTTTAACCACTGGTCATCTTAATGTACAACCTTTGTCCCACTCTTTATTGGATTTTTAAACAACAAATTGGCACATTCCTGAAAGAAATGAGCTACATTCAGCATTTAGCACAGTGCCTGCTATATAGTAGGCTTCTTGACTAATTGTTGACTGACATCGGGGAAGTTTTCCTTGATAATTTCTTGGAAGATGTTGCCAGGGCTCTTTTTTTGAGAATGACTTTCAGGAAGTCCAGTAATTCTTAAATGATCCCTCTTTCATCTATTTTCCAGGCCAATTGTCTTTCCAATGAGATATTTCACATTTTCTTCTATTTTTTTCGTTCTTTTGATTTTGTTTTACTATTTCTTGTTGTCTCATGGAGTCATTAGCTTCCGCTTGTCCAGTTCTAATTTTTAAGGAATTATTTTCTTCAGTGAGCTTTTCTATCTTCTTTTCCATTTATACTTTCCCATTCTACTGTTTAAGGAGTTTTTTTCTTCAGTGGATTTTTGTGCCTCTTTTACCATTTGGCCTATTCTATTTTTTAAGGTGCTATTTTCTTTAGTATTTTTTTTGTGCCTCCTTAATCAAGCTGTTGACTCTTTTTTTATTATTTTCATTCATTATTCTCATTTCTTTTACCAATTTTTCCTTTATCTCTCTCATTTGATTTTTAAACTCCTTTTTGAGCTCTTCCAGGAATTCATTTTTGGGGCCTGAGACCAATTTGTATTTTTTTTTTTTTGCTTTTACGTGTTAAGTGTCTGAGTCTGGATTTGAATTCAGGTCCTCCTGAGTCTAGGGCTGGTGCTCTATTCACTACATCAACTAGCCACCCCTAATTCACATTTTTCTTTGAGGCTTTGGATGTACTGTTTTGACTTTGCTGTCTTTTGAATTTGTGTTTTGAACTTCCTTGTTACCATAGTGACTTCTGTGGTCAGATTCTTTTGTTGTTGCTTGCTCATTTTTACAGCTATTTCATGACTTTTAATTTTATGTTAAAATTGGGCTTTGCTCCCAGGCTGGAGGGAGCCCTGTTCCAAACTTCAGAGTTGGATTTTTGTTTTTTTGGGAGGGGGGTTTTTGCTATTGCTGCTGTTTTCAGAGCTATTTCTGGAGGTCTATAAGTTTTCAGTTCTTCCAAGGTGGTGTGGTCTAAGAAGTGTGGTCACTGCTCTCCTGGACTATGCTTTGGTCTGTGAGTGACCACAAGCACTCTCTTTCCACCCTGGAACTGTGAGCAGGGCTCTTGCTCTCCTGTGGCCTCATGTTCTAGTGTGCTAATTCTCTTCCTCTCCCTGGGACTGTGATCCAGAATGGCAGATGAGAAATGCGACAGAGTCCTGCATCCAGTGCCAGCAAAGGATCCCCTCTACATCTCCTTCTAAGTAGGAGGTAATCTGTGGATTGAGAGCTCTAAAACCAGGGCTGCTGATGCACATGCCCCCAAAGACCTGATGCCCTAGACTGCACTCTACTTTCACCCTAGGGAGACAGACCTTTCCCACCAATCTTCAAAGTTATCTTGGTGCAACATTTTTTTCACCCTGTCCTTTTGCTAGTTCTGCCACTCCAGAATTCACTTTGAGGCATTATTTTTAAGTTGTTTGAAGGGGAATTTAGGAGAACTCAGGCAAATTCCTGCCTTTATTCCACCATCTTGACTCCTACTCCACATCTTAGTTTTGAAATCAGCAATTTACTAGAGGATGAAATGCTATATCCATAAAACTTACTTAAATCTTGTTTGAGGGAGATACATATCTTTAATATTAAAAGATATTAAAGATATATTTAATACTTATCCTTTACTATTATGTGTGCTTTAGAAATTTCAATTTTATTCGGCATTCATCAAGCACCTATATAATTGGAGGGGGGGGAAGGATTGGGGAGAGAAAATGGCTGGTTCTGGAGTTTGGAAGAGTTGGGTTCAAGTCCTGCAATGGATTTCTACTAACTACATGACCATGAGCTAGACACTTGACATCTCAGTGCTGCAGGCAAGAGTTTGCTGCCTGCATTAGAGGAAGGAGAGCCTCACATTAATGAAATTTAAAATCTAAACAAAAGGGGTGGCTAGGTGGCAGAGTGAATAGAGCACCAGCCCTGAAGTCAGGAGGACCTAGGACCAAATCCAGCCTCAGACACTTGACAAACTTACTACCCATGTGACTTTGGGCAAGTCACCTAACCCCAATTGCCCTCCAAAAAGCAAAAAAAAAAAAAAAGAATCTAAGCAAAAAGACAAATAAACACACACACACATATACATATACATATATGGGTGTATGTTTAAGTATACACACACTCATATACATATATATATGAGAGAGAGAGGGGGAGGCAGGGAGGAGAGAGAGAGAGAGAGAGAGAGAGAGAGAGAGAGAGAGAGAGAGAGTCAGGGCTTAAGAAATGTGTATAAATAAGACTGGAAAGGTAGACTGATAAACACCAAGGACTCCCTATTCAACAAAGCTTTCTGGGAAAATTAGAAAGCAGTTTGGCAGGTTTAGACCAACAACTTCTACTATATATCACAATTAGCATCAAACAGATATGTGGGCTAAATATACATTGAGGGGATAAAAAGGAGAGACCTTTCACAAATGTGGCTGGGGACAGAATTCTTAATTAAGGTTTAGAGATGATTAGAGAAGATAATTTCAATGACATAAAACTGAAAGATTTTTGCAAAGCAATATTAATGCTATTAGAACTGAAAGGAAAACACTTTAGTGGGGAAAATATTTGTAGGAAATTAATAAATGTCTAATATCTAAGATATATAGGGCGCTGATACAACTAGCAGAAGGGGAAGGGAACAAGCACTTATATGCCAGTTACTACATGCCAGGCCCTGGGCTAAATGTTTTATATTATCTCACTTGACTCAAGTATATAAGAGTAAGAGCCATTCCCCAATAGATAGATAACCAACATATATATGAGTAGGTAGTTTTCACATAAAGAAATAAAAGTTGTTAATAATCCTATGTGGTGTTTCAGTAAGAGAAGTGTAAATTAAAACAACTAATATCTTACCTCTCATACTCACCAGATTGGTGATGATAACAAAAAATGAATATTTTTGTATTTGTATACCCTGCACTTAACACAGTGCCTAGCATACAGAAGGCACTTAATAAATGCTTGTTCATTGATCACTGATTGTTGGAGGGACCACCAGAGGACAAGTACACTAATGTACTACTGGTGGAACTATATCTAAATAATTGCTAAACTGTACACATACAGTAATAACACCACAAGGTGCTGCTCCAGAGAGTTCAAAGACAGAAGGGATGATATGCATTTTTTTTAAATTAAAGCAAAACTTTTTGTTGTAAAAAAGAATTGGAAACAAAGTAGGCACCCATCAACTGGGGGATGGCAGAACAAATTATGGTATATGGTTGTAATAGAGTATCATCATTGTACTATAAGAAATGATGAATATGAGGAATTCAGAATAACCTTCAAAGACTTTTATGGACTAATGCAGAGTGGACTAAATGGAGATCCAGAAGAACAAGTGACATAACAATTACATAGAATAGATAAGATAAAGTCAAAATGGACACAGACCTAGATATGAAGAGAGATACTACTAGAAAA
>CM053586.1:175955604-175966463 GCA_028646515.1 Pseudochirops corinnae
TGTATATATACATTTGTATTCCCTTGCCCTATCCTCATACTGAGAAAAGTTTCATCAGTTACAGTTGTCACTTTTCCATGTTGTCATGTAAATAGTTCATCTTTGATAGGTATCTTATGATTTCTTTTCCGTGTTTATCTTCTCATGCTTCTTGTGTTAGAGTGTCAAACTTTCTTTTCAGTTCTGGTTTTTTCAGCAAGAATGTCTGAAAGTCCTCCACTCGATGAACAATTGTAATGGATGAGAAGTTCTTGAAGAAAAGTCACCAGAAGGAAAAACCCACAAATTAACTAACCATAGGCATAATATAAGGCTCATCAGATTGAACAATAAATACTTTTCAAGAAATTAAGGCAATCCTGCCTTGGCAAAGACAAGAGGACAAGAACAAAAACTAGAGAGAAGATAAAAGGAGAAAATTCACTGCTCAGGATGCTTGTAGTCTATTTGGAGAAATAAGATTTTTGCACATAACCAGGAGAGAGATCATGTGTTTAGAACTTGAAAAGGACATCAGAGGTCATGTGGTCCAACCCTTCATTTTTACAGATAAGGAAAGTAGAACTTCAAGTGATTTTGATTTACCATACCAGATTGCATAGTAGGATTTGATAGGTTCCAAACCCAGGTTCCCTGATTCCAAGTTGAGGGCTAATTCCATTGCGCTGAATTATTTCTTGAAATGGTAAATTAGGTGATGTGGCCTTCCTCTCCTAACCTTGCACATTTTTGCATAGGTGAAATTAAAGTGGACATCAAGGACAGCCTTGAAGAACTTTGAAAAGAAATTATAAATATGAGTAAAGTGGGGCAGGGTGGGGGGGGGGTGGAGAGAGGAATAATAGCTGTCAGATTTTTGAAGAGTTATTAAAGAGAGACGTTCTATATAGTTTCAGAAAATAATGGACAAATATATAGAAATTATAAAGAAGCATATTTCAGTTCAATATATGGAAGTGCTTCCTCACGATTAGGTTTTGAAAATAGAACCACTTCCCATAGTCATTGCCTACAAGCCTGTCTCCCTGTGCTGGGTATATACCCCAGGGATGACTCTGCATGAGAAATAAATAGAACATTTCAAGGTAAGAGTACAATGTGTGCAATCAATAGCTAAATTGTGTTGTACAGCTTATAAATTATATAAGAGTTCAGAGAAGCTTTCTGGAATGCCTTTAATTTCTCTCATATAGATATCATGTGGTTTGCTAAAAATCAATAACCCTTAGAGACACTGAAAAAGAAACAAAAAAGGGAATGAGTTAGCAGTTACATGGGATTCCTTCCAAGGTTAGAGATGGAATTTTGAATTGATTGCAGCCTCTTTAGAATAAGAGTCTATGAGTAGCTACTACTTCAATAAAGAGCGAAAATAGCATGCTCGAAAACTAAATATCTCAGTAAGAGAAAATTGTGTGGGTGTCAGTTATAGATAAAAGGAGAAGCTAGTAAGAATCTTTTGATAGCATAGATGCTTTTGATACTGGTTTTGCCTGCATGTTATATATTAATGATTCCAGTAAGGAGGACAACCATCCCTTCATACAAAACTCTCCTGGCGATATTATCAAAGACACTATTAGACTGAATAGATCATGAGTGTGGACTTTTTTATATAGCAAATATTATTACATAAAACATTTGGGGGCTTTTTAAATGAGGTGGAACAAACTTAAGGTTATAGTTAGAGAAATGTAATCCAACCTAGGATTCCTCTTATTTCATTGTAGACCATGATCATTTTCCATTTGTAGTGCTTGTCTAAGATACATGTATTGATGAACCAACTGAGTGGTTGCCCAATCAACTGCTTGTCCTAGACAGATAGTATTTTTCTAGTAATGCTCCATGGCCATGAAGTGTATAAAAACATAGTCTCTAAAGAATCAAAATTTCAGGCTCCAAAGGGCAATATGGTAGTCATATTACCAACTATAACTCACCCATAGTAGTATCATGAAAGATATTATCTAGGAAATGTATGAGGTAGGCCAGAGGCAGGGGTGGGAAGGGTGCAAAAAGGAATGGAAAGTCTGAATGTTTACAATAAAATCCACAGATTGTTAAAAAGACTTGTATAAGGAGTTCTTAATCTTTTTTGTCATGGACCCCAATGGCAGTCTGGTGAAGCCTACAGACCACTCCTTAGAATAATGTTTTTAAAAGCATAAATAAAGCACATAGGACTATAAAGGAAGCCAAAAGTGCTGAAATATAGTTATCAAGATATTCTTGTTTGTTTGGGGTTTTTTGGAGGGGGGAAGGCAAGGCAATTGGGGTTAAGTGACTTGCCCAAGGTCACACAGCTAGTAAGTATCAAGTGTCTGAGGACAGATTTGAACTTAGGTTCTCCTGACTCTGGGCCCAGGGCTCTATTCACTGAGCCCCCAGCTGCCTCAGGATATTCTTTAAAAAATAAATTCATGGATCTTCTGAAATCTAGAGGGTTCACATACCCCAAATTAAGAATCTCTGATCCAGAGGTAGACTTCAAGTCGTTTGAGTAGATCTATGACAGATTTATGAGGGAACATAGACAAAAATCTGACAAAATGAGAAGACGTAGATGTAGAGCTATCAGTATGGATGAGATCATGAGTTAATTGAAGTATAGTTTTACTCTAAATGACAAGTGTGAAAAGGAGATATATTTTCTCTCCCTCCCCGCTTCCCCCCAGCAGAGCATTCCCTGTCAGATGGCCAGAGTCTAGCTTGACTTAGGGTCCCAGGCTCTTCATGCCCTAAACTCTTACTCATTTGTAAGTTGGAGGTAATAATTACAATAGTTGGGATTTATATAGAGCTTTAAATTTTGCTAAATACTTTAAATATGTTCTTTTATTTGACCACCACAAACCTCCTATGAAGTGGGTGCTATTATTATCTCCATTTTCCAGATGACAAAACTGAGGCTAAGAGCAGTTAAGTGACTTGCCCAGGGTGACACAGCTAGTAAAAATCTGAGTCAGAATTCAAATTCAAGTCTCCTTGACTCTAAGTCTAGTGTTACCTAAGGCATACTACTTCCCTTGGAAAGCGTTTGGAAGAAAAACGCTTTGTAATCTGTAAAACAAGGAACCACAACTAGCAAAATCTTCATTTAAGACAAGGTTAGAGTGGGGAATCTAGGCTGCAGCCTAGTGGGGAGAAGGTATTTCCTGGGCTTGGTTTTTTCATTTAGAAAATTAAAAGGTTGGATTAAAAGGTCTCTTTGGTCTTTGATCTTATGACATGAAGGTTTCTCCCTCGTTGGTTCATTTGTTATTCAAGACTATAGGGATTCTCTTGAACAGACAAAAATGACTTTGATAAAGATTACAGCAATAAACAACCTGAACAGAATCTACAGGTTTAGCTGATATGATAATTTATTCCTCTTCTAGCAATCTTCGGTTTTTTCTTTTTCTTCTTTTACTTTTCTTTTCTCTTTTTGCTTTTTTGGAGGGGAAGGCAGGGCAATTGGGGGTAAGTGACTTGCCCAAGGTCACCCAGTTAGTTAAGTGTTAAGTGTTTGAGGTCAGATTTGAACTCTGGTCCTCCTGACCCTAGGGCCAGTGCTCTATTCATTGGACCACCTAACTGCCCCTTTTCTTTTTCTTCTCTCTCTCTCTCTCTCTCTCTCTCTCTCTCTCTCTCTCTCTCTCTCTCAATCTTTGTTTTATGGTGACATTTTAGACCTCCTTGGAACCACCTACCTTTTCTTAGAATGGTTGCCTTGCCATAGATGATACAAAACTTAATTCTAGTTACGTTTTTAAACCATTTTTTTCTTCTTTAATGTAACAGCAATGCTCATAAATCGATTGGTGGAATTCCTGTTTTAACAGGTGCTTTACTGATCTCTCAACTGGCATCCTGGTGATAATCCAAACCCACAAAAGTTTCTTAGGATTTGCTATCAAAGAGAAACGCTTAGATCCTCAGGGCTTCCAGACAACCTTCATAATGATAGTGCTGTGTATCTCTGTGCCTCCACTGGATTGCATGATTCTAGAACAAAGGAACTGTGGGTCTGTACACTCAGCTGGAGGCTTAGTGTTGTCTGTAGGCCACGACAATACGGAGTCACTGGTGCCTTTTCCAATTCATAACCTATCTTCTCAGTAAATCTGGTTTAGATTGGCATCCCATATACGTTTATTAGCTAACAACCAATGATCATATTTATTATCTTTGTACTGTGAATCAAACTAGAGAGCCACCTACGACTGAGGTGTCAAATGCAGGACCCATGGGCTGCGTGAGACCCAAAATACTTCTCATTACCTGAACCAGATACTTGAATATTACCTTATTACCTGAACCAGATTAGCGTGTAATTGGGAAATAGTTGACAGCATACATAAAAAATAATAAGATTATATTATTACAGACTTTATTACATTTTAAAACGAAGTCAAATGAAGGTGCCTTTATGTACGGTTCAGTGGTACCCATTTCTATCTACCACTGCCCTACGACTTGTGGGGCAAAGCCAGAGTATGGTAAAAGAGAGTTCATAGAGAGTGTGTGTGTTGTAGGCTCAGTTCCCTGTGGGGTTATGGAATGTCTGCCTTTCAGCTACTAGGGCCCAGATGGGGACAAAGTAATGGTATTTAGCCCTGTGTAGCACCATCTTGCAGAGGCCATTTGGGGCAGATAGAAAAGAGATCCAATATGTCATTTACTACAAAGGGCTACCCAGTTTCATAATCAATCACTAAGCGTCTTCTATCAGTCAGGTACTATGAATAAGTGATAATTAAAGTCCTTGTAATTTCTCAAAGAATCCTAGAGATTTGAGACCCAGAATGATGAGCTGACTTGCTTAATATTACACAGCTAGTTAGGCCATGGACCCGCCACTTCCAATGATCCTAGCCCCAAACTAATTAAGATGTTTGTGAGGTCCACATCACAGGCTGCCTTGACTTTTAGTTATGTTGTAGACTGTCATATTCCTTACTAAATTTTAAGCAGGAGAGGAGGACCTTGCAAGTAGTAGAGCCCCTAATAAATATTTGCCTGATGAACAAAAATAGATGAATGACTAAATATTGTATGAGCAGGTAGTCATTTATGACCATATTTGGGGGGTGAAAAGGGGGCCAAAATAAAGAATTTTATGCAACTTTTACCAGGAAAAAAAATGGATTGACAGAAAAGTGCCTAGTCTTATTGCCCAGTAGAGCACAGCACAGAACAGAACTGATGACTCTTTACTGCCATCTTTTGTGCATATCATCAGAAAACATTCTCAATAAGCAAGAGGTTCTTTCTCCTCCAGGTTCAAACTTGATCATTCTCCTTTGGTCTAGCTCTGTGTTTCCTTCTTTTTCATTATTTTAATACACTTAAAAACTATGTTCATCACTGAGGCCTTGTTATAGTGACATAGCAACAGAAAATTAGACCTATTTCAGTGAATGAGGAGAAGTGATGCTGGACTTACTAGGACTATTCTCATATGGAGTTGGAGCATATGGAGTTTTATCATTGAAGGCACTCCCTTTAACTCTGATCTCTAGCTCTCTACAAATTTCCAGGTGATCTCTGAGAGCTACTGTGCCCAAGTCATTCATCACCCTGTGACAAACTTGATAGTGAGTCCCTCAGAATTTAGCTAGGCTGTTCCTAGAATGACAGATATGGAGTCTATCACTGGGCTGCTAAGGTAAAGAACTACCCTGAAGCCTAATTGTAGGATAGGAGTGATTATGCATTCTCAAAGGTTTAGACAACAAAGTAAAAACTCTGGCTGATGCTGCAAAGCTGGAAAGACTTCAAATATAGACCCATCAATGCTTAAAATTCTAGAATTCTCAGGATTTATAGGACATCTAGAGTTCATTTAGTCTACCTTCCTACCTCAAAACAGGACTCTGTTTAAACTATCACCTTCAGAAAGGTATCTTTCTTAGATTTAAATCTCTCTATTGCAATAATTCCATTTATACTCCACAGTTTTACTGACTATGCTGTCACTTTCCACCACGCTTACAATGATATTACATAGTGCCTTTAACAGTAAGAGGGAAGTTGGAAAGAGGGGAGGATTTGTGGAGAAAAACAATAAGTTCTGTTTTGGACATGCTAAATTTGAGATGCTTTTAGAACACTCATAATTGGTGATGTGGGACTACAGCACAGGAGAGAGACAAGACTGGAAATAGAGAGCTGCATAGAGATGATAACTTACCCTATGAGAGCTGATAAGGTCAACAAGAAAAAGTCTGTGCAGAGAAAAGAGGGCCCAAAATAGAACTGGAGGATATAACTGCAGTTAATGGATATGACATGAATGATAAACACATTGTAGACTTTGTGCATGTGTTTTTCCTGGTTATTATTACTTCTTTTTGTATCAGTTCGTTTAAGTCTTCTCATGCTTCTTCATAGTCTTCCTATTAATAATATCTTATGGTTCAGTGATGTTCCATTACATTCATGTACCACCATTCATTTAGCCATGCCCCACCCATGAACGTCTACTTATTTCCAGTTTTTTGCTTGTACAGAAGTGATTCTCTAAATAGTTTGGTATATATTAGTCAGATAGTCAGCAAGCTTTTATTAAGAGCCTACTATGTGTCAAGCACTGCAGTGGTAGGCATATAAAGAAAGGTAAAAAGAACAAAAACAAAAACCGTCCCCGTCATCAAGGAGCATATGTTCTAATGGCAGAGACCTACAAATTACTAGCATGGGTGTTGTGGGGTTTAAGTGAGATAATGGTGGTAAAGCACTTTGCAAAACTTAAAGTTTTACCTGAATGCCAGTTATTGTCATCTAAAGTAAATCTGTGCTTTCTTTTGGAAGGGATACTTCCAACCTGGGAAAGAATCTGCCCTGGAACAGTAATACGGCCTAATGTTAACTAGGAAGGGAAGGTGATGGGGACAGAACCTCCAAGACTTGGTCTGTGCCCTAGCACCTGGAGTGTGGGGGTGCTGGGCCCACCTGGAAAGGAATGATGTTCCCTGCCTAGGCTTTCCTGCCTTCTCTCTGGCCACTGGAGTCGGGTGGCATGAGGGAGCAGCAGCAGCTGCAGGCTGCCCCCTCTTGTTAGGGTGGTGATGTATGTGTTGAGAGAGAGAGAGAGAGATGGATATGTGGTGGAGCCTCACAGTGTCTGGGAAGAGAAGGTGAAGAGACTTTTCACATGACTGTATAAATAAATATTTGTATGATTAAATTAACACAGAAAATCTTTTTAAAAAAATCATCATCGCCATTAACCTACAATAACCAGTCTTTCAGCCTAGTGATGACTTTATTTCCTGAGTCTTTTACTGCACTCCTGCTGAGCTCAAGTAGTGTTCATATAGGCATGTCCCGGTAAATGTTTAACAATGGGAAAACTGCATACATATACTTTTAAATTTAATCTGCATTATTAACACTTTCTTAAGCCTAGACAATCAACAAAACAATAAATCGATCCCTAATTTGTAGGGATTGCCTGATTTCTGAGGTGTAAAAATGCCGACATTGAAATTTTAACAATGAACTCTTGAAAGTCGATTAGAGTTGGCTCTAGCTCAACTCTGAACTAGATATGTGGAACATATAAATGAAATAAAAGTAATCTGAAAGGAGAAAGAATTAGCAGCTATGGAGACCAGGAAAAGTCTCTTATAGAAGATGGAATTTGAACTAAGCCTTTGAAAAAAACCAGGGAAAGTAAAGTAAGAGGTAGAGGTTCTCAACGGGGCAGAACCTTCCAGGTATGTGGCACAGCCTGTGCCAAGGCAGTGAGACAAGAGATGGAGTGCTGTGTTTGAGGAAAAGCAAAGAGGTCAGTAGAGCCAGATCACAGAATATGGGGAGGGCAGTAACATATAAAAAGACTGGAAAGGTAGAAAGAATACTAGTCATAAAGAGCCTTAAATGCCAAACAGAGGAATTTATGCTTGATTCTGGAGGTAATCAGGAGCATCTGGAGTTGAGGAGAGTGGGGGGGAGAGAAAGGGGATGGTCAGATCTTAGCTTTATAAAATTGTGGTTTGTCCTTTGTTCTCGAAGAGGACCATGACATCAAAAAGACACTGACATAACTTGCAATTATTGGACTTGAGTTAGAGGACCATGCAAAGTCACCAGCCTCACTTTCTCCTCCAGAGCCATCTGCGTCCAGTGGCCAGGTATAGATCAGGACAACTGGAGATGGCCCAGGATGCAGTGGGAGACCTTGGCCTTTTTAGACTAAGGTCTTTCACTTTGAGTGTTCTCACTTTAAGCGAATCAACACCCATTCAGTGACTAGGCCTGTTTAAGAAGTTAGTCAAGAGATGGCCCCTTTAATCAAAAAAAGAATCAAACTGGGAGGGGAAGACCCTCTGGATTGCCTGCCAAAAGAGAAATGAATAGTATTTACTTTCACTCTGAGTCATCAGGGCCCCCTAAAATAACCAGTAAGTGGTGTGTGGGCAGGGATCTGTTGTTAGCCAAAGAATGAGAGGCAGAGTGAGTTTTTATAAAATTATAAACATATATAAATTACAAAACTATAAAATTTTTATAGCTTTATAAAATTACTTTGATAGTAAATCAGAGCCCTTGTCCTTTCTTAGTATTATATGTGATTTTGGGATAAAATTTGGGATACATCCCAGGCATGTAGATGGAGGAAGAAAAGGGTTGAGATTCTAGTTGGAGGTTGGAGGATAAACCCAAGAGTAGTACTACATAGAAGATACGCAGACCCACATGTAAGATATGTATGTCCACATAGTTTGTCTAAATATAATAGATGCAGTTCACAGATGGCATGAGTTGATATCTCTGGAATCTGACCCATCCCTCTCCAAGGGAGATTGTGATATCTACCTTGAGGGGAGCAGACAAAGAGCTTGTTCCTTCTCTCACTTATTTTGTTTTATTTATAGAATTCTATCTATTATATAATTATATATATACAAAATTATATCTATATGCATCTTCAAATATTCCTAGTCTAGGGGTATAATATTTAGGAGTTCAAAATGAAAGCGCTTGCTCTCTCTCTCTCTCTGCTCCTGCCCCCTGGCTCGGAGCTTCGTGGCCTCCCCCCACTCCACCCCCCCAAAAAAAACCCAAAATGAAAGCACTTTTTCATCTTTTTGTTCCAGATATTTTCTCTAGTTGTCCTCTATACCTGGAGTGCTTTCCCTTCTCCACTCTTGCACTTGGACTACTAATCTCTCCAGTTTTCTTTAAGTCTCAACTAAAATTCCGCCTTTCTTCCCTAATCCCTCTTAATTCCAGTGCTTTCCCTTTGTTAATTATTTCCTATTTATCCTGTATGTAGCTTACTTTGCATATATTTGTCTCTTCCATTAGATTTTAAGGTCCTTGAGGGCAGGAATTGTCTTTTGCTTGGCACATAGAAGATGTTTAATAAACTTTTATTGAATGAATGAAAGAGGTTGCTTTGGAAACACCAAGGGCTTTTCCTTTCATGAGGCCTGAACTCCAGAGTAGTTCTTGGGGACTATACAAAGCTTCTGGGAAATAAAGTTTCATTTGAAGAGGTAAGAAATGTTTTGACTATTTATGGACTTAGAGTGAAGTCCTATGTGTGTTCTACCAGGGGAAACAAAATCTAATCTCTATACAGTATTTTTTGGCTTGAGTGCTAACATGGGGTTAGAGCTAAGGACTCTTTTCCTTCCAAGTCAAATTCTGCCATTTCCAAGGAAAATTCTGGTTGGAAATGTTAGTCAAAGCGTGTATAATTATTGAGAAGACCACCCTTTTCAAGACTGAACCAAGTCCATGTATTCCCATAGCTTTGATATTGGGCCAAACATGCTACAGACAACATGCCACCAAATTCTTTTGTGAAAAATAGTTAAGATTTTTGATCCTGAAATCTGACATAAATAAGACAAAGAAAGGGAAATTTCAGGTCAATATCATTCATGAAAGAGTGGCAGTATTGTGTAATGGATAGAACACCAGTAGGACTTTCTTAAAATAAGGAAGACATAGTCAAAATGTGACCCACGTAAAGTTACATGACCTCTCAGTGCCTCAGGAAGCTTTCAAAGACTGAGTTTCAGAGGAGCTGCCCATTTTTATCCCAGGGAAAGTTTCTGCACTTGGAATTTCTCATATTGATGGACTGGGTCTGGACTTTTAAAAATATCACAAATGAACATTAACTTTTCCTCAAATTAAAAAGGTTTAACAATTAGATACAGCAGTGTTTTTTAAGCCATTCATTTCAACCACGTAGGATTCATACCTGGAATGCTTGTGATGCATGCCTTCCCAAAAGTCCCTAGTTTTTGTCCCTAGGACAAGATGCAGGCCATCTGGTAGCTTCTAATCCAAATTAATCCAATCAGCAAGTATTTATTAAGTGCTTACCATGTGCAAAGCATTGTAATAGATTCTGAAGCTTCTAAGACAAACCAAAAAAATCCCTGCCCTTAAGAAGCATAGATTCTATTCAGGGGATACAGCAAGCAAACAGAGAAGTAAATATAGGATAATAAGGAGAGAGAGTGTGTGTGAGTGTACACTAAAACTAGTGAGCACTAGGGGAGAAATTTAATGTATCCCCTTTAGACCTAGACAAATTCAAACAAAAGATAAACAAGAAAAAAGGTGAACCTGAATAGAACTTTTAAAAAATAGAGATGATTAAAAATTATTGAACAGGAATAGAAAGGTAGTTACATACTGCATATGGCACGTTTGCCAACTTTACATCTTTTGCTAAGACGTAAAGATCTCACCAAAGAAGTAGAAAAGCAGAAACGTTAAGCACATCATTTATTGATCATAATACAATAAAAATCATACTGAATAAAGGACTCTTGAAGAGAGTTAAAATGATTCCAGACTAACGTAATTCTAAAGAACCAGTCGATCAAAGAACAAATTATAGAAAC